>VXAB01001333.1:178870-311206 GCA_013399175.1 Odontophorus gujanensis
TTTCTGTGTGTAAACTTTGACTCTAAAAGTAGAAACTGGATGGAACGTGATCCCTTCCACCTATGAGCATTCAATTTTTCACTGCTTATGGTCCTCAGGTATCAAAGAATTTTGAAATATAGAGCTCTGATAGACAAATGTGTTGCTTGTTTCGCCAGATTATGACTCATTGGTGCCTGCCAGCTCACCAAGCTGAAACCCTGAAAGATAATCTTCCTGTTCTTTGTTGTCTCTTCTGTAATTCTTCCATCTACAGCATAAGATTTTGGCCAGATTCACACCTTGGAACAAATATTCCATTTGTGTCCCAAAAATGCATTCACTTAAGGAGCAGAGATGCAGAAAATACTCCATCGAAATAGCTTTTGAAACAAAAACAAATCATTACGTAAAGAGAAACTTTATATTCTCGTACTAGTAAAAACACTTCAATTTTAATGTTTGGGGATTGTTCATCTCTGGCATTGCTGCAGCAACACAGGATGAGGCCACTAAAAGCCACTGACACTGTTGTGAAGAATTTAAAACTAGAACTTCAAATTTTGTATGCAAAGTGCTTTTGGGAACCCACTGTGCACATGCAAACTCATAACTGAGCAGTGTAACAGAAATGGAATTCATTTGTGCCTCTATGCACTTATCTAGTCGCAAATAGTAGGTACTGAAACTACTCTTTGATAAGATTTTTACTGAGATTATAGGTAGAATTGTTGCATAGGTCATGATGAGAAGTTCTTACCCATTAGCAGCAAGAATAACTCACGGGACACATACCAGTAGATTCTATTTTGGAGAGTTGCAAAAATCAGTCTACCTAGGTTAATGACCAAGCACATAAGTTGTTATACGTAGGATACTGTAAATGAAGCAGTGTTACAGGATGGAAAGTGTTATCTACAGGACAGCACCAACTGCTGCCCAGAGACAGTGGCATGTGAACAGAAAAGATGTTGCTAATTTTTTAATAGCTAGAGGGAAAAAGAACTCTCTCTCTTCAGGAGCAAGTGATCCTCCATTTATTTGTTTTTGTGACAGATCAAATCATTTCTGCCTGTAGGAGGATAAACTATTGTCCAAAAACGTTTAGGGAGGAAAAGCTTTCACAGACTTTTTTTTTTTTTTTTTACATATATGCTTGTTTTTTGAAAAACAAACAAAAAACCACAGACGTTTTCATAAATGATTCCCAATTGTGGTATTAGACTGTCACAAGGAGGAAACCAGATTACATCCAACATAGTTGTATATTTTCATACCTTCCTTTATCATGAAATGTTGATAGGGTTAGAAATTTTAGAACTATGAAAGGGAATGCATTCATACTTAATGTGTAAATGCTTTCAAGTACCATATGTGCCAAGCATTAATCTCAGATGTCACATTGTCATGCTAATGATTAACAACATCACTTTTAATGAGCCTCTTGGTGGCAGGAGTAAATAAGAGAGTAATCTGAATACAGGTTGGCCAAAAACTGAAATAGTAATGAATGTTTGGTAGTTCCTCTATGTCCAAGGACATTTTGAATAATCTCAAATAAGTTTACTGTGGGAGAGGATGGCAGTGGTCCTTGACATAAATCATGGGCCACTGTTCATGAAATCCTGACATAGATTAGCATAACAACTCAAGAAAACACAGAAAAAGCATCCCAGCGCTAAATATGAGGTATAAAAATTTGTATAAAGGAACTGGCAATAGTGTTACATGACACGCAACAGATGTGGAGTCAAAACCCTGGGAACCTTTTGTACAGGTTTGAATTAATCAGACAATTAGACATACAAGACAAAACATACAAATAACTGATCAAAACTCTCCTGGAGCATCCTTTTTACTCCTACAACACACACAAATCATGTTCCTCTTCTGTTAATGATCAGTTTATAATAAAATGGGAGGACATGAGAACAAAAATTTAAAGAAATAGAAGAAACAGCCCTACATAAATTAATTTAAAGCTACACTTATCTTAATAACTAAGGTTAAACTTGCGGAGTTCTTAGTATTTCCTTCCCTAGCAAGTATAGTTTAATAAAATTTGCATAGAGAACGCATGTCATTTCATACAAATTTAAATAGATTAGAGGCAAAATTTCAGATTAGTCCAAAGATCAGTGAAGCTTTCAACCACTTGCCCTGGAACAAAGCACACTTTTTGTGATGCAAATCTGAACAGGGAGCCTGGACTTGTACGTTTTTCTAAAATCACGGATCCCAAAGCCTTGGAGATTCTAAGTTTCCTACCTTGAGTGCTTGTCATGTAAATTATTGTGTGCAGAAGAGCTGCAGGAAGAAATTTTTCTTAAATAAATAAAAAGAAACAGGATTAGGCAAACAATCTAGGAGAGAATTTTATGTGCAAAGCTAGAAACTTTGTTACGCACAAGCACACACCTAACTTTTGCCATTACATCAGTGGTATCACTGACATAAAAACATCCCGTTTCAATGACTAAGTTTTAATGGATTTTAATGGATTTTTTCCAAAAGTTTTGCGAACTGTTTAGTATCAGAGGCTCATTTTTTTTTAAAAACTTTGATTAAGATACACAGGTCTTTGTTTAATATATATATTTTAGTAATCTCTGCGTGGAAGTCAAATAGTGTGCTATTAATCGTACATGTGATCGCTTTATGTCTTTAATATCTCATGTTAGAAATGAGAAAATGTTAGGCAAGAGAATAAACCTCAGAACAGATGTTCTGTATGCTTACATTATCCTCCTATTCTACCTTTTGTGTGGTTATAGTACAGAGTACATAGTACAAACTACACGTCCAGCATGCAGTTCAAAGTGCAGAAACTGGTTATTCCTGTTTCCCATGCTTAATATTATTGATTAAAAAGCATTTTGCAAAATGTACCACAAAATATCTGTGGAGATGTCTGATTTTGTTGGCTTTTGAAGTCATGCTATGTTACTAACTCTAAATTTTAGGACAATTTTAGAAGTATTTATTCTTACTTGGAATTGAAAAAAGAAGTTGTATACTGTATATAGAATTCTGGTAAGATATATCCTGAAAGTTACGTTAGGTACATTTCACTCTTATTTCTACCTGTCCTTTAGGTATGTTGCACAATTATCACAATGACTGATTGGTTTCACTTTTCTTTTTCCTTGCTTCAAAAGTCCACATACCCTCTATTATAATAATTTCTTACTCATTTTAACAAAGATATTCCTCAAATTGTGAGAAAACCTGCTTGCACTCTGCTGACATTTTAAGCAATTCAAGCCACCACTTTAGGGCATAATCACAAAATACAAAAACACACTTGTGCCAGAACACAGAAGCAGCTTGTTTATGATTTTCTTTTTAGCCACTAGCAGCTGGTTATCTTACTTATGAAGATGATTTTAACATCATCTTGGGATTAAAAACATACTTACTGATCCTTCTACAAGGGCTGCTCTAAAAGTAATGCCTCCTTTTTTATTATCTTGGCCAGTGATGTCAAAGACAGGTGTTGGCAGTATGGCAGTAAAGACTGAACCTTGCTGCCAATACTCCATTACATTTTGTTACTGTGCAACAGATGACAGTAGAGGGGCAGTCTGACAAAATGACATCTGACATGTGAGTGTATATGAAGCAAAGGTGTGGAATTCAATCTCTCACTGTGGAAAATATGGTATCCACTGACATTCATCAATGCTTGCTGAACATTTATGGAGGCCAAACAGTGGATGTGAGCCCAGTGAAGTGTGTTTCAGCAGTGTGACAGTGACATGAAAGACAAGCCATGTAACAGACGGCCATGCACAGTCATCACACCATGAAACAGTGAGTGCTTCAATCAGCTCATCCACACAAATCACAAACTATGGTTGCTACACTGAAAAATGGTATTTTGTAGCTATGAATTTGCTCTATCAAATAGTATTATTGTGCATTCTCTATCTATTGTAGTTTCTATGGAAATAAATAGGAGATATTACTTTCAGAGCAACATACATACATCAAGGTTCAGCTTCATAAGGGAACCCAGTCCTATTATTCCTTACAACATTCTGGCAGAGTTGCTAAAGAGTCTTGCATCAAGTTTCCAGGTCTTCTCTATACCAGCAATGGGCAGAAAAACAGAATAGAAGCATTACATTTTAGAAATGCTTCAATCAAAAATAATTTACAGGACCATTTTTGAGTGGTTAAAGGTACTGTTGGACAGAGTAATCTGTGCACTAAGCTTCCCCTTACTCTTTTAGCCACTTTTGGTATGCAACGGCAGCATCTAGCACAAGTCTAGCAGTAAGAAAAAGAAGTTATTAACATTCTGAAATGTAAAGACAGAGGAATATGCCCTGCCCACACCAGGAGTGCGACTCAAAGATGTGGTGCTCAGGTAGGTGTGGGTATGTAACAGTGCTCCTGTTGGAGGAGCAAGAAATATCACAGGTGACTTTATATTAACACATTAGTAAAGAGCATACTGAGAACTGCTTTGAAAGAAGGCTGCAATACTTCTTTCTCTGGCAAGGCCTAGCAAAAACTCTTTCTGAGGTCTCAACAAGGAACCTAACATTATCAAGGAAAACCATTTGCAGTCCTTGAAACAATATCTTCTATCCTTAAGAAAGAGGGAAAACCACCAATTAAGGCTACGCTCAATACTGTCCTGCTAAATCAGCAATTATGCCAGTCATCAAAGTTCCAGCACAAAGCAGTCCAACAATTGTCTTATTGTAAAAGCTGTGCTGTTCCAGATGAGAGCCACAAATAAATCAGTACAGCCAGACATAGAGCTTGCCCTAAACCAGCCATGCTGCTCACATGCCACTTACTTCTGTCCAAGAGAATGAAGATGTCTTCTAAATAACTGAGTCACATTATAAAGATGGCAAACATTAATCTTCCCTCTTGGTTTTGTTTCATATCACTCCCTGAAATTAGATATCAGAACTGAGACATGAGAGAATGAAATTGCTTTAAAGTTGCCAGTAACCATGGTATGAAAGACTTTGTCAAATGCAAAATAAAGCCTTATCTAAAGCAGATACATCACAAAATACTTAACACTAGAAATACTCCGAGGCAGTGGAAGTGTGGGTTTGTATGCAATAATCTAATATTTCAGTGCAGTAAATTCTTAAACAAGGTCTTGTATAATACAGAATCCCATTTTAAATATTGCTATTTTATTTATGTTGGTACAAAAAAAACCCTTTTTTTCTCCAATTTAAAATATACCTTATTGGACATGATGCAGTTAAATAAACAGAAATTTATGCTCCTCAAATGTTGAAAATTAAAATCAATTTTCTTTAAGAATTTAACTAGCCATTCTTTTTTGTTTTCTTCTTAAAGGATTTTTTTCTAAGTGGCACATCAGTGTGCCTCTGTGTGAAGGCAATGGGACCAGAACAAAAAAGGAGGTACTACAAAAGCAAGGAAAAATGAATGCTGTCTCCAAGGATCTAGGCTGGTAGGGAAAGAGCCCCTAAGGGTGGATCTCCAAAAAGAGATACTTCCTCAGTGTCAGTCAGCCCTTAAATGAGGTCTAAGAGGGTTGGAGCCAGCCATAGATCAAATAAAAATGTTTGTATTAAAATCCGGGGTCAGCTGTCCAAAGAAGTTTCTGGAGAAGAATCAGTATGTGTTAAGCTGGTTTCTCTCTCTTTTTTCCTTTTACTGTTTGCTTTGGAGGAGTTGTTTATGTACTGACAATGCTCTTGGACTAGGCAAGTGATGAATTGCCTTCACCTGTGCTCCCAGGGCTGACCAGGTCATTCCTTCAAGTGCTCAATCAGTGGTTCAGGCTGTGACTCCTCAGTCCCTGTACACCCTGCCATTTTTTTATTTCCTGATTGACTTTTTTTTCAGTTGGACATCTTGAGGGTTTTTTTTTTGCTTGCTTGCTTATTGTGTTGAGATTTTGTTTTTTTTGTATTTTTTTAATCGATTAGTAATAGAATTTTACTTACTAAGGTATATTCTTTTTCTCTTTCAACGTGTATTCTCAAGAAATATTCCTTGTATAATTTTACTTTCAAGGCATTTCTTAGTTTTCCCTGATCCTGGATTCACATATTTATGGAAAATAATATACAGGTCATAGTAAAAGATCTTGCAGTGATCATGGAATATCTGAAAATTCAGCAAGTGAAATGCAAAGAAAAGAAAAAGAATTCAAACATTAAAAAAAAAGCAAACAAACATGTAGATAAATTATTCACAACAGTACAGTTAAGACAAATAACATACTTGCAGATTAATACTAGGATAGACTGCATTGTCTCTTGCCCGGTATATTCCTTATATGTGTCTCCATTTTGTTATTACAGATATTTATAGTTACTTCTCTATATAGGCAGGGGGTAGCAGGATGTCTTATAACTGTAGCATGTGCAATGTTTAGTATAATTATGACTTCAGTTTGTGACTATTACACGCTACACTAAAAGCTTGATCAGGTCACTGCCTAGCTGGTTGATAAATATCTAGTTAGAGTACAAATTAACAGCAAATCTGTTCCAGGTTAAAAAAAAAACTGCGTAGTAGCTTAGACAATATCACATGGATGATTACCACCAGAAATGCAAGTTGGATACTGTAAGAGAAAAGGTGTTATTTACTATTCTGCCTTCTTTAGTACAATGACAACACTTGTCTGCTTCTTCTGTATGTCACTTGGTAATAACACACAGAAAGAAACTCAGGGTTCTGAGGACGCCAGCAGGCCATAGGATGCACCAGAATCTTAACCCATGTCTAGAGACCCTAATAGGATTCCTATCTCTGACGGGAATGATCCCTTCACCATGTCAAGAGCTTCTGTGGATCCTGGTGCCAGCCTTCATCTTTGCCTATCCTGCATGGGCACTGTGGGACAGCCCAGCTCCCTCCTGGTGCTGGGGATGCCTCAGCATCCGGGTCACTCCTCACGTGGCAGCCTCACACCCTGAGAGATGCAATAAAAAGATAATGAGACGTTTAAAGTAAAATATGCTGGATTTACTGTATCTGCTCTATTTTTCTGGTTACTAAAGGATAAGATTTAATGTGAAGGATTTATGGAATTAATAAAGTGGAGCCTCTCATAACAGCTTTAAATGATTTGCGATGGGTAGCCTGGCTTATGCTATTGTGTTCAGCACCCTAGACAGACAAATATATACCAAATATTAACAAATTATTATAAGATACAATATCTCTTATTGTTTGTTTTTAAGGGACCTTTATTGGAGCTAAGCCCTTTTAACCTTACCATCATCATGCTGGACAATAGGTGAGGATGAGGGGTGTGCATTCTCACCACACTGGTCAGTTACACTAAGCTGAGAGGATGAGGTGATGCACAGTTTGGTCAAGGCTGAGGTACATAGGAAAGAAGGGAGACAAAAGGTACAAGAATACAAAGGAATGTATACATAAAACTTAATACTGGAACAGTTTGTCCAGAATACTTATCCTCAGAGATTTTGAAAAGCTGAATGGGGAAGAATCTGAGCAATCTCATTAAATCTGAGCAGGAATTTTGCTCAGAAACCTCCAGAAATCCCTGTTTCATTCTCACTTTAAGACGAGATTGAATGACCATGGCTGAACTGTCCCTTTTGCATTACAAACCAAAACACTTAACACTCAGGTGAACTGCCTACGAAGAATATCACATGTAAAATTATTCTCCTATGTAGAATATAAGAACTGCTATTTCATTAGAGATGAATGCATGTCTCTAGGCAATCTGTACTTTTAAAATTATCTGCTATATTCATTTATTAATGTCAGACTTGTAGAAAGGTGGGACCATGACAAACCCTGCTGAATTTTGGTCTTTACTGGTATCTTGCGACAATACATTATTCAGACTTTGTCTTAAAAGAAAATATTCAATCAGTTTTTATTTGCAGGTGGAATGGATTATGTGTTGCCAGATTACTCACAGATGGCAGCTGAGAACAACAAGGTTGTTGGTAGAAGAAACAAGAAGCAATTTAGTTGGCTTTTAGGGCCAGATACTACATATTGCTCCCAGAGTTTCTGCAGATGTGTTTATATTATTTTCCAGTCTTCTTAAATACATAAACTCATGAACACACCCATTTACACATACAACTGTGTTCAAAGTAAACACCATTTCGTATACATTCTTGAAATAAAAATAGGCTAGCACGTAACTTTCTCAGCCCTGTGTCAATGGGCAGGAAGCTGGCATGTTGTTGTCCTCTGCCAGCCCATGTCAAGTGGCAAAACCAAAGCAAACATCTTTCCAAAGTTAACAGAGATCATTGTCATTGTTCCGTATATTTGCAAATTGTATTGAGTTGATATAAAATATGTTTTAAAAATCCAAAGATTCAAAGTAAAAGGAATCAGGAGAACTGTAGGTATTAATGTTTGCTATCTGTTAGCTAGCCATCTCTTGCCTGTTGCATTTTCTCCAAACCACAGAAATCATGCTACCAGTTGGGTGCATAACTTAAAGTGGAGAATGAGATACAATGAGTTAAATTCTGAGAAAACAGCATTCTTTCAAGTCTGAGAAAACCTTTACACTCTAAATCACATTTTTCCAATGAGCAGCGCAGTGGTGACACTCCCAAAAGAATCACACAGTCACACACACTTAATAGAATGGCTCTCCGTGGAAGAGTAGGGCCATCCCATGGGTTATCTTGTTTTTTATTCCATAAACAAACCTTCACTGACATTCAAGTCCGCCTGGAAAATGTCTATTTCAAACTGGTATTTTCTAGCAGAACTCCCCCTTCCTCCCCCAAAAAAAAGTACTGTGAAAACAATCATCCTGCATCACTCTCAAAAGTCACGACAAATAGCCACGTTAAAATCTTGTGGGCAAGATATCTTTAATTAATGCTGTTGTGCCCTTTAGCAACCAGCATCTGTAATAAAGGGCATGGGGAATGAATTAAGAACTGAGAAGTCAAGACCAACTTCTGCAATAAGAGAGTCATACTGTTATTTTCTGGTAAAGACCCTGTTAAATTGCAGGATGGTTCAGGATATAGTAAGATAACACTTTGTAAACAGTAAGAATAGAGTTCTTTAATTACACCCCTTGAATAAAAAAACTGATCTAACACTATTAATGTTTTTAGCATATTCTTTAATTCACACAGAAGTTTCAAAATGTGTCATTTCTGCATGGAAAGTAGTTATGTGTCCAAATAATGTATACTATAAGAGGTAATGCGCTACAGTCTTATTACACTGGCATGTTGGCAACCTTATTTAGGGTAGAAAATAATGGTGATGTCTTTGGTTCTGTTATACTCTAAACATGATTATCTTGTGGTAACTGATTATGTTGTTTCTAAAAACAGTATCAGTCAGAAACATAAATGACATATTTCTGTTCTGAGATCTGAGACGAGTTGCACAAAAGGCTTGCAAAGTGATTCAGAATTTTACATCCCGAACCTACTGGTGTCAATAATAAAGTAACCTAATACTTGGCTATAGTATATCATAGGAAAAAATAGCTTATTTTCCTATGTGGCATAAGTTCATTTAAAATTCAATAAACTTCTTTCTTAGTATGAAACTGGTTTTTTGCTCTATCATTCCTATAAATTGAAACTCTGCACAAGTGAGTAAAAATGCAGAGAGGTATAGTTAGTTGCTCCATGAGACTTTCATTTCAGAACAAAAAGAATACCTACTGCTACTTACAAAAGAAAAAAAAAGGAGCATCGAGAAGAGAATGTTTCTATAGCAACAAAACTTTCCAATTTCCTGTTCCTATTCACACTAATTGTTTTAGTTGCTACATTTGTGTAGTTAACTCTTCAAATGTGCCTAGCAGGCTAGAACTCCCTTCAAAGGCAGGTATTCTGTGATCATAGTCAGGTGTCAAGGTAGAAATGGCATTCTAATAAGTTCTGTGCTATTAAACCAGAAATCTTCAGTATTGCAGGAAAACTAAATGCAGAGTAAACTCAAGCTTATATGAAGAGGAGATTCCCATGTAAAATATATTTGGCAGTCAGGAGTGTTAGGAAAATGGGGGAAAAAAAAAAGAAAAAGGAAAAGAAAAAAAGCTTTTTACACTTCCATATCACTTATCTTCTTATTCAGCTAGCTAATCTTTCAAAACTGCCTTATTATGAATTTCTATTCATCAGACATCCTGTTCTCCATCTTTGGAAAAACCTGCTTACACCTACTCATAATGAATGGGTGCTATATCCTAACTTTCTTCAGAAATACTCCTTGTAAATACTCACAAACCTATTGCTATTATAATTGTTCTTGTTCTTCTATGGTATAATTTGTACAATAAATAAGTTTCTACAGTACATGATATAGAATTCTTCTAATGTACATGATACTTATGCAAGATGAACTATTACTCATTTATATACCTTATTACTTGGTTATATACATTTTGTGTTACCAGCACAGAGCTATCCAACCATCTACATCAGTTCTGGCAGTACAGTGAAGACCATAACTAAAAAATATTTTAACAATACTGTTCAGTTGTATGTGAAATCCACAAGGAAGAACTGATTCTGTATTTATGCCTAGTACTAATAGAAGGAAATGAGACTTCTGTTTAGGATTTTTAAAAATAACCATTGTGAAAAACAAATCTAAAATCTAAGATTCATTATCCAAGTTTCATAAATTATTTTTCTACAAAGGTTCTTTGAAATTAATCGAAATGCATTGATCAACATTCCTACTTAAATATCTTATGTAACGCTAAACAGGTCACATTTACACACTGGAAGACAATGAAAAATGGAAGAATGTTGAAGTTCAACTCATGTTGTTTGAACTTCTTTGCCCCAGACAGGATTTCTTCCACTTATGCAGCAGGTTACACGTATAAACAACAANTATGCCTAGTACTAATAGAAGGAAATGAGACTTCTGTTTAGGATTTTTAAAAACCATTGTGAAAAACAAATCTAAAATCTAAGATTCATTATCGAAGTTTCATAAATTATTTTTCTACAAAGGTTCTTTGAAATTAATCAAAATGCATTGATCAACATTCCTACTTAAATATCTTATGTAACGCTAAACAGGTCACATTTACACACTGGAAGACAATGAAAAATGGAAGAATGTTGAAGTTCAACTCATGTTGTTTGAACTTCTTTGCCCCAGACAGGATTTCTTCCACTTATGCAGCAGGTTACACGTATAAACAACAAAAACTTAAGAAGAGAATTAGGTTCCCACATACAGTAGAATAATATAAAGCATATTTTATTAATAGGCAAATGCCTAAGGCTTTCTGAGTAAAAAGAAAAAATAATGGTCTTTTCTTGGAAAAGAAAGGATTTCCAAGACTCATATTAAGAGTCACGCAGCATTGATAAGAGATACATGAAGAGCCCTGGAACTGCAGACAGAGCTTTTTAACTGCACTGAAATGCAGCTAATTTTTCAAATGTGAACAGATTTATGAAATATCTCTGTTCGTCTTAGAAATCCTTGCTTCTTTCAGAAAGTTACTGCACATAAAATTGTATGAAAAGTCAATAGGAACTGGTAAAGACCAGTGTGCCTTTTAAAGTCTTTCCAAATACCTGTAATCAGCAGAACCTTAGCTGATATTATGCATACATTGCATATTTCAGAAACTCCTACCTTTAAAATGTTGAAGAAAATTTAATAAGACAAGCTTTATCTTGAAACTGTTTTATATATCCCCTAGAGTAATTTTGCCAAAGTTATCACATCTCCTAACATAAAAGGACAAACCTTTTATTGATAAATTCTGTAGTCTTTTAACACATGAAAACAGAAACTTACTCTCTTCTTCCTTATTCCATCCCTTACCCACTGCAAATCATTCATAACCAAATTCCTTTAGTTCAAGGTTAGGAGATTGGAAAATTTTCAACCCCTATCTTTCAATTCTTCAAAAATAAAATCGCTTAAATTGAAGAACAAATAAAGTTGGAGGACTTGATACAGCTTTCATTGTAAAAAGAACTTTGTATTATATTCTTAGTATTTTGTAGTAAGGGACTATTTTCAAGTTTGGAAAATGACCTTTCCTTTGAATGTATATAATTTGTGAGGACAGAGTTTAACTATGAAGAAAAATTATTTATAATGGCACTGCCACCATTTTGGATGTATTTTCATGTCATTGTCACCTTTACTTGGACCTCCAGCTGTCATTCCTCCCTTTGGCTTCATTAATGTATACTTCTTTAATAAAGCATTGGCATTTATTAGCATGTCAAGGAGTGTGCATTTATTCATTAACCACTACATAAGTTCTTGGCTAGCTGAAAGGAGATGTCATCTGTCACTTAGCTTAGATTTTCTTCGTCTTATTTATAGGTCAAAATGTGTTTAAGAGCTCATTGCTAGTGATAATTTACAATACACATTAAAGCAAATATTTACTAAGATAAACACTTTATCACTGAAAGATAAATAACACAACGTATTAGATCCATACAACATAGCATTAGAGATTTTGATAAATCAGCATAGTAGTTTCATAAATGAAACTTCATTTACTTAAAATTTATTCTGATGAAAGCATTTAAAAAGGTAAATAGAACACCTCCCTGGCCTATTCCAACACTTTCGCTCTGGTTTAATTTACACAGTACTCAGTTCTACTGGTTTTTCTACACATTTTTTAATGAGTGAGGGAGAGTTGATGGTGAGGGAAATGAATGAATAAATAAATAAATAGATAAATAATCAACTTACCCCTAGATGCTAAGTGATTACACAATGATTTAGCTAGATCTACTTTCATGCCACATTCTGCATAGATAAGGCACATGTGACCTAAGCACTCTTTAACTACACACACTTCTATGCAAACACCCCTCTGAAGAACAAAAACTTTGTACTATCAACAAAGGCTAATGAACTTCCTTCAGGATATATTCTCAACCACAGAACTATGTGAACATCATTCTGTAGGGTGGATAATTTGAAAGGATGGAATTCAAAGGAGATATCACAGAGAACGGTATATTTCCATAAGGCTTTATATAGATGGCACACAGACTACTAGTAAGTAAAGAGTGGCTCACCTTTTATGATGGTTGAGGCTCACTGATGACTCCACACAGGAGGGATCTCCAACAAGAGATCCTTCTCTGGTGGTGGTCAGCCCTTAAATGGGGTCTGGTAGAGGTGGAGCCAGACTCCACCCCTTCCAATCACACAGGTACATTACCTTCACCTGTGCCCCTGCAGCTGACTCAGTGCTTGCCTCAGGTGATCAATCAGTGGTTCAGGCCGTGATTCAACAGTTCCCATACACATTCACATTTAGCAATCTGCAGCACAACATTTATCATGAAGCATTTCTACCGATACTGATGGGAAATAAGGATTCTGATCTTTCTTCATTTTAATATATCCAGATTACTGTTTAACAGTCCTTGATTAGCATGTTTTCCCATTACTTTTTCCTAGGCACTGGTTGAATTCATTTTTACTTTTGGTGACTATATCATTCTTTGCCAATGACAACTTAATTACTTCCTTCTCATTTAAATAAAGCATTTCCCCAGTAATTCACCTGCTGCATACCCTTGAACAGTCTACGTGATGTCTGAATGAATTAACTGCTTTGAATGATCCCTTTAATTTCCTATTTATAAGCACCCTCATTTTGATGTAGCTTCCATTTGTAGCAGTAATCTACTTAGATACCTGAAGTCACCTCTTACATAGTATGTATATAGTTATATTTTTCCCCTAATTCTCCATAATTTTCAGTACTATCTTCCTCTTACAGAGTTAGACAGAAAGCCCATAGTAGTGTCACCCACTCAATTCCACCCTGTGCACAGAATTCCAGCATGCAGTGATTTTGCAGCACTCTAATGACATAGTAAATACAGTCCCTCTGCTTTGCTTCTCTCCTTCAATTCAAAATACATATATTACCATTATTCTTCCACAGCTCTCCTACGCTTCCATTTTTCACACTTGATGACCAGAATCTTGTTGATTTTATTTCACCAACCTTCTGAACAAACAAACCTTCTTAAACGTTCAGTACTTGAATGTTTAAGAAGTGTTTTCATTTATACAACTGTCTTTCTACATGTAAAATTTTAAGATTATGTTTCATCTTTTTGACTTTATGTATGTTTTGTCCCTACTTAAGAAGTTTGCCCTCATAAAATTTGGGTTATAACCTAGAAAGATTTGGAAGAAAGGGGATCCACTGTGCAATTTATAAACAATAAAATGATTAACTTCATATAAGGATGAAATGTCTCCATAGCAGCTCAATAGTTCTCTTAGAAGGCACTAATAGATGTTAACATCCATTTTCAATTTTAATTACTCATTCTTTATTGAATGCCAGTATTACTCAGAGGCATATAATGAAAATGTTTTCTCTCTCATTTTGCACTTTATCAAATGCTGAACAGTTCATTAGCCTTGTCCTATTTTGTTTACAGTTCCAGACTAAAGTTTTCTTTCACCTTGCCAAATCAGCCTATGAGTTAGTTCCCTACCTTTCACCACAAAGAAAGCATGAAAACTGCTACTGAATTACCGTAATAGATTTTTAAGTCTAAGGAACTAACAATCTGAAATTCTGTTCATCTTCAGTGTATTTTTAAAGGTCTGATTTTATATCTACTATTACATTTTAATGAATTTTAACAATGCGCATGAATTTTTAACAATGAGCTAACTCAGATATTTCTTACAGAACCTTTAGATCTAACTTTTCTCATCTACTATGGTTGTGGGAATTTGGTTGATTTCTGCCCCTATAAGCATTAACTGCAATTAGCAGTATATCACTGACAGATGGATGAAGTCGTGTTTGTGAACAATTGTAGGGCAAATAATTCTAAAGAAAGAATAATTCTAAAGAAAGGACTTCAGATGGAATAGCATGGAGGATGATATATTTCCTTATGGCTTTATACAGATGGTACACAGACTACTGGAAAAGAAAAGGAAGGCTTACATTTACAGTGGTCAAGGTGTGCTGATGACTCCACTAGGGAGGGATCTCCAACTTGAGACCCCCTCCTTGAATGGAGTCTAGGAGAGGTGGAGCCAGACTACACCCCTTCCCATCACACAGGTACATTACCTCCACCTGTGCCCCTGCACCTGACTCAGTGCTCGCCTCAGGTGACCAATCAGTGGTTCAGGCCATGATTCAACAGTTCCCATACAACAGTAAGGTGATCTAAGCCACAAACTGTTCAGGTCTACCAGAAAGGAGCTGTCAGATGTCAGTCACCTGATAACTCCTGGTGGAAAACTCAATTATGCAGCTAAAGAATTTCCACTTCTGGATAGCAACTAAAGGGCAATTCAGTGAATAGAATTTTGGGAGTGGGGCACACATATGAGAGATACCTAGGTCCTTAGGATCTCTTTGTACATAAAAAGGATGAAAAATCAGCATATGGGATGAATGTCAGAGAGACAATCCACTGGGCAGAAAAGAACTCTCCTCCAGACTACATAACACTGAATGTCTTTCCATTGTCACTAACTTTAAGACCAAGTAGATATGAGCTATACTGGAGGTGCTGAAGGAGAAAAAGAATTGGCAAGTACTCCATTTCAGCTCTTTTGGTTAGTAATTCCACACTGGGAAGGATTTTATATACCTCAGTACGTCTGTCTTCTTTTTTTTTTCTGTCAGCACTGTGACTGTGCATGCTTAGTTACTGTTTCACCATTCAGTTGATCATTCAATCAGTATTTTCCTGAGAGTTTAAAGTTGCCAGTTTACCTTAAGCTCCAATTTCATATTGTTCAAGCTCCAGAGACAAATTTGGAAGAGCTATTAGGGTATGGTACACTGTTGCTATGAAATCACCTCAGCTAAATATATTAATGTGACAATCAGTGTGACTGACATGCCATAATTGTCAGTACATCTTAGAAAAGAAAACTGCACTAAGAAAGGTTAATGAAAATTCATTTTCAAATACCCTTCTTAATTTTCTTTGTTTTTCAGTGATATGTTAAATTTTCCAAAAGGCTTTTTAGATCTTTTAAAAATACATAATCAAATACTTTATTAACTTAATTCAGAAAAATTTCTGTGTAGCAGTGTATCATAAAAGCACCAGCACTGTCTACTAGTATTTAGTGTTAATTAATCTGCTTTGGGGAATCCAATCATTCAGACTTTCTTCAGGTAGGGAAGCAATTAGAGATAGTATCTGAGGACAGAGAAATGTATTAATGCATTTCTCCACTCTAAGGCAGAGCAGAAAACAGTGTGCATTGTGACTTGGAATTGAACAAGTATGCAGAGGAAAAATAACTAACTGCATGTCAGCCAGTGCCTACTGGTTGATGAGGTATTGTTCTTTGAACTTACAGAATTAGAAGCCAAATAAAAATGGGTTGCTTCCATTTATGTTGAATCAAATCGCGATAATGTATCTGTCAGTTAATCAAATCCAAAGTATACTATACTCCTAAGGACCAAAGAGTACGCATCCTCAAAATATTAGGCATAATATGTGCATTCAGTTACCTGGACATTCTTTGAATGTGAAAAGGGGTTTTTACAACAAATAGCAAGAAAGTCAGAGGGACCAGTGTTTGGAAGGCATCCAGTACACTATACAAGTCTGAAGAACTAATACTGTTTTATTAACATTCTAAAGTGGCTGTCCTCCAAACATCTGATATAGATAATTGTTACGTGGCATAACTATCCTTCTACAGAGGATATACAGATACTGAAAGACTATTGTGTAGATGAACTATACACTACTGTTTGGCTAGCAACCTACCTCCTTATCTGAACAATCTGTTACATAGAATAAAAGTCAAACACACTGCCCATCAGTAATGCTTATCAATAGAATAAGATATCAGTAAAATCTTATTAAACCTAAGTAAGATTGCATCTGAAATCAGAGAGAAAAAAATCATTATTGAATGAATTGGATATTATTGGATCGCAACCCTATCAGAGTATAATATTCCTAATACATCAATGGCTTCTCTGTAGAAAAGTTTCAAATTCTTAAGAGATTGGTAGAATAGATATTGAATATACCTAATATTACATAGATCTCTATATTATACTTACAAACATTAAAGTCCTGTAGTTCATAAACAGGTGTTTCCTCAAATAATATAAAATAAACTGAAGGAAATAGAAATATCTGGAATTGGAGAATAAAGTATAAACTTTGAAGGTTTGTTTCTTTTCCCCCACTTTTTATACTGAATTTATCAGAAGTTTATATACAGCTTTTTAGTATTTTTTATATTGAATATACTTTTCAAAGTTCCAGTTTCAGAAATGGAAAGTGTTAGTGAGTTGAGGTATTTTTTATTATTATTTTTTTCTGAATCTGAGACATTTCAAACTGTAAGATTATTTAAATTTTTGATAACAGTTTATTGGAGAATGATAAATCTGCTATCACATTCTTTGTAATTCTTAATAAATCTAAATTTAGTTTCAGATAAAATGTTCTTATTTTGCTGCAGCTCTGACAACAGTATTACTCTCCCTGCATCCTCAAATGGAAGAAGAAATCTATTGAATGGAAAAAAAGGATCTGGCCATATGGATAGGAGTATGAGGACATAGTCAGAGCATGCAGGGATACCACAAGGAAGGCTAGGACCCACTTGGAATTAAATCTGGTGACTGAGGTCTAGGACAATGTGAAACATTTTTTAACTACATCAATAGCAAAAGGAAGACTAGGGATAAATGAGTCCAGTGCTGAATGAGGTGAGCAAATCCATGGACCCCAACGAGATGTACCCACAGGAACCGGAAGAAGCAATTCCTGCAAACACTCTCCTTCATTTTTGAAAGGTCATGTAGAATGGGAGAGTTGACCGAAGAGTGGAGAATAGCCAATGTCACACCAGCCTTTATAAAGGGCAAGAAGGAGGGGCAGGGAAACCAAAGATACTCAACCTTATCTCCGTCCTCAGGAAGGTGGTGGAGCAGTTTATTCTGGATCACATCTCTAAGCAAGTGGAAGAGAAGATCATCAAGAGTAGTCAACATGGATTCACCACCAAGGAGGAATCATGCTTGACCAACCTGGTAGCCTTCTGTGATGTCATGACCAGCTGAGTAAATGTGGGGAGAGCAGTGGACATCGTGTACCTTGATCTCAGCAAGGCTACTGACTATTTCCCATAACATCCTTAGGAATAAGCTTAAGAAGAGTGCAATAGATTAGTGGACAGTGAAGTGGACTGAGAACTGGCTGATTGGCAGATATCAGAGGGTTGTGATCAGTGATGCAGACTCCAGCCAGAGGCCTGTAACTAGTGGCATTTGCCAAGGTCCAGTACTGGATCCAGTCTTGTTAAACGTTTTCATCAGTGACCTAAGTGAAGGGACACAATGCACTCTCAACAAGCTCACTGATTATATGAAGTTGGGAGGAGTGGCTGATACAACAGAAGGCTGTGCTGCCATTCAGCAAGACCTGGACAGGTTGAAGAGTTCAGCAGAAATTAACCTTACAAGATTCAATAAGGACAAATGCAGAGTCATACACCTGGGGAGGGAAAACTGCATGGAACAGTGAAGATTAGAGGCTAACCTGCTCAAATGAGTTCAGCAAAGAAGGATCTGAGTGTCCTGATGGAAAGCAGTGTCAACAGTGTATCCTTGAGACTAAGACAGCCAGTGGTATCCTGGAGTGCATTAGAAATATAGTGGCCAGCTGATGGAGGGAGGTAATTCTCCTCCTCTGTTTATCCTGGTGAAGCCACATCTGGAGTACTGTGTCCAGTTCTGGGTTCCCCTGTTCAAGAAAGACAAGGAAGTCCTAGAAGGAGTCCAGTGGAGGACCACAAAGACAATTAGGGGCCCGGAGCATCTCCTTTACGAGGAAGGGCAGAGAGATCTGGGACTGTTCAGCCTGGAGAAGATTGAGAGGGGATCTTATAATTAACTAAAGAGTAAGAGTCAAGTGGATTGGGCCAAGCTCCTTTCAGTAGTGACCAGCAACTAAACATGGGACAATGGGCACAAACTGGAATTCAGGAAGTTTCACGCAAACACAATGAAGAACTTCTTTACTGTGAGGGTGACAGAGCACTGGAACAGGCTACCCAGAGAGACTGTGGAGTCTCCTCCTCCTGGATGCTTTTGTGTACAGCGTACTCTAGGAAACCTGCTTTAGCAGGGATTCGGAATCGATGACCTCCAGAGGTTCCATCCTACCCCATTCTGTGATTATATATGTATTCAACTCTTTTAAAACATAGATATGAATAGTTGACTTCACTGTCTGCATACTGCATTTCCATTTAACTACCTCTTCTTCTATGATATATTTAATTCAGTTTTGTGATTTTATTATATCAAATGCCAAAAACGCTATCACTTCCGAACAAAAATAGCTCACTTGTCCTCATTACCCACCCTACTGAAAACTCAGTAATTAATTTTAGTAGAAAGGTGTAACTTGCAGTCTACTATGTGCTGCATGTCATTCTCTTTTCTCTACAGCTGTTGCAAATATACTATGAGACTGATTACACACTCGACTTCTAGGTATATCCAACTATGCAGCCAGTAGGTGTCTCTCTTATACCCAAACAGTAATTATTTGTGTTTTGTGCTGTATATGCACATTTAACGAGGACTATATGCACTGCCATGTGTGCAGGGCAGGGGGGAATTATATTACGTGCTGCATTCCTGAAAGGCTAGAAATACAGAAAAATATATAATGTAATTTTGTTTAAGCAGTTTCCCAAGTCATTTCAAATTTATCCATGCCATAGCAGAAAGTTCAGAGAAATTAGATATTCCTCCAGCGTTATTTTTATTCTCCATACATTACATTCATACAATTTTGCTTAGCATGTATTGCAGTCCTGTACTATGAAAAGCAGCACGTAACCCCATCCTGTCTTGCGCAGCACTAATAATCATCAGCTGGAACAACTAGATTGAGAAATACTTCAGAATATTTCCATTAAAAGTTTCAGATTTCCATAAATCTTAGTGTGTTTTTTTTTTTAATCCATCCTATCAGACACATTAGACAGCTGCAGCACTCCCAAACTATCTACAGAACATCCTTTTGATTAAAAATATTTTATCACTACCAACTAGAAAGTTTATCTTGTTTCTAAATTATTGCTAAAAAATAAAACCCAGCACTTTTGCAAATAATTATAATAGAGTATGTAAAGTCTCACAGGCTTTAAAACCTTCATACACCCCCTTTCTAATTAATGCTTTCTGCATTACTGCCCTCAGAGTTCTATCCTGAGTTCTGTATAAGTATTAATTATGTCCAGATTCCTGAAAACTCAGAAGAGCAAAAGATGAGCACGCTTTCTGAGAACCAGTAGTTTCTCCATTCTGAAAACCAAGGGAAACAATTTGTCAGGTTACAAACACCATGTAAGAAAAGTCACTAATATGTGTGCTCAAAAGCAGTGCTTGTGGAAGCCTGAAGCCAGCGAGAACCAGAGGAAACAACTGTAGCAAGCAATTGTAGCAGGTGTGGAAACTGTAAACTGAGAAAGGATGTGATTAGAGCAGAAGGAAGTACTGAACAAAAATATGGGAAGGAAGTGTTCAAGAGTGAGGGGAGTTTTAAGACCTGGCAAGTGGGCTGAGCAAGAAGGAAGTCTGAGATGGGGAAATTTGCGTGGGAAGGTACTGGAATGAGCATGAGAAAGAAAGCAATGAGAAAGGATGAGATCCTTCCAGGGTGTGATCTTGAAACAAGTAGTGTATGAAATTGAAAGCTGGGGATGTCAGCCTCTGAAACAGAGGGAAATAGTATGAGACTGAGAGGTGGACTTGCAGCTTCCCTACTCAAGTCCTCCTCCCATTCCCCTCAATCAGTATTTTAAAGTAATCACTCTAGACTTATAGAAGTTCTTTATAAGAAAGGGTTCAGATTCTGCAGTGGATTTAGATTTCTAGCAAAAAAAACAACCAAGATACTGAACCTCAAAAATTTTAACTGCAGTATGAATTATGGTACACAACCATCACAGGAAATCTAAAAGCCACATTCGTTGTCAATATTATCGTGCAAAGAAGTTTATTAATATACACACACACACACACACACACAACAACCACAAGGTAGAAAAGATTAAAAAAAATAATAATAATCTGATACACTTCCTTAGTTGCAGACTAATGATAACAGAAAATTAACTCAATATTTTGTGGTTACTCTTAGAAGTGGAAAGAATGCATTCTAACCACACCTAGTACAGCAACAAGATAGCTAAAAACAAGAGTAAACAGCAAAATTCTTGAAGAGCTGAGCCCCAGAAGAAACAAAATCATTGCTGAATTAAGTTCAGATTGGAGGACTTTGTCCACCTTTAGTAGTCACCAGCAATGAATAAGAGTAGAGGTGACCCACTGTCACTGTCACCACTGCTGAAACATACCACCCCACTGTGCTCATATCCACTGTTTGGGCTCCATAGATGTTCAGCAAGCATTTATGGATGTTAGAAGGTGCAATGGAGAAATTTGCAACTTTATTTCATACACACTTAGACACCATTTTGTCAGACTTCCCCTCTGCTGCCATCTATCACACAGCAACAAAATGTAATGGAATATTGGTGGGAAGGTTCAGCCTCTACTACCATACCACCAACATCTACCTCTGACCTCTCTGATAAACATAATGAAATAGGAGGCATTCCTTTTGGAGCAGCTTCCATACATATATAGGACAAAGTAGTAAATCTTTGCTTGAATGTCCGCATATGAAGATATAACATAAAACAAAACAAAAAATTTCTAAGCATCTAATATCCTTCAGGAACTAGCTTTATAATTGGTTTGGAAACACTTATCCACAAATCCCTCTGAATCTACCAAGGGTTAGATATCATTAAATACTATCCATAAGCACAGAAGTTACTTTTGAATAATAGACTCATTTTCTTTAGCCTTTTATGTCCATGTATAGTTTTCTTTAAATGCAAGATGATTTTCAAAGTATAGCCAATAAGCAAATATTTCACTATCACAAGCATCAAGAACCTTCCTGGAAACTTGTCAGCAAACTCTCACAAAACTGTTGGTATTTTTCCACTATTTCACACTACTGCAGTTTTCAGTTTCAAATTAAACTCATAAACAACCATCATATATTACTTTTATCAGTGCTCCTGGCCCAAAGAAACAGGGAAGATATTTCTTTGTCTTTCTGTCTTATTTCACGATTGTGTTTTCTTCCTTTTCTTTTTTTTTTTTTTTCTTTACCCTGTTCTTTCAGTCAGCTTTTTCTTTTCCAGTCCAAATGTCTTGACTAGGTTAAATACATGATACAAATAGCTTAGTTATCATGCTGGTTGGTGATGGATGCTTTGGCGATTGCCTCCCATTCTTTTCTGACTGTAAAACTGAATTAGATTCTACACCGTGGAAATGTACACAATACACATTGTAATGGCAGCTGGTGGAGTGCTGCTGTAGCCAATTCTGAGTCTTTTTCCAGTCACAACTTCTGTTTCTTGTCTTCTGTGTATAGCTCCCCTCCACTCCCCCTCCCCTCCCCACCAGTACCCTAAAGAAAATGTAAAAAGTACCAGGCTGTGGCACCAGCTGGCCCTATTTTCTGTCAAGAGATATTCACGGCCTCTGGTTGGAGTCATGGTCCCTAAAAGACACACTTACACAAGAGAAGAAAATAACACTGTACTGTTTCTCACAAAAAGTTAAACAATTTAGGGACTATGCTCATGTAGCTCCTGTCCCAAAAATACTCATGGAAATGAAATGACAGCTCCTTCAAGACAAATCTGTATATGTACAAACACAGTATACATAGAAGAGTGACTTCAATATCTTTCCCACTTAAACGTATTTTTCTGAATGAAATTAACCGCTACCCATTTAAAACTAATGTTTAAACTCTTATCTTTTCACACCATAGATGTTCTTATTTGTTCTTAATCTTTTTCTTTTTTTAATTTTTATTTATTTATTCATTGTTATACAGTAGAAATCCCAAGATTTCCGTGATATTTGCATGGGAAACATAAAGGCTGTAAAAAAGTGACTTTAACCCTTCCCTCTTTTCTGTTTTGCTTATTTAGATGTTTCTCTGCTTTAACAATTCAAACATTCTATGTCTTTCATTTCTTTTTTTTAAACAGTCAACACATCTGCAAGAAAGGAACAGAGATATTAGGCTCTAGAATAGTGGCTGTTTTTTCATATCAAGACTAGATTTTCCAACACAATGTAATTTTATGTAAGCCTACTGTTAGTCAATATATGACAATAAATATCTTGATATGGCAGCATAAGTGATGGGAGAAAGAGGTTGTGCAGATTAATGCAAGCTGACTACAACCACGATCAATTATTTTACTGTCCAACGTTGTAACTGTTACACAGATCCTCTCATTTCAGCTGCCAATTGCTTTCAATTACTGAGACAACAGCCAAACTACTTCTCTTTCCTTTTCTCCTTGGTAAAAATAAATCATCTTTTTATTTATGCCAGAATGGTGTGTAGTTCTGAAGCTGTGTGATGTGTTGCTTGTCTGCATTTAGGAGAGTAGGTTCAACTTCACTCCATGCATTTTTCCAAATGCTTTGTGAACATTTTAGTGACTAGGAATTTCAAACCTAAGTTACCCATTCTTACTAGCCTGTCATGGAAGCCTTTACAGTTTTGCAAGTTTGAGATTTCTGTTTTAGAGTTTGAATAGTTTTGTTTGTTTCTTTTTACAGTGCATTGATTTTCATTAAATAATAATAATAGTAATAATAATGTTTTGAACTTAAAAATAGCCTCAAAAGATATAGTCTCTTTCTCTTAAAAGAAACCACCAAAATTGCCAGAAGATTGTTTTGCCTAACAATACAAGAATAAGGAAAAGATGAGGGGTATGAATATATCTGTGTACCTCATACATTCTTGGTTGTCTGAAGACATTTGTTGCCTAATATGATATTTCATGCACAACCATGCTTCTCAGTATTTTTCTTTTTTCCCTCCTATGGGTCCTTCACAACTCTGAGGTAAAAAATAAATCACTACAAAAATGTTTTCAGTTTCTAAGTCAGTTTTTAATCATTCCTCTACCTAGTGGGAATTTTCCAGTCCTACTGCACAACTGCTGTTGTTCCATGGCATACCAAAGTCTTGTGCTAAATGAGTTTGTTCAGCTGAAGAATTCCATCTTATGACACATCATCCTTAGTAGTTTGTATCTGTTACATGGGACTGAGATATGCCATCTTTTGCATTAAGCATATTTCATCCATATGTTTCACAAAAGGAAGCATTTAGTAAAAACTGGTCCAAGACACAGAGAGAGATTTGGATTCATACGTTATGATCACAACTGACCTATTTCCAGCACCTTACTGAACTGTCTTTGTGTACTAACAAACGTGTGAGTTATATTTGTGTACCAACAATTTCAATTTTCTGCTGTCACCCAGTGATCTTTCCCCAGTACTTTCTGTTTATCAGATTAATTCTTTGGTAACCTAAGGAGTATCGAGTTTCACAATACTGTATATCATGTTATCCTTGTAAGTTTCACTATGCTCAGAATTCCTGCCCTATTTGTGAAATACATGGAGACAAAACCAAGAACAAATCATACTCTTAAAAAAAAAAAAAATACTGGTCTCATCTGTCTGGAGCACTTATCTTCCTGATCTCTGTGATCATCACAAATATTTGCAAAGCAGGAAATCCAATAAACCAGTTGGAGAGGATATAAAAAGAGCAAGTTTGTCAGTTTAAAGTCCTACCACCCAATATTGTGCTGTAAGCTGTCTGCACCTTGTTTAAAATTGAAAGGGAGCAAAACATTCAGAATATACAGATAATAAGGAACAAAATAGACTATAAATGAGAGACAGCTGGAGATGGCAGTTCTAAAGCTATAATCTTCCTTGTATATATCTAAAACTGAGCAATCATTTCACTTCCGTTTACATTACCAAAGAATAAATGATTCACTGAAATTTTTGAATTTGTTCTAATCTTCTTTATGTAGGATTTACTCCTCTGTGACACTGTAACTACCGACTCCTTTAAGAATCAGACATTTATACTACACACATTATCAGAGGGTACTGAGAATAAATAAAAGTATCTCCGACTTACAAAAAAAAAAGAGATAGAAATGGTATCAAAATTATAACATGAATAATTAGTTAGGAGATGTCATAAAATTAGAGCATCCACATCAGATATAAGAAAAAACTCTCAAGTTGGCTTCCTTAGAAAAAAAATACCAAACACTGTTTTGATCTACCTTATATAAATTTATATGAACTGCTTTGAATTGATCAGAGTCATCTCAGTGCATTCTGACATAAATACATTTAAATGGTCCTATGTGAACCTGAAAACTGTGTTGGAATATCCAAACTGCAAAAAACATTCACTGAGGTTCACCATCATTGAAAAAGGCACAGTAAGTCAGGCCTAAGTCAGTAGCAGCAGTAGCAGCAGCAGGAGGCATATTGGCTGAATACTGACGAGTAGATTCCAATCCCAGAGATATGAAAACAGAAATGAAACATGAAGCAGAAAGCTGTGGGTATGCAGAAGATACAAGACACTTTATTTGGTAAAATGAGGGAATCCAATTTTCTATATATGAAAGAAATAATCATACCAGAACATTTTTATTTTTATGAAAGTGTAAAGTGTCAGTGTTTTGTTCTCTAGGTAAGAATTAGGTAAAATTATTTACTGAACTCCCCTCAGAGTCCATTTTAATCTTTTCCATATTAGACGAGCTCAAAATAATGGACAAACATCAAGAGTTTGTCTGGATATAAAATTAGCAGGAAAGCAAAAGACACATAGAGAAAAGAGTTATGTGGTAAATTACTTTATAAAAACAAGCGAAAAAAAAAATTGAACAAAACCAAAATGCTTACTGTAATTGAATAGGTACTAAAATGGCAGGATACCACCCATGACTCATAGGAATCTAATGTAGGACATTTCTCCAGCTCCATCTGTCTCTTCAGAGCGCCCTGGGATGTTGAATACCAGGCTACTTGAGGGTATTTTGACTTCTATTGTAATAAAAGCAACACTTCTCAGTCCTCACTTGATAGAACGAAAAGTTACATCAGCAAAAACAGCTTTTGGGTTTACACTGAGAGCTTGATTCATTTTCCTAATCGTTGGAGTACAGCAACGTCTGAGGTATTTCAAGGTATCTAAGATATGGCTTCATGGACCTGGCAGAGGTGATACAGGATGTACAGGTGACAGGTGCCCTTTTGATCTCATATTTTGCAAGACTGCTATGTGTGGGCAACTGAGTAAATCCCTGGGCAGTGGCCAGAGAAGTCTACCTGTTCTCACGTTCCTCCACTCTTCCTTGAAGCATGGCTCAAACAGACATGGCAGTTCTGGAAGTTCATCAGCAAATTAGCTTTAAGGGGATATAAGTCTAACATGAAAATAATAGTAGCAAATTAAAAGAAATGGCACTTACATTGTCACAGTTACAGCACACAAATAGAAAGACAGTAATGCCTAAAATATCCAGATGTATGTATCACCAAATGAGAGAAAAAAGATGTTACACGCATTGACAAAAAGAATTTAAGACTCTTATTAAGCTGCTCGCCAAACATGTCTAAATCTAGATATCGCCATATGTCGTAATGGAAGCGCTGTGTGAGGACAACTTTTCTTTACATAAAACTTGTTATGTTTTTGTGCAGACAGAAGTTCCTTGCAAACTTCACAGGTGGAATGTAAATAGACAGATTTGAAACCCTTGTTCCAAACATGCTTTCTAACAAATGTATCAAGAATAAAATACATATAGGCTTCTGATTTCTTTAACCTCACTGTTTTTTTACAAAGCAATTCAAATTCTAAATGCACTTTGGAATCTAAATACTTGGTTGTAGCATGCTAAAGTACTTCCTCATCTGAGGAAAATTCACCTGGTTTTGGTGTATACATGGATGTATATATGTACACATATAAGCACACAAAAATACACATACACAAGAGTGCAATTTAGTCTCATTGGCAGCTAGTGAACAGAATTAACTGTCAGAGCTTTCCCAGTGCTAGTGATAATTGTATTTTCACTTCCCGATTTTCATAAGAAAACAGTGGAAATGGAGAAAAAATCTAGAAAAGAATATTAAAAATTTTACTTTACAAATTACCTGTTCTTCACTGACCGTCCCATGTACAAATTGCATTGCCTAATGCCTCACAAGTTGATTTCTTTACTGATAAATTATATACAAGAAATAACAACTGGGGAGTATTATACCAAAAGACTCAAGTGGACGTATGACTCAAGCCACAGGAAAGCAGAATGAATAAAACCAGCAGATTTGTAATCAACCAGATGTAGCATTAATCGACAACATTTTTTAGAGAAATGAAAAAAATTCCTCCCCCAGATTTATCATTAACAATCATGCAATTTAGAATTTTGTCTCTGACATACACATACAAATACATACACAAGCAAAATCAATGATGCTGTTTTCATGAAATGCTTTAAAGTGAGCACCTGGGGGTGTATTTCAGTACCATAGTTCTGACAGATCCTTTGAAGGTTTGAAGGCAATTTGTGAAATTTCTGGGGAAATATTTTAAAACTGATTCCTCTTTGTAATTAGGTCTCTTCTGTATTTCTGCAATACAATCAGGCAGAGTTTATCAAGTTGTTACTACTTCTCCTTTTTTAGCTGAAGATGAGCAGCCAAGAACATATTACTGCTAGTAATTTAGGCACTTATATTTATTTATAAGACATCATTTTGTTTTGAAATATTCTGGAATTAAAGGACAGTGATGAGGAAATGAAAACAATTAAGTTTGAAACAATAGAGAGAAAAACAAAACAAAAACATTTTCTTTGTTCCTTAAAAGCAGAAACAAATACAAGTTATATCTAAATAATTCACATGTGGTGCTGGGCCTGCTTCTCAGAAAGCAGCATTTCCATTTTCATTTACAAGTTTCCCCAAATGTTTCATTAAAATTCAAAGGCTGTGCTGAAAAACAAACTAAAGCACTTTCAGGTATGGAGGGTTGAGGCTTTTCAGTTTTAAATAGGTTACTACTCTCTTCCCTTATCTTCTCCAGCAGCTGGCACTTATAAATGAAACAATTTCTTAAAACTGCCCAATTCTAAAATTCTGATCACTAAATAAAGAGTAGTGAGATGTGACACCGATATATTCTGTCCTCCCATGGCCTTTCCTCTACTGTTATGACTAGTCTCTGGCTCAGTCTGTGGCATTTCATTGCAGAGCCTGATTTTTCTGGTGATGAAGAGATAATGGACCCTCTGAGAAATAAGACACCACATAATAATGGCCTGCTCTGCAGAAGTAGTCCATTTTAATTTCATGGTCGTTGCATTATCCCACATGATTTCTCACAAGACATTACAGCAGGATCACAATAATGCCACCACTGGTGTGTACATAAAACAAAGTTAACTTTAAAAGTGATGTTCTTTCAAGCAATTTCTTTCTCTGGGCCATATAAAGCATTAATTCATAATGATTGAATCACCCATTCTGCTCCTTTTTTTTTCTGTAACAAAAGCATATTTATCTTGTATGTATGTATGCACAAAACAGGTTGAGGGGCTTTGTTTTAACATAAAGAGACTTGAGACCAAGTACACAACATTAAGTGACAAAACATTTTGAAAAGAGAGGGATATTCATGCAAGAAGGAAAGAAAGAAGGATGATTTTTAGCAGGCTTTTTTAACTAGTATTTCTTTAGTAGTTTCAAGAACTCTGTGAATATAGGTATTTGCTTTGGCCTTTTGTCCAGATGATGCAGATAAAATTTTCATTATCTTTTTCAAAATATAACTATTTACTTTTACAGTTGTTTATACATCTCAGTGCATATACAACTATGATGTTGGAATAGTTAAAAAATGACAACACAACAAAAACTCAATAAAAACAGGTGCATAGTTCTGTTGTAAATCTATGTAATAGCTTCACAAAACCTTTATAAATATCATTTTTGATATCTGTGATATTTTAGTGTCTGTATTTTGTATTCCCACTGGAGCTCTAAAACCAAAGGCTCTTTTGACATTGACCTCAGAATCCTTGACGTGCACGAAACAGTTGTCAGTGTATTTTTCAGTGGTAGACTAACTGTGAATGTGGCAGCATGTAAGCTCTCTTTTAGTTATGAAGCACTATCATATGTTATTAAAGTCTCAAGAAAATAATAATGACAATAAAAATCCACTCCACAAATACTTAATATCCATCAGTAAGTAAAATATCAGGAATACCAGCTATTCAAGGTTAAATTTGAATAACAATTTTGCTTCTTAGTCAGCATTAACACTTCCTGATAGACTTGACCAAATTTTTCTAAGCACTTTATTGTGAAGGTTTTTTGAACTCCGAAGATTTGAACACCTCCATCTCAGTCGTCTTGAATTTGCACATTTCAGTTCACTAAAATGGGCATAAAACAATAGTTATGCTCTTACAGTACAAAAAGGTATGTGGAAGAAGTTAGAATGGTATCTCTTTTTTTAGACAGTGGCACTAAATGTTTATCAGCTGTAAAATCAGTACTATTTTTGTGTTTTTTGTGGTGGCCTACAGTTTCTGTTGAGGTTTTTCTGTTTTGTTTTGGATTTTTGGTGATAGCCTTTCTGAAAAATTATAAAAACATTGGACAGTGAGATTAAACTAGTCAAAAAGGTGAAGATGAGAGCAAGTTCATGTGGGTTGATATGTTATTGCAAGATTTTTGCTTCATATCTCACTCCTGAAAATGGTTTCCTACAGAGGCTATAGCTATTGCAATACACAGTGGCATCTGACCTACAGGCATCCAAAAACCAGCACAGAGGTCACAACTCTCAGTTAGGATCTACACAAAATAGAGTATGATATTTAACTTGTGTAGGTTGGAGCCTGCACACTTTTCAGTGTTAAACGGGTCTACAGCAGTCCTACCAAGACAGAAGTAACTGCAGTATTAGGCAATCACGACTGTTTTTTTAAATGGTCTTGGGTATTTCTGATTTCTGTTCTGATAGCATAGGCACTTCTGTTGAATTTAAGTACTTGTGTTTGCTTTCTTTAAAATACCACAGCCAGAAACTATAGTGGTGATGTTTTTTCTTTTCCTTACACTTAGATCCATGTTTATTTTATTCATATGTTACAGCAGTCTAGTGTGGTTGAGATCCCCACATACAACATTCTCTTCTCCACAGCAGAACTCAAACTCACACCTCCAAGGAACAAGCTATAATTGCTTTGAGGAAGCACTCTATTTCTCCTGCTGAGACTGTCACGCTTTGCATAAAAGAAATAATTAACTGGAGCATGCACTCTTTGGAGAGAAAGTTTTACATTCCCCTTGGTCTTCAGTGGAAATGTTCTTTTTCTTACACCAATTAATGCAAAAAGCAAATAATCCAAGCATGTGCCTGGTATCCCAAAGTCCTTCTCTCCTTTCCCCGTCCTCTTGTGCAGTGTGCTCTAACTAGACAGTCATGATCAAGTTGCTAGTCCAAAGCGTTAATTGTACACATCCAATGGAAAATTTTAGCTATTCATCATTTGTGCTTAATCTAAAATTAATTTGATTGTGGCATTTTTTCTCTAGATGAGTTTTAACCTCTCTCCCAAAAACATTTTATTGTAATCCATGTGTGGTCTTCAGATAGACAGAAAATCTTACAGTTCAGCCCATGTTGCTGAGCTGTGCAAGTCTGCCCAGGAGTTTTAAGAACCAGAGAGCAACGGGGTTTGCGGACATTTAATGTCTAAAACCAGAAGTCCTACAGTGGCAGGACCTTCCTAAAAGATCTCTTCACCTACTCATGATATAAAACTTAAAGGTAAGGCATGCACTTGAACAACAGCTCCAGTTGGACATACTAGTCCACGTGCACAGGTTTGCTCATACATGATATCTTGCCCATTTCTTCACTATATCCTGGCTTGGACTGGAATTTTGCCCACAGAAAATCTAGGAGTATTGGCTAGAAGAGGGCAGTGGGTTTTGGACAGATGTTCCACCTAAACAAGTGAACAGAAACAGCAGTATACAAACTCAAAGCAAGTGTTTCCCTGTTTTTTTAGTCATCAACAAGGCAGTACCTGACATTTTTGAAAGGAGAAATGAAGTGTTTTGCAAATGAGAATTAGAAAGACTAACACTTTCAGCAAAGAACTGTCAAGACATCAGTTGAATCCTAGTCTTGCAAATCATTCAGATTCTGCAGGAATACAACAACAAGGATTTATATCAGCAGATTTGTACAACTGCCAATACAGTGCCTAACTGGTATTATTTTCTTCGTTGTTGTGGAAGGTCTGTGATAAGACACTTGCAAATAAGAAGTGGAAAAGAGTGAATTATGTATTATTTTGCTTAGTAATATTTTCATACCCATAGTCCAAACATTCAGAAGAACAAAACTCAGTACGTGTATAAATTAAACCAAAAAAGGTTATAAAAACTGTTAAAACAAAACACCATTCCGAATGTGACTGAGCCAATCTATTGCAACAGTGCACCTTATCCTCAAGTTCACTGATACCAAAGGATTAAGTTTATGCCCCAAAAGTTAATCAGGTACCATATGCCTCCTTGAACTGAATCTTTACAGCAAATCTTAGAAACAAAAATCTTCCTGTACTTAATGGAAATATTTCATCAATTCATCAGTGACCTTGATAAGGGGATAGAGTTCGCCCTCAGCAAGTTTGCTGACAATACAAAGCTGGGAGGATTGGCTGAGATGCCAGAAGGCTGTGCTGCCATTCAGCGAGACCTGGACAGGCTGCAGAGTAGGGCAGAAAGAAACCAGATGGGGTTTAGCAAGATCAAGTGTAGAGTCTTGCACCTAGGGAGAAATAACCATGTGCACTGGTACAGGTTGGGGGATAAGCTGCTGGAGAGGAGCTCTGAGGAGAGGGACCTGGGGGTCCTGGTGGATGACAGGTTGACCATGAGCCAGTAGTGTGCCATGGTGGAAAAGAGGGCCAATGGTATCCTGGGGTGCATTAAAAAGAGAGGGGCCAGCAGGTCAAGAGAAGTGATCCTCCCCCTCTACTCTGTCCTGGTGAGGCCTCACTTGAAGTACTATGTCCAGTTCTGGTCTCCTTGGTACAAAAAAGACAGGGATCTCCTTGAAAGAGTCCAGAAGAGGGCTACAAAGATGGTAAAGGGCATGGAACATCTCCCTTATGAAGAAAGACTGAGAGACCTGGGGTTGTTCAGCCTTGAGAAAAGAAGACTCAGAGGGGATCTGATCCACGTCTATAAATATCTAAGGAGCAGGAGACAAAGGGATGAGGCTGAACTCTTCTCAGCACTTTGCGGTGATAGAACAAGGGGAAATGGCCACAAACTGATGCATAGGAAGTTCTGCACAAATGTGCGTGGGAACTTCTTCACAGTGCAGTGACGGAGCACTGGCACAGGCTGCACAGAGAGGTGGTGGAGTCTCCTTCTTCGGAGACAGTCAAGACCCACCTGGACGCCTACCTGTGCAACCTGGGCTGGGGAGCTGCTTTGGCAGGGGGGTTGGACTCAGTGATTTCTAGCGGTCCTTTCCAACACCTACAATTCTGTGATTCTTTGCTTTAAAGCCATCTCTTCATTGAACAGCACTTTACAATTAAATGATAGAGGAGGAATGTGGTAGCAAGTTCAACAAAGTGTTTATATTAAAATTTAGTTTTTAACTTTTTCCAAGCTACTGTTAGAAAGTAGAAGCCACATAAATCCTGATTGTGTTGTGCTTATTTATAACAGGAAGGAACACAAACCTCTTGTAGTAAGAATATCTACTTAAGTTAATGCACAGCATGAACTGTACTGCATTTCTTCTGAACATTTTATTCAGTGTTTCATAAAGTATGAACCCACAGAAAAATAACCAAGGAATTGGCATGGCAAGCTTCTTTCTCTCAAATACATTTTCAGTTTGTTTTTAAAACAATTATATAAAGTGCTCTAATTGCTGCTTACTTTAGGGAAGGTTTAGTTCCACAAAAACCCAGACTAGACCAAAGCTATTTTGAGAGATTTCAGAAAAATATGCAGTGATGCCAAACAGTTGCACCTATGTAGCACTTAGGGTTTCACAGTTTTACCTCTTGCAGACAAGGAGGGAAAATAAGAAAGCTGGCAACCATTGCAGTTGTTTCACTTTAGATGATGCATTCCATTTCATATAAATTTGTTACAGTAGTTACACAAAACAATGGTGCTTCTATTCTCAAGCCATGTTATTTTTTAACATATACCAGAGCTGTCAAGCAGGCAGCCTGTTTGCCTGCACTCCAAGAAGGTTTTATATTCCAAAAGGCTTCCACCCCCTACTCCCTCATGGTGAAAATAAATCATTTTCATCTGCTGGTGGTTTCATTTCTTTTTCTCCCCCCAGCCCTTCCTTTTTTCCACTTCCTTTGTGGGCCCCTTTCCACAATGCCATATGGCAGCTGAGGGAAGGGTAGAGCAATGATCTGCATTTTCAACTCTTAACAAAAGATGCAATAGTGTCAAAGAGACTCATGAATGCATGAGACACATACACGTATAGAGCACTGCCTCCAGTCCTGTCAGAAAGGACTAAAAAGAAGCCCGATAAACCTGACATCACTTCAGCTCAAAGAAAGGCAGCAGTACTTTTCTCAGTAGTTCATCTCGCTCCCATCCATCTCCCCCAGCTCCCCGCTCCCCTCCCACCCCTTTGGGGCCATGTCAAAATCCCATTAGCTCTATTAATGACATGTGGTTCGAAGCAAAAGCGTGTGGCAGAACAAGAAAGGCACAAGATGAACCATTTTATCTATTCGTTTTTTATACATGTATCACGAGTCAGAAGTATTTGAGGAGGGGCTGTGCCAGCTTGGCTACATGAACCGGAAAAAGAAAAAAATGCAGCAAGATGCTGTAATCACTTTCTCGGCTGTCCCAGTCCATCTCCCCAAGTCTTAACATATGAATAGATGGAACTTTATTTTAAAAGACTGACAAAGTTTTCAGTGTTCACATCTGAAATGCAGCTTGGGCTTTGTCTGCCCCTAGCTCTCCCCAGGGCTCTGAGCCATTTCATACTCTCCCATAGGCACTGTGTGACAGAACTAACACACTGCGTACGACTGCAACCACTTACTTGGGACTCCTTCAGTTAAAAACAAAGACACAGGCACCTTATACCATCAGGGTTGGAAGATAGGAGAAGGAAACACAGTTGCTATTTATATTGATATGCAACACCCTATTTTATCACACCACAGTAGCAGAAAAGTATTGACTGACTGTGTGATAAACACGCTGATCTGTCCTTCAGAAGAAATCTTCTGCTTATTCCATGAAATACAAGAACTAGTTAAGTCTGTTTAAAAGTCACTGAGATTTGCCAGTCTTGGAGATGCTTTAAATAATAATAATTTTGAGAGGAACATATTTTTAAAGGCACTTGAATCTACTCCAGAAGTATAAATTCAATCTCTCAACATCTGCGTGTAAACTCCTGAGCAGTCTCAAATAATTCAGAACATAACTGTTGACCCGCAATCATCTCGAGGGCAAAAGTATAAAGTTGAGAGTTTCTATTGGATTTAGCTGCATTTAAAACTTGTCTGGATTTTCTGGTCACAGCAACGACTCTTTAAACCTATAACCACTTGGAGCAGAACTGTAAGGAAAAACTAAGTCAGCTATTCAACACTTCCTTTTCTCTTCAAGAACATCTGTTTACATAGCTGATGACCACTCAACAGGCTGTGAGATTTTATCAGCAGCGTAGCAGTCAAGACTTCTTGGAGGCAGAAATCCTTTTTTCCCCTTTAACATTTATTTGTTGCATGCAAGTTTAACTATTACCCTTGCTCAGTTATCTGAGATTTTTTTTTTTAAAGGTCACAACATGTTGAATCAAAGAATGCCTGCAAACAGAAACTATATATAGAAAACAACCTAACCAAAAAATTATAATCCTTCATACAAAGTTGTTTACTAATTGTGAAGTGTTGATAATCCCTGCAAGTTTAAAGACACAAGTGGCTTTGGATTCCAGCTACGTGTTACTGATTTCATCTTGAACTCTGCCAAAAGCTGAATTTCCCTGAAAACTGGCAACATTTTCTTGATTCTCATGTCTTGGCTTTACTCAGGTAAGAACTGTTAATTTCTCTGGGATGTGAAGCTACTTGTTCTTATCGATGCCAGTTCAAGGATCGTTTGAAGTACAATATTAGATGAATCACAGCATAGAGACAAGCAGACACCTTCTGTGCAAAGATACAGTGTTGGACAGAGTGTTCATAAATGAAAATATACACGCATTCTGGGATACACGATTATGGGTATATCTCCATCTACAGCACAACTGTGAGTTGATTTCATGCTGTTTCCCCTCAGTCCTTCTTTCTTCCTAAATTGTTAATGTTTGCTCATCTGTGTTGACATCCTGGATTTTGTCCTGAGGCACTGTTTGGAACAGTGCAGATCTTAAACTGTCCTCAGCCTGTACCAGAAGGTAAGGTCCTGCCAAGTTTGCTCGGTTGATACTGTCTCCACTTCACACAGACTGTGGTAGCATACCCATTTTGGCACAGAGACTTGAGATGACCCTCTTAATTTTGCAAATTTATGTCTTTGTGGTCACATCAGTCACAGTGACTCATAGGCTGCTGACTAGAAATTTCTATGCTTGTCGCAGTGAACTCACCTGTGGTTTGGGATTTAACCCACACCTTCCTTCGATGCCTGCTTAGCTCTACATAAAGCCAGGAAACCAGTGCATTTGTGGAAACATACTCCATACTCCTATAAAAAAATGTACATGTATTTCCCTTTAGCAGTACAGCATAATGGAAGCCTACAATTGGAAACAAGTAAGTATTGCAGACTGAGGGATTATATGCAGAAAAAATACTTTACGAGCCATAGCTTAAAACAGAAAACATTCTGATGGATAGACAAATTCTTGACCTTCCATAAGCATCATAATATATCCTGTCAGCACAGCAGAGATATCTTTCAGATCAACAGTAGCATAAACAAAATGACAAGTTTAAAGCAGCGTTATGTTTTACACTGGTATCTTCTGATGAAAATTCCTTATTTTCTGTGCTGCTCAAAACAAAAACATAATCATGCAAGACTTAGCAACACAGGATAACACTCCTTTTGATCACATAGGTTTGGACAACAGTCATCTTTGATCCAGAGAAAGATAAAAGGCATTAAGAACTGAGCAATTTCAACATTTACGTGATAATCTTCAGAGTGATGAACACAAGCAGTTGTACAGCTTAGGCATCTTTTTCTTTTTGTCTTTCTTTTTAATTTATTTTAATTTTCACAATTCTATTCAGGTTTAGTCCCTGAAGGTAAAATGCTTTCTGCAAAGCTGTAGCAGGGAAGTATTAAAAAATCTAGCTTCTACCACATTGCTTGGATTAGTTGAGCTCAAGTGAGGCCTGAGCATGAAGTGACTTAAAAGAGAGGTTCATCGCCTTCTCTAATAGCCACTTGATGGGAACTATTTGCAGAAGAGTAAGATGAGGTAAATCACAGGGGGTTAAGTTGTGGATTAGAAGAACTTTCTTTCAATGTATTTTCCCTCTTCTTAGCCATAATTTCATACACCAAGCTTGAAATTGCAAGCGTGGCACCACAGGTCTATCTGGCTGTAGCAATTTTTTCCTAGCTAGTAACAGATTCATTTCTGTTAAAATTCTATTACTCCCAGCTATTTCTCTCAAGGATTGTTACAATTCTTCTGAAAAAAGATCAGCAGCTTGGGTATAACTGGAACAAGAACTGCTCCTAGTAAATCCTTCAACTAGATGTGACAAGAATAGAAAAATTATTTTCATTTCCTCCTTGCCACCCAGACAGGTAGTAATAAAAGACATGCTGAAATTTTCTGATTCCAGATGCAGCATTAATTGCCAGCCCTCAATAAAAGAATGCAGCTAATGCCATAAATATTTTTCCCTACAACTTTCACATTAGGAAGGAACAACCTCAGTGGAGTTATTTCTCATGTGTTAGGTTGATAAAGAAAGGAAGTTTGTGAGGAATAAATATGGAGAACAGAACAAATAAATTAAAAGGGCATTTTCATTATCTCGAATATTTCTGAAACTGACTTTGCATCTAGGTAAATTAAGACCAGCACCTGTAAGTTATAAAAGTAAACCGTAAGTATTACTGACATAAAATTGACAAAACTAGTTCGCGAGATGCACAATTTGATTGCAAAGACCCTAACCCTGATTTTCTTAGAGGATTTTTTTTTTTTTTTAATAAAAACAGATTTAGTCTTATCCTGTATGCAAGCTGATATTCATGAGATTAAAATTAAATGTCCCCTTCTCTGCGTGGACTGTCTTCTCACATTTGCCAAGTTACTTGATTTTCCACCACTAAATTATCCATGGACTTGTTTTGAATCTTTGGACTAATTACAAGCATTTATTGTTGGCATTTGACATTCAAACATATTTCAGATTTTTTTTTTTTAAATGCAATTGATCATAATCAAAGGAAAATTTAAGTCCACATAATTTACAGGAGCAAGAATAAAAATTAATTTGAGCTCTGTTTCTGTGCGATCATGCAGCACCTTCAGAACAGTGAAACTCTTGAAGAGGATGAAGCGTATTAGTTCTGAGTTATGGGGAAACTCATGTTGGGTAAAAGTCCCTAAATACAAATTCAGACATTATGCGCAGCATTTAAGTTTCTGTAACGACTTTCATACAAAACTACGTATGCACTGCCCTGGTTGTAATGGGCATTTTCAAATCCTTGCCCAGATTATTTTCTTCTGTTAGTGGCTCTGAGGAAGAGCTGTTGGAAACAATATTGTATTACAAATTATATTGCAGTAGGTATATTTTTGCCGATGAGCAAAATTCTCCATCTCTGAGCAGAAAAGTGTCAGCAAAACAGTCCCTGGACATTCAAATGTTCAGAAAATTAATACCAGTAGGAGAAAGTAGAAGCAAGTCAGCACCAAATTAACTTTGCAGAGCTCCCAGATTTATTTTTATAACAAAACAGATTGCATTCTGTAGGGAATAGCTTATAAATCTGAAAATTTTCCAAAATTTAATCTATACAGAGCAAAGTAAAGTTACTTACTAGATACTCTGAAAATATATCAAAAGACTTAACAGTGGCTACTTTCAATTAAGTTTTCCTATTGTTAGAACACTTCAGGAAAGTGCAAGTGCAGGGCAAAGTAAGTTCTTACAGTTTCATAAGGAAGATGGAAAAACTCTAAATAAGTGACTCCTGAAGGGCTCCTAATAAACGTGCAAATCTTGTCAGGCAGATCCACCAGATTACAGCCAAGGAATACTGAAAAGGACAAGTGCCATGTACCAGTAGTTTTTGAGGATGTTCAGGACCCTGTAACAATCTTATGGGAGTGTCTATGTCAGGCTGAAGAAATAAAGAATTATACAATAACATCTAAACAGAAGGGTGTGTTTGCTCTGCTCTCAGCCAATATTCAAATATGGATACAGTATCACATTTTATTCATTAGTTTTCTTATTCCAAAATAAGACTGTCATGAAAATGAATTTGGAAGTCATCAGAAAATTGCACCTGGGAGGCATACATTCGAATCTGGTATTACTTTGTGTCTCTAGAGTATACCAAACTTCTTAGTTTCTAATTGTAACTGGCTTTTGGCAAGCAACCAAACTATATTAAGAGATGAGTCTCTGAGGTGTTTAAGACCATGGACAGGAAAAACAGTCCAAGCACAGCATTATCTTTTCACTTGGTAAAGAACAAAATCACTTGCTTTGTTATGGCTTGCCACCATGATTTTGGGAAATGCTTTCTCAAGCTAAGATGGTAGGAGGGAACTCTCTTATGTAATTAATAGGGGATTTAAAGACATTATGGCTATAGATTCTGGTGTGCAATTAGAAACTTAAATGTATTTTAAAAATAGTCATTTATATCCTTCAACATTGGTGCTTAGTGTTTGTTGTGATGCTCAAGCCTTCTTTGGACCTAAATAAAGTAGTGAAAAAACTGATACAAGACCAATAGGAGACCTGTGAACTCCTGAAAAAACATCCAGTGGTCAGGTGGGCTATCCTCAGACATCTAAAGGAATGCTACAAAACTTTATCCTACACATTCAAGATGTGAGTGTCAAGAGGGGATGCTCCTGTAATGATCTGCATTTACATATTTTTCTGTAGTACAACACATTCTGATCAAAAATAACAGCTTTAAATATATTTTAAAATTGCAAATGTCTTGAGCTTTCTGTCCTATACTGCAGCCCTAGCAGAAACACTAATTGAATTGGCCTAGGTCATTCAGATAATCTCCTGATGCTCAAGTCATCACTTGGTACCTGTAATACCGGAAGGTGCAAGTTATTGCAGTAAGAAGCCTCATCAAAAATAAGCTCTGCTCAATGTGTATAAAATGTTGTGTCATCCATTTATTTTTTCTGTATTTTATTGCTTCAGTGAAGTAAAGGAAGTTCTACTTTTTTAGGTAACAGGTAAATATCACCAGGAAATATCCAAAACAGATAAAGAAACAATTTTAGAAGTAGTATGAAAAAGGTAATGGGAATTCAAGATTTCCAAATTACCAGTCCTAATAATGCCAAGATAGTATTGAGCTTCTAAAACTAGAAGAAAAAGCAAATAAATATTAATACAATCTGCGGTATCTTTATTGGTATCATACCCTCTCAGATTTCATATGAGGAAATGGTAGACCAGTGACAGACACACACCAGGAGTTGCACACCTTCATGTATAAGAATTATGTATGGGAAATACATTTTTACTGATCTCTGAAGAAGATTCTCTGATTTGAATTAAAAACTTAAACGACACCTAACCTTTTCATAGGTTTTCATTGGATATCAATCAAAATGCAATTTGAATTTTTGATCACTTGCTTTTATTATCTTTCAATTCTGGAAATACACAGAAACCCAACTTGACCTGCAGAGGATCCCCCTACAATTCTGTGATTCTTAGTTTTAACTGTTAAGTTCATAACACAAACACTTGTAGGGAGTAAAAGAATTCAAATTAAGGAAAAAAAAATTCAAATCATTCCATCCTGAAAATGTTAAGAATGTTAAATTAATTTAGCCAAGGCCAGCAAGTTCCAACCACTTTTCATACTATAAATGAGGTATTTTCCCTTTGGAGTGATGATTTCATGTTTTTAGGGAATAACAGAATTGAAAAACTTTTGCCAGTAACCAAAACTTGTTAAGAAAATATGCCCCAAATCTGTCATACAGTTGTCTTTCATTATATATTTGTGTTTGTCAGAGTGGGGAACAAATTTTCCTCTCTTTACATTGCCACACTGACTCCTCTAGAAATACAACTATATATATATATGCATACATACATTTAACCTTGGTAGAGTGTGTGTGGGGCTGGAGGGAGTTTTGCATCATTCCCACTACTGCACCTCGCAAGGCAACCTTTCAGGTTGCTATAATATGATCAAGCCCCTTTAAACAAAGGAAGAAACCATAAATAAACACCTTACTCACACTTTACACTCTGTAGCTGCACTGGAAATACCACAACTGATAAAATACGAGATTAGACAAGTATGTGGCTATAGGTGTTTTTATTGTGAATTGAATCCCACACTGACTACTTAACAAAAAAAAGTAAATAAATAAAGTTGACTTCTTCTTAATTTTGTTTGAATTAAGGATTCACTATTTAGTATACAAAAGTCAAAAACAATTTTTGAGTTAATTCCTATTGACTTTTTAAAAAGAATTCTTTCTTATGTCATTGGGCAAATAAGTCTATCATTTGCCAAGCTAAATATGGGCTGCCATACCTGAGAAGCTGAAAATTACTCAGAACATATTTACCTAAACTTTGTACTGCATAGTAATGGCTTAATTTGTCATAAAATTTGCCCTCCTCTTTTTACATACATTGCAATATTAGCATTTTCCAAAGCTGATTTCTTTGCTTTCCATTTTATGAGCATCTTTAGGTTGAGAGTTACAAATCATTACACAGAAGTGCTAAAACACAGTTAGATGACTGAAAAGAAATAAGTCACTAATGCATGACTAGGTGCATGCAGTTTTGTGCTATGGTGTAAGAATTAACATAATTACAAATTATTGTGTATCTCTGCAGTTTAAGTTGCTTTAATAGTAATTTTTTCTAATGCTAACATCCCTGCAGCCTAATCTTATATCTTACCAGGGAAAGTGGCAACGTAGGATTGAATTAGAGTGATAACAACTGAATTTAATCTGCTTATCTGGATAATCGTGATTAGACCACCTCGTGTTCATGGTGATATATGCAATTTCATCAAATTTTCCTTACAGTCAGCATTACTTAATATGTAAACAAGAGCTAGTAAAACTGAAAAGAGGGTATTTTATATAAGTAACTTTAATCCTTATTATACATTCACAGGAGAGAAGTATTTCTCTGTCTCATTGAAATATTTAGATAATCTGAATACATTTTGGATTGTACTGTGGACAATGTAACTCCTTTTGAAGACAAAGGCAAGTCTCTCAATTATAGTTGCAAAAGAAAATTACTTTTCCCACTGAGGTAGAACCCACATGCTCAAAATAATCCTGTTTCATACTAAACTGAAAATATTGGTTCCCAAACAAAGGATGTTTCCAGCTCATGATCATGTCATTCTAACTCATTACTTACACAAACTCTAAAACTTTTTCTCTGATGTAACACTTATAAATAATTTTTTTTTCTTTCATCCCAAGAGGAATATGGAGCCTCACTAACACAATTCTTTTGTTGCAATTTAGCTTTCTCTTCTGAAGGCTAGTTATTCTGATGCAATACCATTTGAAGTCTTCCATCAGCTGCGTGTTTTGGACTTATGTCAATGTTTACATAGAAAAAAGGTCAAAGGGAATCAGTTATCATATTAGTTTCAGTGCTTTGATTAAACTCATTTGTATGAATATTGGCATAAATCAAATATTACCTATACTAATCTTTGGTGATAACATTATTATGATGGAAATTGTGGAAAGGAAATTATTTGCATTCTTATCCAGTGAGGTGAACTGAGAGAAAGCTAAAACACAGATCTCATGAGCTTCCTATCTAATGAAAAGTAAGGTCGTGAACTTTCAGTTACTTTCAGTGCATCGAGGCATTACACACTTTCTGATAGACTTTATGTTCACTTAATAATTGATGCAGCCTTCATAGGTAATACTCAAAAATCATTTCCTTATCTCAGGTTAAAGAAAAGTCCACCACCGATTCTGATCACTTGTATAATGAATGTGGATAGTTCTGTACCTCAGGAGATTGCAGAATAGCCTGTAACTCCTTTTTAACCCTGCCAAACATCTGCCGCTGTGGTAACATGAGATGTCTTGAACATTCTGAAGTTTTCTCCTATCACTTTCTGGTGTTTATTTTAACAAGCTTTGCCCACCATCAAACTCACTGTAAGGACTCAAAAGCTACTTGACAATATAGAGTTACACTAAACATAGATTTAAGCCATTTAAAGTACTCAACCATAACATGAATTGAAAATAAATATTCATAAAGGCAACCTCCCAATAAAAATAGTTATTTCCTGCAATAATTGATAAATATTTTTTCACTGTTAGACAATGCAGGAAGTTGAAAGAAATACGATACTAACTGCATTTGTTTATATATGGCATTTTTTATCTGACTGCAAGTTAAAAACCTTGCTTTAAAGTCTAATGTGAGAAAAATCTGTTTATTTTCCTACTGGCTAAGTGTTGTTATTATTACTATGGTTTATTCAGAAAGACAGTCATGTCCTTCTATTTTCTTTCTCTTTAGATAAACACACTTCACTGATGATTAGTTTTCTTTCTTGCAATCTGTTCTACTGTTTTGGTATAATAATGTGCTCTATTAGTTAACTCTTGAGTTTTCTGTGCTTCTAGTATAATTTGCAATTGATCATTCCTTCACACTGCACAGTACCTTGCCTCCTCTAAAAGAGAAATTGAATTTTCATTCCATTGACATTTTTAAATGTCATTATCCAAATATTGAGATCTTTCATTTGCAAAATCCCTTTGATTCAGGCTAACATTGGTAATCAAGTCCCTAGTCAGTAAGTGGGATCAAATGTGTTTAGTCTAAAAAACAAGCATCCTCTTCAGACAGCATGGCTCCAGCTTTTCCAGCTTCACAATACTAAGGGAATACATACACACCCAGAGTCCCAGGCTTACTTCCACAGAACACACAGAGCACAGAAAGATACCCCCAGTTCTCAGTCTCCTTAAAGCATTTTCTAATTAGCAACTATTACACCAGAGGCCTGTTAGAGTCACAGTACACAATGTGTGATTTTTTCACTACAGCATGGGGCAGAAGGAATGTAGACTGGCTGCTGCTTTTCATACTGCTGTGACATTGCTTAAATTTTTTTCATAAAACAATTTTTCTTCCTGAATTACATCATTTAATATCTACTCATCCTTACCAGTCAGCTGGAATTCAGCCTTGCACCATAAATTAACATTTTTGTTGCTTGGTAACCATCAATTCTTGGTAATTTATTAGGGACCAAAAGTTGACAGGGAAGAGGTTCTTAAGTCCTCATTTTTAATATATTTGGGACAATTTCTTTGCAGGTTTTCTATATGTGTTTATAGCAGGCGTCTGTCCTTTATGTAAACATCATTACTATCTTATCCTATTTTGAAAGCTCTGTATCTTCCTGCACAGCTTACAAGGGTAAGCCCTATTTATATTCACACAGGTAGATTTTTTCTACAGCCCATGTACAAACACCAAAAAATATACCCTTTGAGAGGAATGTGTAAGGGTCAGTAGAGTGTGGGTACCTCTTTCACACGTCTACTTCAATTTCTGGATGTCACAGGAAATAAAATTCAGATCTCTGCATTCCTAGCTCTATTGAGTGATAATTTAATACAGAAAACTGTTTATCAAATGATAGATTTCCAACTTTTAGGCCTTTTTGATTTAAAAGAAAATCTACTTACTATGTACTGCCAACATGTGTCATTTTCTCATGTAAATAAATCACAATAACAGTCAACAGTCACGGCAAGACTGTATGAACACAGTTCCAAAGATAAGATTAAACAGAAGCAAATGGCTAAACACAACACTAGCATTCCTGTCAAATTATTAAATAGCTAATTCATTAAACCACAGAGCCAAATTAGAAAAGCTGGCCATTTGTGCCTGTAGACACACTGTAGTTAGGATAATTGGGACCAGCTGTTGTACTGCGTTGCTTCTGGAAAGGATCCAATAGTATTTGAAGGCAATGCCACAGCATGGAGGCAGACTGCTAAGTGCAGATAGTGTTTCTGCTTCCACTCTTCAAGCCCTTTTTCCTCAGGCAGTTTATCTGACAGCCACAATGACTCAAGCCCTGTCCAACTCATGTAGCAATCCTAAACCAGCTGGAGTGTTTGGACTCAGACAGTGAAAAACAAATAATTGAAATCTCTCCCAGTAATCCATTATAGATTGTGTTTTACTCTTCCAAAACATATCTATTTTCTTATGAAATTGCATTAGGACAAAAAACCATAACATAGAATAGGATGAAAACTAAGCTTTGTAATTACATATGTTCCAATTTCTAGTTGCAAGTGTTTTCCATACAGAATAAAAAACTAAAATCTCATTTTTAAACTTGGCAATTTAGATATTATTGCACAGCACAGTGTGAGAGCTTACAGAAATGTGAGCTACAAAGAGAACTATAACAGTATCTCAGAGGCTGCTCATTAAGCTAACTTTTATTCCATGACATAAAGTTGAGTAAAAACAAAAATTTATGGAAAATATTAACAAGTCTAGAGTAACAGGCATACTTCTAAGAATTTAATTCTTCCAAACAAAAAGATATGAGGAGTGAAATTGTTATAATACCTACATGCTCAATGTTGATTTAAAAGATGCAAAATTTTCTCTTTTAATAATAATATTCACAAGGGTGAACAGACCTGATTTATTTAAAATGGCACAGACCTGCGCTAATTCTGAAATTCAAAGGTGTGAAGATCTTGAAACATCTCAAGCCTCACATTTCCTTGTCAACATGCTCTAGAACAAGCAGATCGTGAGCACGTGGCTCCACATTTTTACTGCCTCAAGCAACAGATTATGCTAAAGTTGTTAACATTTTTCTACTTCTAAACACACTGAAAGAATGAAAACCTCAAAAGTTAAGTCAATTTTGATGTGAAAATACAAAAAAAAAAACAAACCTGAAAACTAAGATTATTTTCACATTCCATAAAAATACTTTCAACCAAAAACAAGTTACTTGTTTAGCTTTTTTCCTCTTTTTTTTCCCCCTCTTTTTTTTTTTTTTTTTTACCTTGACCTGAAAATTATTATCTTTGTCTGTTCTTTTGGTTGACTTCAATCTGCCTCAAAAAAATTCCAAAAGTGAATCAGAGAAGTTGGACATACTAGCTCTAGACTGCAACATAAGGGTATGCACTGCAAAGGCTGATGAACTATCCCCAGAACTAGAATCATGGTACATTAACTCAGACATACACAACACTTGAGCATCTTCCTCACATTTTTAGCCTGGAACTGTTACTTCAGGCTTTACACAGCTTTCAGAAATCAAGCTAGTAACTGTGGCATCAGCTCAGGTTAGTGCAAGCTTCGGCATCATGGCTGGAAAGGCAGCATATGTGTGTTCACATGCATAACCACAAGGAAAGTTTATTGCCACAGAATATAGCAATCTGCTACATAAATATTTCACAGGTTATCTAGGGAGACATCAAATAACTTTTGTTGCAAATTAAGTCTTATTCCTTTGGTCTTTTAAAGTAGATTTATAAGGATAGTTTAAAAGTTTTTTTGCCTAGATTAAGGAGTCCATACCAATGCATATCTCCTAACTTAAGGCATTCTTAGAAGTCTTTTCCAGCTTTAATTAGTCTGTGTCAAATGGATTTTTTAAAAAGCAAAAAAATGCAGTAATACCTCAGTACCTTTAAAACTGAGTCAGGAATATACTGAGTCATGTCTGAGATATCTGAACCCTTAGGCACACTTCCTATAAAGTGAATGCAACTGATCATGATTATATGTAGCTTGTTCTGAATGTAACACCTCTTATTTTTTTACATGAAAACTACAACAGACACAAAGAACACAGAAACACTATTTGATAGAGCATATTTTCATCTATGAAACACCATTTTTTAACAGTCACCACCATGACCTGTTCATTTTTTCCAGCAATGAAGAAGAGCCCGCATAGTATGCTCATAAAAATCTGCAGGAGCAGAAGTGACCCACTGTGCCTAGCATCACTGCTGAAACACACCACCTGAAACACCATTTTTTAACAGTCACCACCATGACCTGTTCATTTTTTCCAGCAATGAAGAAGAGCCCGCATAGTATGCTCATAAAAATCTGCAGGAGCAGAAGTGACCCACTGTGCCTAGCATCACTGCTGAAACACACCACCCACCATCTCACTGTGTTGTCTCCAACAACGTTCAGCAAATACTGATTAATGTCAGTAGGTGCTATTTTTTCCACATGAAAGAATGCAATGACAAGCCTTGGCTTCATAAGCACTCTTCCACATCAGGCACCATTGTGCCATACTGCCTCTCTGCTTTCATCTACTGTGCAGCAATAAAATATAATGGGATATTCATGGGAAGCTTCAGCCTCTATTGCCATACCACCAGTATCCACCTCTGATGCTGTGGGCCAACATAATAAAATAGAAAACATTACTTTCAGAGTAGCGCTGTCATCCAGGTTGCTAAACTTCCAGCTACTGCCAAAGACATACTCCTCATCAAAACTAGTCTCAGGATTATAATACAAAATAAATACCAAGGACCAACACCAAATCCATTTCTACTATAAAGCATGTAATTCAGCAATCCGAAGTGAACCCTCCACTAACATGACAATTTATCTTCCAATTTTCTCCCCTTTCTTTTTCCTGAACAGTAGGAAAATGATTGAATATATGTAACTCATTATCATCAAAACAAGAAATCCTTTCTTGTAAATATATGTGAAATTAATGAGCCATCAGATTTTAAAGGTAATGTTTAAAGGTCTATAAGGTATACGCATATAAGACAATCCATATAAGATTGGAAAACATTGGAGTCTGAAGTTGCTCAGTGTAGGGTGAATAACCCAAAAGAGTGGTACTCAGAGAAAATAGTGAGGAAGATGGTATATTTTGCTAGGCTTATCTGGATGGTAAACAGACAACCACTGAATAAAGAGAGGCTCACCTTTTCCGGATGGTTGAGGTTCACCAACAACTCCATGGGGGAAGAATCTCCAGCAAGAGATCCTTCCCCAGTGGTGGTCAGCCCTTAAATGGGGTCTGGGAGAGGTGGAGCCAGGTTCCACCCCTTCCAATCACACAGGTACATTACCTTCACCTGTGCCCCTGTGGCTGACTCAGTGCTCACCTCAGATGACCAATCAGTGGTTCAGGCTGTGATTCAACAGTTCCCATACACCCAGGGATGTGACTGATGTCCCATCCCTGGAGACTTTCAAGGTGAGGCTGGATAAGGCCCTTAGCAACCTGATCTATCTGTGGATAGATCCCTGTTCATTACAGAAAAGCTGGATTAGATGGCCTTCAGAAGTCTCTTCCAGCTCTAAGGATTCTATGATTCCAGGTATATATACTCCACCCTTAGGAAGCACAGTTAAGCATGGCAATAGGATTAAATCACTGTACCACCATGCCAAAATCACTTGTGTGGTTTGGAAGACTAAAGCAAGCTGAGAAACACATGGCAACTCAGTGATTACAAAATGACACCCTGACACCTATCCCCTAGGAAGAATAACTTGAACTTCAAATATGCTGTTTCTAATCTGACTTCATTACAGTAGTCATCATGCTTTGGGAAAAAAGAGCCCTGTGTTCACTATACTGTCCTGCACATTTCAGAGACAGGGAAGGACCACCTCCTCATTGCCTTCTGCCAGCTTCAGCCCAGGGGCCAGCACAGAGAGAAACTGCTTCCTAAAACTGCTGCAAGCAGACACTGGGGTGCCTCTTCCACCAGCGGGTGCTAAACCCAAGGGTATAAAATGAGCTTTCTGAACACTATATTTCTTCTTGTAGAATGAACTACTTGGTAATCTTTGACAGCCTTTCATAGTCTTATGCCTAACTCTCGGAAATGTAGACAATAATCAAAAAGTGTTTATATCGCTGTAGTTATGTACTGTAGTTATTTTTTGCCACTTTTCCCATTTATTTAAATTATGACACATTTGTACTTTCCTCTTGCTGGAGAGATTACATTTTACTTTCATATTTTAAGTTAGGTATCTATCAAGAACTGCTGTTACACAGGGAAGGGGAGCATAATATATATGCATGGTCTTCTGCAGAGATGAAGTCAGGCTGCTCCAGAAACAAAACTAGGTGGAAGAAACCTATTCTTTAAATTAACATCTTTTGAAAGGAAGGAAAAAAAGATTTTGCAATGTATTGAAAATAGTTTCTAGTGAATCAGTAAGCAAAAGAAAAAAGAACTATGTGGAATGAAAATTAAGTTTAAGTCTGCTGTGAAACCTTTGTATAAAGGAAAAATGCTACATTCTAGTGAGAGTATTGACATAGGGAGAACACCCTCAGCTTCTAAACCACCTCTAGCCTTTGCAGCGACCATAATTTACTGTTTTAATACAAAATTACGGATCTCTCCCATACAAAGAGTATTTAACTGAAAGCTGTTCTTTTAAAGACTGGAATAAACTGCATTCTATAAAGCTAGCATAATTTTTTATAAAACTATTTCAGAAGCTTCAATACTCTAACAAATACTTCAGATGTTAGATGAAATAGACACTTCACAGAGTGTGAAGATGCCTTTGCCTTGCTGAGTTCATTTGTTTTCTGAGGAGCAGAAGAATGCAAGGAGGTACTAGACCTATACTTTCCAAATCACTGATTCATGAACGTATGGCAATGATCTGAGAAAAAAAAATTAATCATCTATCACATATGATTGAAGGTAATCTTCAATTCTTTCTTTCTCAAGTGAGAGAGTTTACCTGAAATTTGTCTACTCTTTGAGGTAGAGAAATTCCTGAGAAAGTACGTGCCTTCACTTCCAAGTTTTGATTAAATGATGGTATCAAATCATAGTTGATTTCAGATGTAAGCACTGCTGATTTATTAGAAATCCAAAACAACTGACTGGCTAAACAGAAAGGATTCAATCTGCTTATATTTAATTCAGATAAAGGAAATAGTTTTATAATACATATGCTTTCTTATTACGCTGAAATCTTTTGTGGGGAAGAAAAACTCTTCAAAATTACTTTAACTCATAACCTGATTTGTATAACTAGAAATCTAACCAAGACCAAAATGACTTGTTTGTAAATTTATTTAGTAGGAATCTTTCATAAGACTTCAGAGCATGTTTAAATGTTTGCCATGTGTCAGAAAAAGAACTTCTGTGATCTTTGTTACTATTCATTCTTATCCTTTATTTCATTAGAGAAACTATTTTAAACTCATGTTACTTGTTCTATACCTCCGAAAGTCCACAACTTCTGATCTAGTACAGGTTTTCAATATTCCCTGTGGCAGTGAGGTTGGAACTTTATGATCCCTGAGGTCCCTCCCAACCCAAGATATTCTGTTCTTCTATGATATGATTCTATGAACTTGCACTGGTCATTTGAAAGCTTGAGCAAAGGTCATGCCCTGCAGAGTGCCCAGAAAAGAGAATAAGGGTTTGTGACACCTCCCAATGCTCAAGGGAAGGAAGCCCCCTGAAGGTATCCTGTGGCAGTATAATAAAAGAAGTTTCTTTTACCTGCAAAGTGAGGCTGCTGTTTTGGGCTTGTGTTTGAGAATAGAGCAGCCTACAGTATATTCCGACCTCAGTACAAAAAAAAAAAAGCAGAGTGAACACAACAGTTTTCTCCTATTTCTGGAAGAGGATTTCTCCATGACCTCTTTTTACAAGAATGTCTGGGTGTTTTTCAAGATGTAAAGCTGCCAATTTAAGATTTCCCAATACAAGTCCCATAACAACATACAAACTTGTAAATATTTTTTCCTCTCTTTATAACCATCTCATGCATTAGCTTGGATTTCTGAGTTCAGCTCCTTGTCTTAATGGTATCCAAATATATAATGAGATATGCCACAAATAAACTAGTTTCTCTAGTTATATTAGGAACTTCACTTGGTGCAATAGCAGACTAGGAGCTTTAGTAACTTTCAGCCTGCAGAGGCAGTCCTGCAGGTTACAGGATCAATGCCTCTTCCATTCAGCAATTCTTTTATCAGGATTAGCACAGAGCTAACACACCACCCCAAGCCACAGCAGGAAAAAAAACGTGTCTATGTGTATAGTGATTCCTCAGTGTTGTGCAGCTGGTCATCCAGTAAACTCAAGTGACTGGACACAAGGAAATGGTCTCAAGCTGTGCTAGGGTAAGTGTTGGCTGGACATTAAGAACATTTCCACAGAAAGGATGGTCAAACATTGGAACACATTTCCCAGAGAAGTGATGGAGTCTCCATCCCTGAGAGATGTTTTTTTCCCTACATCCCATGGTGAGTCTCATACTCCTTCAAGACAGCACTACCTTCAGCCTGAAAGCAGTTGTAGAGAGCCTTTTCTTCAAATCATCATGATGGAAAACATATCCAACCAATTAAGCATCAACTTGGGACAACTGCAGGAGGCAGTTTAGGGCCTTCATCTTCCAAGGCTATTGAGGTTGCCTGATCTACCTTTGTTCCTCTGCACTCCTTTTATGTAGAAGGTGGCCTTAAGTCAAATGACTTAAAAGCAATTGCTTGGAAAAGATAAATTGTGAGAAATTTGATTAAGAAGATATGTTTATAGTTCCTGAATATTCATTAGAGGACTGAGCAACCACAAAGTTACTCCATATGGAAGTCCGTGCAGCAGTAAAGCTATCCATGCCACAAATGCGCTTCAAACTGATTCAGAGCATAACAAAATAAAGCGAGTTTCCATGACGCTGCATACTCTGAACCATGAAAGTAATCACATTACAAAGTATTAGTAATCATTTCTGGACACTTAAATTTTGTGGAAAGCAAATTAGTTATGAATGTAGAAAAAAATTTGAACTGTCTTCAACGCATGCTTTTTGTTGATCGCAAAAGACATTTTCCATCTGGTCACAAGCATGAAAATATCCTGAAGTAACCTGCATACATCAGGGCTCAGGTCAATCAAATGATCATGTAATCCCAAAAAAACATCTCCAGAGAGGGGAAATGGCCTTTTCACTGGCTACATTCATCTTTCACTGAAGTCAGTAACAAAACTTTGTCTGACACATTTGGCAAGACTGATCTCAAACTGATTCAGTATCACTTGTGATTAACTCAAACAGACATGAAATCTACAGATATCTCTGTATATAAAACTGCATATATGTACATGGAGAAAATAATTGACATTGACTGATTTTCTATCCATACATATTTGAGAATTATAGTCCAAATACAGCTAAAACAAAACAGTACACTGAAACAGTGCAAAAAAAGGATTTCCACAGTTACAAGGAGGAACAGCATTAGAGAGCAGTTGCCATGTTACCAATATCCCTTTTTCCCTCATTATTGTTCAGTTTACATGAAATCATATCTCCTACAACACACAGTGAAAGCCAAATACAGTAAGTCTTCTCAAAAATGCTTAAAAACACAATTGTGACTCTCTGAATGGATGTTGTAACCTATCCCAAAAATGGGTATGAAGACCCTGATATCAACCACTGCACAAATGGACTCTAAGAGAGGCTAAATTAAAAAAAATAGAACAGATAATTCATTTGGATATTCAAATGAATAGAATTAATAATACTGTAAATAGTAATACTGTAACGAGCTACTGTCTTTTTTATTCATCTCAGGTAATAGCATGAATAAGATTTTACATTACTCAGATTCAACATGTTCATTTCTTTGTCCGCATCTAATTTCTCAAATCTGCAGATCTATTTTCTCAGAAGTGCTTTGTAGCTCTGCATAGAGAGCACAGCAGATGGTTTAGGAGAACACACTGGTTTAGAACAGGAAGAAACATATTTCTTCCTACAATCAGCAATCCGTGGTTATTTTCAAAGTATAATAAAATATACAGATGTGTTTCTGATGTTCACTTGAATGCAGCACTTCCTTTCAAGTCATTTCCCGCTAAACTTGAAGTATGATTTTCATGCTTTTAAATATACTTCTTTTCCACAGTTACTTTTGAAAATTTATGTTCAGGGGCTTAAAATACCTATAATTTCATGGATTAACTCCATACTGTTGAAGGATGAATCATAGCAAAGATACATGAACTAATGTGCTTACTTCCTTACTTACACTACACTAAAGAAACAGGAGTCAAATAAACATTCTGGCCCTTCAGTGAGATAGGTTGTTTATCATCCAGAAAAAAAAGGAAAAAAAAATCAAATGGTAACAAAGTATTTATATCAACTATTACAACGTTATGTTAATGAATTTCTAATTGATAATTAATGGACCACCCTTCTAGGCCCAATCTTTGGAAGGATGCAGGACATGTGTGCTCCGTTTTTGGCAAAAAAGGGAACACCACTCAGTGGCAAATCCAGTGAAACAATGCATCCCTGGGGACTCCTTTCTTTCAGAAGGATCAGAAGAAACTTAGCAGCACTTTTTGCTGTACTGCTTTTTGGAATCCAACATATTTCCATCTACATGGGCTGACACCACAAAAAAAAAAAAAGTGAAACATATTCCCTGCAACTCCTCTTGTCTTTTCTTGAGAAGGATCCAAGCATCTGACTCTGCCAATACTCATTCATGTCAGGTCCCAGACCAAAGATCTTAGTAAGTCTTTCATGGATGCATGGAGGGAGATTATTTTCCTCCCTTATTTTCTCCTTTGGAGTCAATCTCAGTTAAGTTTTAAATTAATAACTAGAACATAATTCATGCAGCAATTTACATGCAATGAGAGATTATGTGGCCTCACTCTGGAATGTTGCACCACAAAGAAAGTTTCTATAGTTATTTAAAGCAAGCAAGCCTTTTCCCAGCTATTAAAGAAATTTAATCTTCTTATCCCTATATGGAAGCAGTCTTTGTTTATATAAAAAAAATCCCCCTGCCATATACCATCCTCCCACCACGTCGTTTTCTGGTGTTTGTTTTTTTTTTTTTTTCTTTTTTCTTATTTTTGGGAGGTTTTGCAAAGATTGTGAAGGAATGTGAAAAACTTTTATTAGGTGTTTATTAACAATTACCAGATCATGAAAACCATTGCAGTTAATGAAAAAAGCTTTCCCCTAGCTTCTTGGTTACATTTCCCTTTTCCCATGAGAAACCCAGTTTACAATGAGAAAATCATCTGCAGTATTTCACAGATTGCTGCAGTAAGGCTAACAGAAAGACAAAGTTATTTTTCTCTCTACTCCCTCACAAGACAATCAGGTAATCTGACCTCTGTATCTTGTAACTTGTACCAATCTTAGACAATCAGGTGTGTTTCTCAAGAGAAGAAATAGTTTAAGCTGCTAAAGTTACAGAATATTCATATATACCACAGTAATTATTAGTCCAAAGAGCACATGGACTGTCCTATGGATATAGATGAATTATGAAGTTAATTATAAAGGTAAAGCAGAATCTGAAATTTTCACCTTCAGTCTTCAGGGCTTCTTTAGTGTTAAATAGTTATAATCCAAGAGTCCCGTTTAAGAGATAAACGTGTTTTGGAGTTCTGTTTGGGTAGGATAAGTAGCAGAGAAGCCGAGTTCAAACTCAATTCATATGGACACCTTTATACACACAGAAACGGAAATCCAAAACTAATTGCTAGGCATGCCGAGGGGTACACTGGCAATGTTAAATTGTTATTACAACGTGTAGACATTTTATTGCACAAGCCAAGGTTTTTTGAACACAGCTGAGTTCCCTGGGGGGAAGTGTCTGGAAGGCATATTTTAATTTGTAGTTTTACTGTTTGCAATAAACATTTTAGCTTGATATCCAAACACTATTTTACTTTTAGACGTGGTAATCAGTCCAAATGTGATCCTTCTGTAGCTACAACCAGGTCAGTGGAATTTCAACAGAAGAAATCAGAACAGCAACTTCATTTCATTTTAGTTCTACAATAATCACTAATGTCCTGTAGCCATGTCTTTTATGCACAGCAAGACTAAAATACACATACTTGAGGGCCAGATTTTCCAGTGCAAGACAGACATTACAGCGAACTAAATTAAGAAGGATATGTTATCAGCTCACTTTCACAGCATTTTCATTCAACTTGGAATAGCAGGAACAAAGGAAGAATGAATGCACTGAAAAGATCAGAGCAGCATGTGAATCTGAAGTCTGATGTGTTTGTCCTCGAGAAGTCTATTCTGACAGAAAAAGCAGTTGAGACCATAGGTATCATAATACTCTTGAAGACAGTAGGTGAATAGCAAAATCTGACCATATACTAACAGATTTCTCTGCAACAACTCAGTGAATGCTTTCACTGGGAATTCAGAGCACTGAAACAAGAATTTACAATATAGTCATAGAATTGTTTCAGTTTTAGGGGAAATGGGCCTGAGTGTCAAATATCCCACCTACCATCACCTCTTCCACCTCTACTCAATTTCATAACTAGACAAATGAAAAGTAAATCTTCTACAATGGTTCTTGAATTCATAACAGCAGTAGAAAGAAAAATACTTAGAAATTATCAAAAAGGAAGAAGAAAAAAAAAGGTAACAAATTCAGGAGATGCTTTTAAATAAATTCATCTCATAACTGAGTGGAGGGACAGGAGTTGCAACCAAACTTAGCAAAAGCATACAATCATACAAACAGAACTAATTCTGACTGTATAAATAACAGTTTATACCCTCACCCAACATTGTTGCTCTCAGGGGAAAGGGTCACAGTCAATCATTGAAAATGAAGGTCACACCAAATCTCTTAGGTCTGCAAGTCATTAAATAACCATTCATCATGGGTGTCCTCACTTGTGTTGATGTAACTTTATTCCAGTCTCTCTAGTTTAGAAAACTTACTGTTCACTGCACTTCACAGTCTGGACAATAATTAACCAAAGTAACTAATATCAGCATTAATTAGTATATCACCCCTGTGCTAGACTTCTTGAGAACTCATCCAATTTCAATTTGATAAAAGAAAACATTCTAACCAAACTAATTGTTTGAAACATTCCTCCTCCTGCCCTTGTAGGAAGGATATTCCCCCTTAGCCTCTTTTCATCAGCCATGACTGGCTTATTTTCTATTGCCCATTTGCATTGCAAGAAAGACTGTTTAAATACCATCTAATCAGAGCTTAATGATAACAGGAAAGAAAACTAGATATCTAAGGGAAAGCTTAAGTCAATCAAGTGACTGTAGGTGGGGGCTGAACTGTAAGTTTGGTTGACTTAAAACGTTATAATATCAGACTTCTGAGGGAATGGGAGAAATCACTTCCCTGGTGGGCAGTGAGGGGAAGCTGGGAATACTGGGAAACAGAGCTGCAGTAGGAGGCCATTGTGTGGGCCAACCTGATCAAAGACACCAGTTTCCCACTGCAAGCACCCTGACAGGAAGTTGCTCAGCTGAGAATGCTGTTGGAGAAAGGCTGCTCGCAATAAGGAAAATACTTCAGTGACCACAAGACTTGTCTCATAGCCCAGAGCATTCCTCCTGTGCTTGCTGGGAGAAAGGAAGTGTAACAGATAGCTTTCCATCAACACCAGCATTTCATTATATTTGTTATTAGTAGCTGTATTTTCACTTCCATTTGTATGGTTTTCTTCAAGTCAACTAACTTCAACTTGGACCTTTTTTGTTCAATTCTTGCAAAAAGAAATTCATTCATCACCAAATTTCTTAGGAGATGCTCTTTCGTTTGCCTGGAATATTTCCTTGGTTCTCAGACACTTTGCTTTATGTTTCACAAGCGATGATACTGCCTCTGTTCCTTCTTTAACTCAAATTTTCTAGAGTCATTAATAGCATTTAGCACCTGTAGATGCTGACACTAGGAAAATTAGATAATAACAAACTTAATTATTTTCAACAATTTAATCCACTACTTTTGCTTTTTTAAAGTCCATAGACTCAACACAGCATTTCCAAAGCCTGTCTTTATTCTCCAGAGAAACACCACAGCTTCTGACCACCTTTCTCCCCTTCCAACTGATTAGGCACTTTCTGTAAATGAGCAATGGCAACCAAGTCCCAAATACTAAGTGAAAGTACAAGGTGAACACACCCACCTACCTTCTTCCAGGGGGTCACAAGCAAAGAACAGCTCACCCAGGAGCAGCCAGGGAAACCCAGTTACTCCAGTGGATCCCTCATGTGTTCTAGCAAGAGCCAAGCAAAGGTGAGAAAACAAAGCATAATCTATGTCCAGGAAAAAAAAAAAAAATCAAAATCAAAGGGCTGAAGGAAAGAGCTTCAGCACAGAATTAAATAAAAATAAAACAACAAAAACAGGGTAAAGGTTCTGGGGCTGAGCTTAAGTAGGTACCCAGGCCCCTGGGCAGAAAAGGGAATGGGGTCCAGGTACTCTCAGAGCCTCAGCACTTGCAGGTGTCTGGCAAAATATAATCAGAATAAATCAGCAGCATTGTTGTTAATTTCTAATCAAAAACAGGTGCAAGCAAAGCTGCTCATCAATCTTTTGAGAAATAGCAGGTTCAAAACCCAACATGGAGAAGCAACAGCTCTCAGAAGACTAGATTAAAAATAAAACAAGAAACCTATCAGATCATATCATAGTTTATACATCATAATTTATTTGGTTCTTTTTCAACAGATGATCAATATTATTTTCATAACAGCTTGTCTATGTGTAAAACCATGAGATAGACATACCAGGTAAATTAAATTCTGCACTTTTATGAGGGAATTTTTTTCTCCAGATTTTATACACAATGAGAAATTATCACAGGATTATCAAAGGTTTTGAAGTAACACAAACACTGTAATTTCTGAAACCACTTGCTTTCTTACTGTGTTACAGAGCTCTTAATGAAAGACTTCAACACTCGTTCTTCTTAAATCACAACAGAATCTCAAAAATGCAATGAGATCTTGAAATGTCAGATATGATTAACCCCGTTGGGTTTGCTTTGGGTTACTCGGTTGCAAGCATTTTATTTCCATATACTCGAAAATGCTTGCAGTACAACTCAAAATCATAATAAACTCGATCATTTGTGGTTTTAAAACAAACACCCTCTTTCACATGTGTCTCTAAATGCAGGGATTCAGCTTGGAAATATGGTATACTGTTTCAGATTAGCAAGGAATGTCTCACGAGTAGACACCAGTATTGACTTATGATCATTCAAAGCATCACAGTGTTCAAAGAGCATTTCAATCACCGTTCCAGGTATTTCAAACACCACATAATGTTCCAAAACTAAATACATCTGTCTAATCTAGACTCTTATTAGAAAGAGAGTTAAATTATAAAATATGATCACCTTCAACTCTGGAGAACTTCAAAAGATTATACATTTTTGTTAAAAACAATAGTGAAATTATTCATCAGAGTGTCAATTTAGTTTTGATTTATTTCAAAAGTGAGGTGAAGTACAGATTTAATTTCAAATAAACGCTTTTCCTATACTCTTGTAGCTGTCAGACGTGTCTAATTGATTTCAAACAGCTAATTAAATTAAGTTCTCTGGCAGCTTCAGGAGCTAGATTACACCTCAAAGAGAGCAAATAATAATAAAATAGATGAGTGTTGACTCTTTCCTTTAACCTCCCTCATTATCAAATTAATAAGAGCAATGATTTCGGAATAGTTAGGGATCTTTCCTGAGGAAAGAAAAAAGCTTGTCATTCAAAACACCTATATTAAAATTGCAATTACAAATATTAACTCAATTAAGAAAGTACGTGGTTTAAAACTGGGCACCCCCTAGCCTGAAGTTATTGATGGTTCAACTCTAACTCTTTATGTCAACTGCATTTGGAAAATATAACTCTTAACTGAAGTCATCTAGGATATTTCTGACTCAGAATCCTTTCCGGAGAGAGAGAATTCCTCACAAAATCCTAATCTCCCTGGGGGAGCACAACTATTGCTTCAGGCAAGCTGCAGGCCTGTTGCTGTTGTAAACCCTTTTATTTGACACCATCTCTGCATGTGCTTGTCAAACCCGGAGTTATTGTTAAAAACGTCTGGGAATTGCAACGTTGTGACACTGTCAAGGCAGCTACAGCAACCCCCTATCTTGGAATAAAAAAAAAATCTGTAAAAATATATACTACGAGGCAAATTCACAGTGCACAAAATATGTGGCATTATGTTAAATATGGATGTTTCCCACCATTTTAGTGCAGCATATGTTTATATTTTTGGATGCCTGTCCAGTTTTGTGCCTAAAGCTATTTATTTCCTTCATTCCTTTTTTTTTCTAGTTAGGAATAAAAGAAAAAAGGGAAGAGATAGTATCATGTAAGCAATTGATTCCTTATGGACTGCAAGTAAATATCCCACAGATGGTTTACAGATCACTACATATTATATCTTCCCACTCCACAGTGGGAACTTCCCACTCACAGTGACCCTCTGCACAGTCTGGAGGTAGAGAGTTCCCAGGGAGCTTTTGGGAGTGCTGTGCTCATGTGACATGCTTGCTGTGACATGGACATGAACAAGAGCATGGCACATTTGCTGCACTACTCGCTGCCTTCCCCTCTCATGGGAGAAGAGATGGAAAACAGCAGCAACCTGCCACCTTGGCTTCTGAGCATCCTGCAGATCACTGATACACAACTCACTGTTTTCCAACAGATAAGTGGCTTCATGATGTGCCAAACATACAGCCTATGACACCCAGATGCCTGTTGTATATATTCTTGTACTGTGGTGGCATTTAATTTTAGTTACAAGACATCAATGTAGAGGCTAACAGCCTATTTCCTTTGGAGAAACACCGTTGAGTGCCATGATGCATTTTTATCTCCCAGCAGCCTTGTGCCCCTACACTAATAAAGAGAGTTGTTAGCACGTAACTCCATTTCTGCTCACTGTGACGTTGCCAGTTAGTCAGACATGATATCTTCTCTGTCATCAACTGAACATGTGCAAATGGAGAAAGGAAAAGGAATTTCTGGCCTATTCCAGCTTTCAGGCTTGAGTACATCATGATTTCCACATCATCCCTCAAAAAGAGATGGCAGAAAGACAGGATCAAGGATGTGTTTACCTGTTGCTCAGCTCTGCCACAGGAGCACAGGCTACTCTCCCAACAGTGTACCCAGGAAGGAAGCCAGCACTTCAGTTTCAATAAGTTTTCTCATTTATTGATTTTCCTCAGGTCATAATTTGTCTTCATAAAATCAAAATATCAGTTACTTCCTATACTCAACTTGTTATTTTTAATAGTATTGTCCTACCTTTCCTGTCATAAGTAAAAATAACCTGAAAAATATTTGCAGTCTCACTGCAAGATCTGTTGCTTTTTACTCTCAGATGCCTAATCAGTATTCCTGAAAGTGCCAACACATTGTGCCTAGATGTATTATAAAATGAACCAACCTTTCAAGGGAAAGATGTCAGGATTTGACATGTACAAACATGGGAACTTTCAAAGTTGTGGGGTTTTTTTCTTTAAGCTGACTTCAGTTAGCAATTCATCCCACATGTGGTTCATGGGTAAGCCACCTTTCCGTTGTTGTTTTTGTTACTCAAAAAGAAAATCTATGTACCTATCAATCTATGTGTGGTGTCCATTTAATCTATGGCAGCAATTCAACTTTTTTGTACACAGCTTTCAGTTATTCACTGCTTGCTGTCAAGTCAAGTGCATGCCTATCAGTTTTCATCAATGCACAGTGGATGAATATGACACTGCATTTTTTCCTGATGTCACCAAGTTCAGTATGTAATAAAAGCTCCAAGTTTAAGCTGAACCATAGCTCCTTGTGGTCAGCTTCCCATGGAGCAACTTGGAGGGAGAATTCTGTGGCTCTCTGACAAGCAGTGCTAGGCAGGCAGCAGCATGCTGCTTGTGCTTTGTTCCTTGGACACATAAAAAATATTGCTGTGTTTATTTGGGTCGCACAGAACCCAGGTAGTGTCTTGGTGAAAGGAATGAGAAACCAGCTTTCTCTCTCAAGACAGTTCATGGCAGAGGAGCAAATGCTATATGTGGTTATTCCTGTCTTATTGCACTGGGCCATGGTAGCTTGAGGATATCCATACAATTACAGTTACAAAAAAAGCCAAATCAGTATTTGTTGTGGGATTTGAATGCACTGAGAAAAACAATGATTTCAGAAATTATCACTGCTGTGTTGATAAGTTCATTAACAGTAGCTGCAAAGTTTAGTAACTGTCAGTACAAAAGTAAATTATTCCTATTGTTTGATATATATTAAGCAAGAATTATATCAGCCTGGCCTTATTTATTCATTTACTTATTTTTTGCATTTGTTAGTTTGGTTCTCTTTTTTTCTTTGTTTTTTCTTTATTTTTCCCCCTCTGCAGAAAAACAGTAAAGTCATTTGACTAACTGGGGAGAATCATATGGAGAAATACTGCAGGGAATTCTAATAGCAAATAAAATTGCATATACTTAAAATAAAGATGGTAAAACTCATTCAATAGTAGTTCATATCGCATTTAAACTATAGCAAGTATAAAGAGCAACACTTTCTACTGCTGTGCTTCTAACCAAACTGTACGAGACTTAGTGTTTAGAAACTACTGAAGGTCAGATAGAAACAAGGAAGAAAAACAGTAAGAACTATTGCCACTCTCAATTTGAAAACAGGATGTATGAAATTGATGCAATAAAGAATGATTCTTCTAAGGTTGAATCTCAACTTGACATGCAACGGTTCAGGCCACTCTTGAGGATGGTGAATGTGGTTTAAAATAGCTTAAAGAGTAACGCATAGAGAAAAGTTGATGGCATATTTTCCTGCTTTCAGACACATTTCCTTAGCAGGTAGTAAGCCTTGCAGCTTGTTTGCATTGGCAAGAATGATTGTAGCAGTTTTAAAGCACAAAGCAGTTGAACAGTGGTATGAAATGATTATACTGTTACACTACTGGGTATCACAGAAAAATAAGATGAGTGGGAATTCAACCACTGTCATGACTGTTCTGCTTTAACATCATTCCTGGTGCCAAATCAATTTTCTCATGTAAATAAAGATACTTATCAAAAGTATCATGATATGGTATGGGTTTGTTCGAAGCTTGACGCAATGCACTCATACTTAGTCTTCATGAATATGAACACTGGGAACATACAATGCTTTATAATAATGAGGCCTTGTGTGCTACAGATTTGAAAGGCTGCTTTGAACTCCTGAAGTCCATACAGTGTGAGACAGATAATGATGAAAGCAATAATGATAACAAGAGCAAATTGAGAAAATGGGATCTGCTGGCAGGATTCAGAAGCAATTACTTTGTTTTCATGGTCCACAGTTTATCAAGATTTTTATTTTAAAACAAACCTTTCCTAATCTGGGTTCTTAAGCACTTTTACTGCACTTTTATTACACAGAGAACTCCCTTCTTTGAGCTCACATGCTGTTTTCCAATGCAGATCTCCTGTACAGTACAAACTTCTCCAATCAAAGCTCCATAGCTCATTTTTTTTTTTTAATTCAATGTCAATCTTGCACACATCCCCTAAAGGAGACTTTCCCAGAGTATTTAAACCAGCTGTAGTATTCAAAGTTTCCTTGAGGATAAACTAGTAAAAAAAAAAACAAAAACAAAAACCCTAATGATAGCACCGTGAAAATTTTAAAAATTTGAAATTAAAAAAGAAAATAGCACACTTATTTCACTGTTTCTAGCTAAGATACTGAAAAACAAACAAACAAAAAAAGCACACAATGTATCATAAGAAAATTTGCCTTTTGTTCAGCATACTTCTTTATTTTTCAAAGTGACTCATACTTGAGAAAAGGAAAAAACGGTTTTAAATTACCAAAAAACAACAACAGGCAATTCAACATCTATAGTGTTGGTTTTGCAGACTCAAATTCATTTGGGACTTGCAAAACCAAGAATTTCTTACCTTTATAATGTGCTCTGTATAATGATCACAACTTCAACCACTGTTGCTTAAGGTATTCTTATATAAAACCTACTGTGTCTCTTAATAGCTGGGTCAAATGTTCGTGTGTGTTCTGAATGCCTGAAGTTAAAACACAGTTGTTCCTCACTTTTAATTTAAAGTCAAGCTACTTTAATGAAATTCCTGTGCTATTTTCCAGTAACAACAGACGTAATTTGGTATTTTTTTCTAACATGAAAGCATAAATTTTGTAATTAAGTTTTCACTACCTAATTATCATTTCCATGAAATTATCTGTGAAATTAATAGGCATAAAATAATGTTTTCTACAGTGTGTGAGTGGCTTAGAAAAGATAGAAGAGCTCAGATCGCTCTGACTTTCAGTAAGACAGAGGCTTTGCAGTCCCTCAGGCACATTTGTCAATAGCAGCTGATTCAGTGTATAAAACATCATGGAATGCAGAAATCTTCCCAGTACAGGAGAGATGTGGACCTTCTGCAGCAATTGCAAAGGAGGGACACAAAAATGATACAAGGGATGGAACACTTCCTATGAGGACAGGCTGAGAGAGCTGGGACTGTTCAGCCTGGAGAAGAGAAAGCTCTGGGGAGACCTAACAGCAGCCTTTCAGGGATGCTATAAGAAGGGTTTTAGCAGATTCATTAGCAGTGTCTGCAGTGATAGGACAAGGGGAAATGGTTTCAAACTAACAGAGGGGAGATTTAGATTGGATATAAGGTAGAAGTTTTTTTGCAATAAGTGTAGTGAAGCACCGAAACTGGATGCCCAGAGGGGTGGTGGATGCTCCATCCTTGGAGACATTCAAAGTCAGGCTGGACTGAGCTTCAGAAAACCTGATCTAGCTGTTGATGTACCTGTTCATTGCAGAGGAGTTGGATGAAACGATTTTTAAAGGTCCCTTCCAACTCATAAGATTCTGTAATAGAACAAATAATCGTCATCTCTGAAGAAATGGAAAAAGGATGAGATCCTCTTGAACTTCACAATGTTTATAAACAAATCATTCGTGAATTGGAAATATCATTGGTGATAGACTGCGTATTCAGTGATGTTATTTGCACTGAGACAAAGGCCGAGTTATTACTGCAGGAACAATGATGCTTATCTTGAAATATCTGAAACACGTTTTTAAAGTTAAAGTAACAACTGAAATTAAATATGTATTTAATTATTCAACCATCCCTCATGTTGTTCAAGTGAAAAAGATACAAATGATTGATATAAAGTCTTTAAAATATGATCATATTATCTTTAAAAGAAATTTTCATAAAAAAGTTATTGATTTGTGGAACTACTAATACATACTAATAAAGACAGTGAATTAATCACGATTTCAGAGTTAATTATTTTGACCATAATGCAGAGTCAACTGGCAAATTTCATTACAGCCTAGGTCGTGCAAAATATATGTTTTCATGCATGTCTGTGTGGAATTCAAGAGTTCAGCTGCTCAGAGTAGGACTCAGAATGCCTTGGTTAAATGAACCACTGATAAATGTAACAATATAAATATTCTATCCAGATATTTCTATTTTTTTTGTTGTTATAAAACAATAGATTTTTATAGAATGCTTCTCACATAAATACTTGCTTTCTCTATAAACTTATAATTTGTCACTGAAAAGTTAGATGCATCTACATATGTGCACTCATCCACCGACGTTACATTATTCTTTTTGTCTAAAAAGAAATGTTATGCTTTGGCTCAAAGTATCATATAAATCAAATTTCATTTCCATGTTAGATGCATCCACACAGCAACTTTGTAATTGTGATGCAGCCCTCCCAGTAGATATGAATTAGTGGTGGAAATACTAATGCATCATTAGCGATAATGTCCCCTCTCTTCTCATTCCCAAGATCATAAAAATGTATTTCTTTCTTACTCCCTTGCAGGGAGTTCATCAAGCCTCAGGAGATCTGAGCTGGAGAAATTTACTAAACAGATTCAGGGCTTGTTTTTTTAAAGTGCCATATCAAGGTTCCTGTACAGTTTAAGAATGGTTTTGAATAATTCATGTCCAAATCTTAGTTGTTTCATCAGAAAGGAGATTGCCAAATCTGTCTCTGTTCCTCAACTGGCTAATATTATGTTTTTTACATTCCCATCCCAGAAGAATGTTTCTAATTAAGCCACATAATAAGAGTTTCCTGTGCAGTGGAAGAGATGGGGAGAAAAAATAGTTTTAAGAGTAGAAGTTTTTTTCCCACATAGGCCTCTTAGACATAAGCCACATTCTGTCTAAAATAATAAATAAAGGGGTAAGATAAAGTAAAATAAGCTTCTATTTCTTTTACAACATGATTTGTAGACTTATTTGTGGCTTGGAAAAGGGTTCTTCTGGTAGAGGACCTTCTACCAGTGAAGTTTATTTTTCACCACTGGTGGATACAAAAAAGACCAGAAATGTTTCTCAAAGAGAGCTTCTTAGCCTGCTAGCTATGTAAGCTTACAATTACTTGAGCTTAAAGTTAGAAAATAGATTGCAGTTTCATGCAGTCTTACAGCATCCCTTAAGGGTAGAAGCAAACTGAGTCTGCTGAGTTTGAATTCACACCCTCTGGGACTTTTCAAAAGATGTTGACTCTGAAATAGCTTTCTACTGTCTTTCTAGTTCTGCCACCTTTTAGTCCCCTACTAACTTAAGATATTTTTACTTTCCTTCTTTTTTCTTTTTTTTTTTTTTTTTCCCCAAAACATATGGCATGAGGACTTCTACAATTTTGGCATCTTTTCAGTTTCCTCGGTAACAGAGTCTAATGTTTTAACTACGTCAGGTTTGGTTAGGGATTTACCAGACACAGAAAGTTCATTCAAACCTGTGGTTAGTCTGCCAGTGTTTAGAATAGGAAGTTAAAGAACATAAGTTGTTGCAGTTGTTTTCTCAATTAAAAGCAAAGCCAGTGGAATTTGCTCAGTGCTCATATGTTCATGAATAACTTAATCAGAACACAGTGTTACTGGAAAAAATATCCTCTGGGCTGACAAATATCCACATGTCACTATAGAGCCGGAAGCTGACAATGTCAAAATGAAAATACCACTCTAACTTTATTTTTAAAGAAGGAACATTTTTAATCTTATAAGTACTGTATGATCCTAATTAAGTTGGCACAAAAATATTCCCCTTTCCCTCCTCCTTTTCTGGTGGTTTATTTTTGGTATTCCTTCAGATCATGTGCCAAATCTGTGCTTTGCAAGCAGAAAACCAGTATTTTAGGATCATATTGCACGGTGTCACAAGCCAATCCATAATGTTTGCACAGGATAACTCAGGGTCTTTCCAAATTCATGTCACTAATTTCATATTCTGTGTAAAATGAAGATGGTCTTCCCTGAGCTATTCATCAAAATGTTCTGACATGCAAGACCTTTTGCCAGTGAACTCCATACCTTGCCATTCAATTATTTCATTGTGTTATGATGAATGCATCAATTCTGCAAGATATAGCCAACTACAAAGAGAAAATTAATGATAATGCTCTGAAATTTGGATGGAAGTTGAATAAATATTATCATTAGAAACTATTGCAACAAATAGGCTGGATTTCTTGCCAATGAGATGGAACCTTAGCATTAGGCAGTAGATAACATCTCTTATTAGGCTAACTAACAAACTTAAGAGACAGGCTCTTAGCATGCAAACTTCTTTTTCAGTTTGGAATTAGAATCAGGGTGTTCTACAGTAAGAGCTCAGCCTCTTTGATATGGTCAGTTTAAAAGCTTTTAAACAAATTTTACTTCAGGCAATTTATCACCTGAGTTATGCTCTCACCCTCATCATCAGTGTTCCTATTTTAAATTAAGTATTTTTCAAATACTTAGCAGTATGAAAGAAAGATTTCTGAAGAGTAGGAAAATAATAAGTATTGTATATTCAGAGGAAGTATTACCTATATTGAGGTTATGGTTCTGAGTATGAAGGAGCAGAAAAAGGCTATGTGCTATTTTCAGTAATCAATCCTGTTCATTGCCTTCCCTAATTGAATGTAAATAATTTCTCATCTCTTCCAACTGTTCAACCAGGCAGAAATTGTCCTGTTTTATTTGTTTTGTTAGTTTGTTTTTGGCCAAACTGTTTTTGAACAATTGCAAAGAATGCAGTAAGCATTCCAATCCTTTGTTGTATCCCAGCTTCTATTTTGCCTCTCTAGTACTATAATCTTTACGCGGTCTTTGATCACTATATTCTTACTTAAACAACCACCTCTAGTATGACCACAAGGCCACAGTGAACACAAAGGAATCAAACTAAGCAGTGGCTTTTCAGAAATCTGCAATGTACCTCAGGTATTTCCACACTCATCTTCCTTTCTTAATACCAAAAAGTTATCAGACTAATCAAGGGGATAAGTTAGTCTGATGATCTTTGAAGGGAACAGGACATTCAACGTGCAAACACAGCTATAACCCACCATTTTGACTGTGAAAATATCTCATCACTCAGTGCATAGTACGTACAGAGGTCTGATGAAGCTCAACTTCCATTTCAGCACATCCTCCTCGACCTGGGTTTTACTTAATATTTTGGAAGAAACTGGATCTTTCTTCTCTTTGAATCCAGTATTCAGAAGCAGACAAAGGACTCCTACGTAATCAACAGTGTAACTGTAAGCAGTCTTTAGGCACTTGTCAACCAGAAGATGAACAAACCTGATGATGTTTGTTCAAATCTGAGTCTGGACTGATCTTGAACAAAGAGTACCTCAACCCAGGAGGGCATACTCCCTGAGTGAGTAACACAGGCAGGCTGGTAACAACAGGCAAGGAGAAGGCTGAAGTACTTAGCAACTCATTGCCTTGGTCTTCTCTGATAACTGCTCACCACACAGCCCTCATATGTTTGGTTTGGTAGAAGGAAATTGGGAAAGCAACATCCCTTCCACTGTAAGTGAAAATCAGTTTTGTGACCACTTGAGGAATCTGAACATCCATGAGTTTATGGGTCCTGATGAGATGCATCCCAGAACCCCGAGGGAATTGGCTGATATAGTTGCTAAGCCACTCCCAATGATATTTGAAAAGTCGTGGCAATCAGGTGAAGGCCTTGGTGACTAAAAAAAGGAAATATCACACCCATTTTTTAGAAAGGTAAAAAGGAGGATACTGGGAACTACTGTCCTATCAGTCTTACCTCTGTGCTTGGAAAAGTCATGGAGCAGATCCTTCTGGAAACTATGCTAAGGCACATGAAAGATAGGGAGGCAATATAGGAGAACCAGCACAGATTCACCTTGGACAAATCCTGCTTGACCAACCTAGTGGTCTTCTATGATGGTGTCACCGCATCAACGGACAAGGGAAGAGCCACTGCTGTCATCTATCCAGACTTCAGCAAGGCTTTTGACATTCTATTCTATGACAAGGTAAACTCGCTGCAGACAATGAGATGAAATGGGATAAATGTGTTAAGTATTGATAGGTGGCTTACTTATATTACAGCCAGATTTAAAAAGCAGATTTATGTAAGAAGGGAGATAAAATGCAAAAATGTCAGAGTTGAGCCAATATTTTCAAAGTTGTCAAAGTGCTGGCTTCCTTGCAATGTACTTTCAAACAACTTTTGACCTACAAAAATTCATTCAAACTACATTTCAGCCTAGTCAGAGAATGATCAGAGATTTGCAGACAGAGAGAACATGGAGAGAACATATTTCCTAGAAATACGCAGCTTACTCAGGATATATGCATAGAAAATCAAATTTTGGTGACAAGTGGCCTAGAACCATGAGAAAACATCAAATAAATTGATGAGACCTGTACTGAATTTATTGTCATGTTTGGAGCCAACAGAGAAAACAAATGAGACTGCAGAAACTAATGTTCTTTTCTGAAAATTTGTGGTTATGAAAACCATGAAGAACACATTTCTGTTTAAGATAAAATTCATTTAGTCACAATCAGTGTTTAATTAGAGAGCATGAATTATTGACTATGTGCTTCTGTTTTCTTCAGGCTTTAAAACTAGAGCCAAATAGACTCAAATCGTGACATGGAAAAAAAAAAACAGTACATTACACTGAATCATTTTACAACATACTATTTTTCTTTTTGACTTCAACATTTTCAGCAGTAAATTCAACTGAAGCTAAAAGCAAAAATATTAAGGGTGAATCACCTTGTATATGTGCAGGGAAGATATTTTAAATAAACCAAAACTGAACAATAAACCTTTATCAAGTGAAGCTCTGCTGCAGTTAGTGTACTTTTCACTAGCTTCTCTGCTTGTGACTACAGTGTCTGTCTGATCCTAGAAACTCTTTACCACTTTTGGTCTGTGTGCCCAGCTGTCAGTAAAAGGTACCTGTCACAGGTATGGTTTTATCTCTGATGATATGTATCCTAGAAAAGATTTTGTCAAAAGAGGACTTACTGATAACACTGCCCATCGTATCTTGGACTTGCATCTAACTGAGCTCCCAAAAAGATGAGTAGTCTACCCTGGCCATGCAAGAGAAACTTTTAAAACAGAACTCAAGATTGTAGCTCCAGAGACTACACAGTACAATTGTTAGACAGAAGAGTATTTCAAATAAGAAAGTAAGAATTCTTGCCAGGTTTTTCTGTGTTTTTGTTTTTTGTTTGTTTATTTTTGTAAAGCAACGTTTTACAGTTATTTTGCATACTTCTTCCTTAGTAAAACAACCTACCATCTACTTATTATAAGAAAAGATACGTAATTAGATACCATATGTTACTGGCCTCCATTTTTCACTGATTTAGATCACTGTATAGACCATAAACTTCTTTGCTCTGGGCATGCTATATTCCCTAAGTTGGCATGGATATAGCATCCCTAAATACTTCTAGCAACAGTTTTTTTCCAATGATATTTCCAATAAATATTAGCCCTTATGATTGTGTTATGAGAAATTCCACCACAGTCACAACTCAACTAGATCCCATTGAAGAGATGGAGTTGTACAAGCATAAAGACGTCAGGAGGGAGAAAAAGCATTGTAGCCCTTGAAATAAAGAACAAAAATGGGGATACCGTGGTGGTATCCACAATTTGACTTGGAGTGTTTATGATCTAGCAAATTACTCTTGTCCTTTTTCAAATGAGCCTATATTGCATATTCTGGTAAACAGAACCATTCAGTAATAAGGCTAAAAATAAATTTTTACAGTATGAAAAAAACAATATAGAAAATACAGTGAAATTATATAACATATCATAACAGGCTCTCAGTAAACAAACAGACTGCATCTGAACTAAATTACCCTTGGTAAAATCAATTATAAATATATCTGGAAAGAAATATGCACTCTAAATTTGCATATCGCTTATTGCTGAACATATTTTAGGCATTCATTAAAATACCTTCTAGACTAAGTAACATTTTAAAGACCAAAAAGAGAAGCAAATATTCAAACCAGTTGTGTCTAACATCTGAAGTTTATTATATGTGCTATGGGTGACTGATTTAAAATTCACAAAGCTGCTCTGGTTTGTAGAAGAAAGCAATTTTACATTATACAGAAAAAAAAAAAAACTTACTCTAAAAAGTAAAACTAAGCATTCTGTCAGGAAGGGACCTCAAAACTGATATATCATCTGGAATAACAGGTACAGGTTTCTTTCTTATTTTCTTTTCTATACTTTTTCACTCACAGTTAAGCTGTGAATATTTGCCAAATCTTCCCTGAAAGCTTTCTTCTGTATTCACCTCAAGCTAAAGAGATCTGGCTACAAATCTGTTTCAGGGCTGACAAGAGAGATTTTTGGGAGATTTACATCTGAAGGTTTTTCTTTATTTTGTTTTAAAGAGTTTACCAAGATCTAAACATACTTTTCCACATATTTAATAACAATCATTAATATTCCTTCACAAAGAACATCATTGTGTGAGCCTGAGGAAAAAAAAAAAAAGACTCTCAAATATTCTCAATAAAGGCTTGGTAAAACATAAGGAAGTGATAAGGAATCACTGGTCCTGTACCTATACATCATCCATGATGCTTCTATCTCCTTGACACAACAAAAGTCAGATGACTTTTGTCATAATTTTCTAATATCTCTTACAAGGTGTCTGAGTCTGGGAACCTATTGTGTTATACAGTATTTAGATTACTGTACTGTCAGATGCTGATTGTTCCCATCTAACTTTTAGGTACCTCAAGTAGCAGTGTTCAAATCCTCCCTGGAGAACCTGAATAGTAAGATTAGGATTATGATCAGGTTGAACTCTTTTGGACACGGTAATCAGGCCAAGGGAAGAGATGAATCTAAAGTTTAAGGAGCTTCAAGGAAGGGGAAGGCAGCATATGTTCTTTGTGGTTATCAGAAGATTTTAACTACAAAGTGGATATATATCAGTAAAAACACATAGAGCAGAGTAATGCCATTCATGCCCCTGGTCTTTCAAAACTATTGAAAATCTCCAGTGCTGAAATTTCAAACGTTAGAGCTAATAGAGCTCTAGACACAGTTGTCTTAAATCATTCAAACACTAGCTTTACCAAGAAAAGTATGTAGTAAGAATTGCCACTCCCTCATATCTTCCACTGCTTTATCTTTTAGCCCTGAGATTCCATCAGTATATATCAATACTATTTCAGAAGTAACATAAGGCTGGTAGGCATCGGCTTTAAAATTTGAAAAAAAATTACTGGGATTCAATTTTATTTTCTGTGGTGCACCACAGAAGATGGCATACACAAGGAACAAAAGGGGAGTTTGGTATCTCAAAACAGAATGTGAATATTAAAAACTGCGTAAAAAGTGAATATCCAATGGAAAGAAAAAGGGGTAAAAGGGAACGGCAATGCACAGATACTACAAGGTCTACTGAAATACCTTGGAAACAGGTAGACTATTGGTGAAGTTTTATTCATACTGCAATGATTAAAACTTAAGGGAAGAACATAACTGAATGCAGATGGAAGTGAGCTTGAAGAATGCAGGTAATAAAAAAGAGGATGAATGGCAGGTGAATGTGGAAGTTTTAGAAGGAGGAGGCAGTGAAATCTCATTTAGTTTCATGGAGGGTGCAGAAAAATATGGCTTGAAGAGAATATAAGAGAAGAAAAAGCAATGAATGAAATTCGGTAAGATGGAAAAATCTACTGACAAGACTGTGTGACTTGAAAAATTTTCATATGCGCTATATGAATGAAAGAGAACAGTGGCATCTGTAATGTGTGTGTGAGCACATAATTAATTATATCTGCAGTAGCTAGTAGCTAGTTGTAGTTGACTCCAAGGTTTTCCTCAAGGAACAAATAAAACCACTCTCTTTCCAATGTGAACAACTCATGTCCGTCAGACAAACATCAGGACCGACCATTTTCATGCAAAACATCCCCTCCTTTACAAAGGGAAAAACAAAAGGCTCTCTCTATTCTGAGCTGTATTTCAACAAAATCAGTGCTTATATCAACAGAAACATTCAGGAATTTTATTATGTGCTGTTTCAGGTTTTCTTAACTATCCCCTGCTCTATTTACAAACAAATCAGTTGTAAGGGCTTTTTTGTCTACTTTAAAAAACACAGACCATATTTATTATACAGTCTTCCTTAAAGCACAAAAGAAAAATTATCTGTGTAAGGACACATCCATGCCTTTCTCACACCTGAACATGAAAGGAGGAAGTCGCCAGGTGCTCTCAACTTAAGTATTTTCTCCACAACCTATGTGATTCATCAATGACTGAGGCACCACATCTTATTTCTACTAAGACTTTACAGGGCAAGCCTAGAACGCCCTGACTGAAGCTCACCTCAGCATTTAAACCATGCTGTTACTTCATACTCCATACAATAAGAACTGTCTACACTGTAGACTAACATAAAGTACTAGCTTGACTGCAAATGTGAAGACTGCGTACAATTTTTTTTTCTGTTGTTTAAAAAACTTGTAGAATCAAGGAATCTTTGGAGTTGAAAGGGACATTTAACGATCATCCAGTCCAGCTACCCTGAAAGGAACAGGGACACCTACAGCGAGATGAGTTTGCTTAGAGCCCTGTCCTGCCCAACCTCCAGTTCCTCCAGATATGGGACATCCATCATGTCTCTTTGTTCCAGTACCTCACCACCCTTATCATAAAAACACAACAAAACATAAAACTTCTTCCTTATATCCAAACTGAATCTCTCCTCTATAAGTTTGAAACCATTTCCCCTTTTCTTATCACAACAGAGACTGTTTCCTCAGAGCCTTCTCATCTCCATGTTGAACACTCCAGTTCTCATAGCCTGTCCTCATAGCTGAGGTGTTCCATCCCTTAGATTATTTTTGTGGCCCTCCTCTGGACATGCTCTAACAGGTTCATGTCTCTCTTGTACTGAGGACTCCACACCTGGACTCAGTACTCCAAGTGAGGCCTCACCAGTGCAGAGTAGATGGGTAGTTCACCTCCTACATCCTGCTGGCCACACTTATTTTGAAGTAGCCCAAAATGCAGTTGGCTTTCTGGGCTGTGAGGTCAACTTGCTGGGTCACATCCAGCTTACCACCCGCTAGTAAACCCAAGTCTTTTTTGACAGGGCTGTGTTTGATCCTTTTCTCCCCCAGCTTGTATTGATTGAGGGGATTGCTATAGCCTAGATGCAAGACCTTGCAATTGCATTTCTTGAACCTCATGAGGTTCTCCTGGACCTACTTCTCAAGCCTATCTGGGTCACTCTGAATGGCATTCCACTCCTTATGAGTGTTGACCACACCACACAGCTTTAGTATCACCTGCAAACCTGCTAAGGGTGCACTCGATCCCACCGTTAAAGTGACTGATGAAGGTATTAAAGATAATAAAGTGCATAGTCCCAGTACAGACCCATGAGGGACACCACTTATCACTGCTCTCCATTCAAACACTGAGCAATTGACTACCACTCCCTTGGTACTGTCTTGTAATCAGTTTCTCATCCATTGAGCATTCCACCCATTAAATCCATATACATGCAGTTTGGATAGAAGTATACAGTGGGGGACTGTGTGAACAGCTTTACTAAAATACAGATAGATTACATCACTGTCTCTTCCCTAGTAGTAAAGCTATTCTTAAATTAAAGCTCTAGCTCTCAATAATGCAGCAATTACTCAAAAAAAAAACAAAAACAAGATTTGTTTTATAGGAATTTGTTATTATGGATTTGGCTGAATCTCTAAGGACTTTTTCTGTCTCTCCAGATACTTTTTTTTTCCCCCAAGTGTTGCACTTGGACAAATGAAAGATCGCTTTCATCAAAATGAAATAGCACATTAAATTTTTGCTGTTTGATTATGCATAAATTGCTGTTTATTTCCATTTTATTTATAAATAACAACAGGAAGATATTATTCTTTGAACATTTTAGTTTCAGTAAAAGATGGTTACCAATTAAAAATGTCTGACCTCTGGAAATGTTTGAAGATTGATCCACAAGGAATGATTTTCTCGGCCTTCTTTTATACCATGTTATGATTCTATAACAGATAAGCGGTTTAATGGATCAATAACGGTGCATAAGTCAAATATACTCACAAGACAATTTCACCAGAATATCCTGAAGGCTTAGGGAAGGAATATACATGCAGGCTATAAAAAACAAAGTCAGGCCAAACATGCTCACTGTCTCCATACACCTAGAAGACACCGAGAGTTTAATTTTGAAAAGCAGAGCTCGCTCAACCTCAGGTATTTAAGAGGTAACTGCTTTTGCAGTTACAGCAATAAAGCCTAAAGCTCTCCCTGGCCACAGGCAATCATCAGGAGCCTTGCTCCTTCTCGCTGTGCTGGGGACAAGTATGGTGCATATGTGAGGGGGGGCTGCGTATGGCAAGTAGACCAAACCAGGGCAAGCACTGCAATAAAGAAAAAAGAAAAATAATAACCTCACTCTAAAAAGAGTAAAAAAGGTCCCTACACAACATAAAGCTTACATGTCAAACGTCAATGTTTAAAGCGAGGGGAAAGAGCTAGGAGGCAGCAATAATATTCAATTCCATCTGGTGGAGCAGCTCCCCAGAGCCCACAAAGGGAGAGGAGCAGGCTCCTGAGCCCACAAAGGGAGAGGAGCAGGCTCCTGAGCAACGCGTGGCCCTGTGCTGGGGGGGAGCTTCTGACTTAGCCTGCTAATTTACTGCCACTTAATAACAGAAGTGGAGAAACTCGACCTGACATTGCAGAAAAAGGCCGGCCTCCAGCTGGGGTGGGTGTTCTTGGAGTAGGCCAAACTTTCTAGCAGGTACAAAAGAAGCCTGCAGCTGAAGCACAGGGCTGCAGAAAGGAGACCTTCAGCCTGCCATGAATTACACACCCGCGCCAGCCCTGTAGCAGCCGCCCAGCTCTGCCTTGGAAGGATAAATCAAAGCTTTAATCGGGCCTGTCAGCAAAGCAGGTGTTTTGACTGCCTTTATGGTTCATTTTTATGCAAAAGGGTTGTGGGGATACAGAAATCATGGGGGATTGAAAATAAATGGCACTGACAGCACCGATCCCACCAGGCGAGGGGACCAAATTCAGTCTGTCTTTTCATATTATGAAATATACCTAACGGCCAGCTCTGTAAACCCAGGTTGCACAATGCACTGTCTGTGTGCCCTGCACTTTTTTNAACAGCCATGGCAGGTTCAGAATGTTAAAGAGCCGCCACTCGCCTGAGCTGACAAAAGGATCCTGTGTTACGAGAGCTTAAAGGACACCACAGGCACTGTCCACGGCCCCACTTCAGGATAATGTCTTTTTCTTGGTCTTCACCGCTCAACAGTGGCTACAAATGGAACATCATAAAGTCGTGTCAATGCAAATTTCCTCACGTGTCTTGGGTCGGGGAGCATCATTAGGAAAGATGCTCAGCCTGCAGTGCTACAGGGTTTGTACTGCTCAGGCTCCTCACTCCCGAACAGAAACTGCTTTGTGGGCTGTGAGGTGGCACCAGCAGCAGCCCAGATTTATGTTTTAGCACGAAGATTTAGCTTCATTTAATTCCTAAGTCTTAATAGGAGGCATAATTTTTAAGTTATTTCAATAAAATGTTTGAGCACACTGAAGTTGAATCATTGCAGCATCCTGTAATTTTTAAATTGTCTTTGATAAATGTTCTAATATAGCATGTTTTACCAGAAAGAGGAAAAAAAATAAAAAGAGTGCTTTTTCCTCTGATTCTACTATAACTCAATACTTTGTACATGGTATTCTGTAACATAATTTGAAATATTACTGCAGGGCATTGCTAGTAAATTTCATTTATCATTTACAAGCCATAAAGCAGGCAAGAAAAAATAAAAAAATAGAAAAAGCCAAGTGCTTCCCTCCTGTAGCTTTACGGAGTTATTCATGACTAGTGTCTCAAAGCTCATAAATGACAGTTTCTCGCAGACTTTTCTAAGGAACTGATTCTTTTTTCATATAAATTAAAAGATATCTTAAAAAAGAAAAGATCCACAGCTGGTATTCCTAGGGAACAGATCGCTAGAGAATAACTTGGGAAAAAAATAAAGAGGATTGTGTTTATAAAAATAAATTAATTCCACCCAATTGTGGTCATTCATGCCTAGACAGAAATCTTTGTGTCTTAGGAAAAATAAGTGTTGTAGTTAGTGACTTAGTTGCTTAGTAAATTAGACCAGAATCCTCCTTTTCAAGGTAAGTTGATGCTGTTACTCACTGTAAATGCTTATGCATGCCTGCATTTTATCCATTACAATATTGCATGATCTCCTATGGAAATTTAACTGATACATGACAATAACAGTTACCATACTTTCACCCCCCAAAAAAGCAAAAACTTTTTTTTTTTGCAAGTAATTTGAGACTGATTCTCCAAACACAAACTTTTTCCCATCTTCATCCATACAGTCACTCAATTTAAAACAGTACATTTACTTACAACTATAAAATATGGAAGTTTTTCCTGTTAAAGGGCAAGATATTGTGCATTTTCAGAATCAGTTGCCTTTCCACTCATTTAGTGTCAGTAGAATTTCTCATGCCAATGAAGATATTGCTAAAAAGAATTCTGTACATGTATGCAGTATTGAGCCCTGAAATTCTGATTTTTTCCAAATATTCCAGGGCTGCAGTCTATGCAAACTCTGAAAATGAACTGCTTCCAATAATTTGCTTGAAGAAAGAATACACGTCATCAATCATGGCAAATGATGTTAATGGCTTCATATATTAGCTAATTATTTATTAAATTCTCTCTCTGAAGCAAGCTACGCTCAGTAGTATTATACATGTTTAGAGCACAAGGTAATTCTAACATGTTTATGTCTATTCATCTCTTCAGTACAAAATTTAGGAAACATTAAAAAATTGTCAAGAGCCCATTTTTGATCACCTGTTTATAATTCTTTTTGTCCACTAATTATTATCCTAGTCTATATTAAAATAACTAATAACCAATACAAAAACATTTGCAATATTCATCTTCCATAAAAATGCGAAGTGCATTGTAGAGATCTGGTCCACACATAATTCTACATGTAGCTGCACTGCCCTAGCTAGAGGGTTGTTTTTGTTTGGTTGGTAGATTTTTTTTTTCTAAAAGAAAATGCTCAACTAACCAAACCTTTTGATATACACCAAGCAGGAAATGTGCTGTTCTGAATTATGCATACATCACTTGCATAAGCTTAAATCCCATTTCTGAATTTCAGGTCAATTGTGTAGATTAGACTGTTGTATCTGGACAAAATTCAGATTTCTGCTTTCCTTTAGAACTTGATCTTCCTCATAAGTCACCTTGATATTGACAGATTCTCATCTATCACAACCATCAGAATGTCAAATCTTTCAAAATTAATTGCCTCCAGTTGTTTCAGCTCTAATCTAACAAATTGGGATGAAGTCTGGTACCCATATACCAAAAAAAACAGCCAACCAACATTTGTATGAATTGAAGGTGAATATATTGCAAAACTGTAAATCAGCTGGGAAATATTTCAGTGTAAGTCTTCAAAGCTCAGTCTAAGATTCCTTTAATTGTGCACTGCTGACTAGCAAACCTCATCCTTCCTGGGTAGAGTTGTCTTTTGACATCTCTGCCTTGAGTCCTAAATCCTATCTGCTTTCACCACTTTCCTACCTATCCTCATTATGTGGCAAGTGTTTATTTTTACCATATTGCTCATTTTGCTCCTTTCACCATGGAATTTTGGTTAACTGAAGACATCTAGACGATGTTAGAAATATTTAAAAAATTTGCAAACAGTAGTGTCTTCAAGCTAAAGATTTGGTTACCAAATATCATTAGAATCATTGAACATCTCATCCAACATCAGACTAAACCACAAAAAACAGTGTGTCAAAGAGAAAAGGAGAGAGGCTGAGAAATTTTACTCACTGAAGATACTGGGTTGGTGTTCTTTGGTTTTCAAGATTGTTTTCAGTATGGGATTTGTAGTTTGGTGTTTTTCTTTCTTTTCCCCTTAGCATCATAAACCAGTTCTCATATTCATTGCTTTTAGGTTCCTAAGTGGATTATAATAACGTGCATTTTAATGTGAAGATGTTTAAATACACAGGCATGCTACATTTAATAGACAATGTCAACTGATGGGTATTGCATAGTGCACTTGTCATGACCATGCTGAAGGCATATCCCTCCTATTTCCTTTAATGAAAAATAAGGTAGTCGTGTACCTGTGATAGCCTGTTTTTATTTCATAAGGGCTCAGTACACATCTAAAATTCAGAATGTCTCAGCGGTCCCGATTTCCAGTTCAGTATTCTTGGCAAACTTGTATTTAGCACTAATTTAAATTTATGAAGACTTAGGATAGTGGTACATATTGTTTTCCCTTGGCTTTCTCTGGTCATTTAAACTTTTTTATTATTATTATTATATGAGGTCCTCCATGGTAGCTCCAGTTTGTTGAATAACTAGATAAGTTTTAAGACCAACTTTTCCTTCCCCAGGTAAAAACAGGTTCAAGTTTAACAACAATAGTATTGAATGGATATTCCATTCTTGTCATACACTTCATCCATTTACATGCTGATGAATACAGAAAGGGTATCAGAGACATTGCAGAACATGAAATCATAGAAAGGCTTGGGTTGGGAGGTATCTTAAAGGCCATCCAGTTCCAACTTCCCTGCCACTGGCATGATTGCAGCCTACCAGATCAGGTTGTCAAACGTCCCATCCAACCTAGCCTTGAATGCCTGCAGGGAGGAGGCATCCACAGCTTCTCCAGGCAACTTAATCCTGTACCTCATCACCCTCAGAGCATAAGAATTGCCACCTAACATCTAACTTAAATCTCACCTGTTTCGGTTTAAAACCATTCCCCCTTGTCCTATCATAACCATCTGACTCCAACCAATTTTTCATCTACCTTACAGTACTGCCTTCAAATCCATCCCTCTCCAGTTTAGAGGCAAGGCCGTGGTGTGGGGCCATCTCAAAGGCCTTGCACACATCCAGGTAAACAACAGTACAGTTGCCTTTCCTTGCTCCATCAGTACCATCAGTCCATAATAGAAGGACACCAGATTGGTTAGGCACAATCTACCCATGGTGAAATTGGGCTGGCTGTCTCAGATGACCTCCTTGTGTCTTATACATCTTAACATAGCTTCCAAGAGGATGTGTTTCACAACCTTCTCAGGCATGCATGTGAAGCTCAGTGGCTTGTAGTTCCTCAGGTCCTCCTTTCTCCCTTTCTTGAATACAGGAGTGATGTTTCCCTTTTTCCAGTCACCAGGGACTTTACCTGACAGCTGTGACTTCTCAAATATTATGCAGAGTGGCACAACAACCACATCAGATAGTTCCCAGCCCCCTTAGATGGTGGCTGGTTACACCTGGACTGTAGTTTTAACAGAGATTAATTTTCTCAAATGCAAAATACTGCTACAGTAAACGCCCATTTACTGTACAGATAGCCTCAAGTAGTTAAGAATGAAGGACTTCCTCCACTCTAGCAATCACAACTCTACCAGAAAAGTTTCCTGAAATTATACATCTCTTAAGATTACTTATCATGATACAGCTGTAACCTAAACATTTTACAAGTACAGTATTAGCACAGCAAAACAAGCTAATGATGACCATAGGCTTATTACCTGTGTTACCGTTACCAATATCAGTGAGTTATGCTGTACTTTCTGCCTAACATGCCACAATTTATCTGAATATAAGTACCTCAGCCTACCATACATACCGATCTGACAAAAGCTCTTTTTGAAGTTTATTTTGAGCAGCTATTTCTAGCTTTATTAGAAATATTTAAATCTTGTCTCTGTATACTGCTCTTTACATGGTGGTGCTATTTATATTTTATAAGACATAATATTTTTTAGTAACTCTAACTTCAGTGCTATTATGGCAAGACATATGGTTTTATTTACTTAATAAAAGAAATCTTATTCAGTAATTCAATTAGTAATTATTATTTGCACATTAATTTTATTTATGGAAATAACGTTAATCTTTTAACTTTAAAAACATTGAAATGGAATGCAAATCACATTTATGTTATCTTTCATGCAAAATAATGCTTCTCCTCTCAAACAATATATAATTAAGCAGAACTTATTGCCATAAAAACTATGTTAGAAAGCTTAAAGATATTTTTCAAGTGCAAAGTACACAGATAAAACAGTCAACATGATAACTGTATTTTTAAGAAACAATCCATATGTAAGTGTAACGTAGATTGTAGTGTCATAAAACATAATAGATTGTAGTTAATTACAAAATAGAAGTATATGCTATTTGACAGGAAAAATATATTTCCAAACTACATATTAAGAGTCATAAAAAATTTAGTTATACCACTTTCATTATATTCTTTGTTTAGAAGCATGACAATAATATACTTGGGTATACTTACAGTTTTTAAGCTGAAAAATGTCAAAATGTGAAACCTAACTTGTTACTTGCTACTTGCAAAAAAAATACTGCCAATTTCTAAGGGTTATTGTAAATCAAAGCAGTTTTGAAATCGTGAACATGAATATTTTTCTCTAGTAAAAATGCTTTGTCTGTCACTGAGTTTTATTACATGCTTTTATGTTTCTGAACACAAACAGCCAAATTGCCAAAAATCTACATGCAAGCCACCGTAATTCTCTGCCACCTTCTATTCTCAGCTCTATCAGAACACATTTTTGCACTGATCTGGGGTGTCAGTATGCATAAGAAGCTTATACTAGCCATATTTGACATTTACCAGTTTCTGCTAATGTTGAATTTACTCAAAATATTATGCATTTTATCTGACAGTGAATATCAATCTTTCTAGTAGTACAACACCATTATTTCATAGTTCGTATATTTTTTTTTTATCTGTTGCATAATCCATTTTAGTTGGGTTTTTTTTGTTGGTGGCGCTGTATATTTATTTATCCGCAATAAACAAGTCAGGAATTATTTGGGGAAAAGTAACAGATACTTAAGCCTTTCATGATTTGGTAGTACTGTAGGGCAAATAGTTCTAAAGAAAGGACTACAGATAGAATAGTGCGGAGGATGGTATATTTCCATATGGTTTTATACAGATAGTACACAGACTACTGGAAAAGAAAAGGAAGGCTCACCTTTACAATGGCCACGGTGTGCTGATGACTTCACTAGGGAGGGATCTCCAACAAGAGAACCTTCCCCAGTCGTGGTCAGCCCTTAAATGGGGTCTGGGAGAGTTGGAGCCAGACTCCACCCCTTCCAATCACACAGGTACATTGCCTTCACCTGTGCTCCTGCAGCTGACTCAGTGCTTGCCTCAGGTGATCAATCAGTGGTTCAGGCCGTGATTCAACAGTTCCCATACAAGTACATAATTAAATTAGTGTTCAGTGACATATAGTTGAATACTCATGGAGTATAGAACGAAGCTACATTATCTACTTTGTTGAATTCTTAAGTTCATAGTTTACAATTTTAATTCCTGTTTTACACACTAAAGAATTTTTTCCTTATTTACCAAGCAATAAATGAAGACAAATTAGGTACAACACAGAAAAACTGGGAGATGATAAATGGCCTTTTTAATGACCTTTCATCACGCAGTCATTAGTCCCCTACCTTCCCGAGACATCTTCTCTCCTCATTAGTAGGGTCCTAAAACAGCTCCAGGTGTAACTAGAGTAAAAGGATAATGCACAAAACTAATTTTATTTTTCATAATGTTCTGATCTGGATATTAAAATAGCTTTCTCCAGTTCTTAGTTTTAATGAAAACTGCATTCTATAGATATAGTGTTTGTCGATTTTCACCCCCAGGGGGTGGAAAAAAATGCCATTTATCTGGCCTAATTTGAACTAGTCTGAGCAGACTCTGTGAGTGTGCACAGGAAACAGACTAATTCTGTGGGATCCACAGGTTCCCTCAGTGCACTGCATCACTCACAGATATCAGGTGGTTTTATTCTTTACCCTCTCCGGGTCAAGGGAAAGGCTAATGGGATCTACTCTCCTCCTGTGCTAAAGAAGGTGACTAGGAGCTTCCCCAGACATTTCCAAGAAGTCTGGATTTTTGTGGTTGATGTTTTGTTGTTGCTGTTGTGCTTAGTTTTGGAGGTTTTGGGGGGAGGAGGAATGTGTGGTTGTTGTGTTTTGTTTTGAAACAAAATGTTTACTCCTTACGTGTTTTCTTTCTGTTGAAAGAGCAACAAGCTAATTCAGACACCAGCAAAATAAACCTCTATGGGGATCTCCACTAGCTTCATACAGGAAATATTCAGAGTACAAAACCTGTAGTAACACACTGTCTAATAGGCTCTCCTTTCATTCCAAAGTACCTGAGATCAAAGACAAGCCTACCCGAAAAATATAGCAGTAATCAGTTAATCAGCCTGGCCAGATATTGTAGCTCATATGAATCTGTTCAGCTATTGTAACTTCAAAGGACGGGTCCATTCCATCACACAAAGATCAGGCCAATATACCCCATAAACTGAAGAAGACTCTCAGATCTGGCTGATGTTATATGGTAACAATTTCAAAAACATTTGCCATCCAGAATCTCTTTTCCAAAAGTAGAAATATCTTTACCATAAAAGAAAATCGCATTAGAGTTTGGGACACCTCTCCCCAGCCACGTCACATCTCAAGTTGCTGGAACAGTTTGTTCACCAACATAAATAACAACAGAAAAAACAACTTTCATTAACTTTTAAACCTGAGCTCTTTTAACAGCTAATTATTTCCCCATGTGCATATGTGTGTGTGTGTGTATATATATATATATACACATATACATATGTCTGTTTCTTTGCCCTGTGCAAGCACGCATACTGTATTTTATTTACAGTAACTGTATGGCTGTGCCTGGGGCTTCATTTTAAAAAGGCAAATTGCCTCAGAAAAAAAAAAAGAAAAGAATTGGTATAATAACTGTGTTCTTTCAAAAACTAAAAAAAAAGAAGAAGAAGAAGAAAAAAAAACAGCCGCCCTCTCGGGTGGCTTCAAAGTCATCTGCCAACATACTAAAAAAATATGAAAGTTTAAAAAAAGATACAGAAAATAGAACAGAATTCCACAGGAGAACAAAAAAATAAAAATAAAAATAAATAAATAAATACATAAATAAAAAGCAAAAACCACAACACTTGAATTCTTTCCTGGCAGCCTCAGTTACGCCTGTGGTTGGGTGACTGAAAAAATGCTCATGAAATTGTTTAGTCTCAAATTGGTACCTCACATGACCTGGCTTTGGTAGTAGCCGTTACAGGAATTTAACTTCAAAAACAGATGAAAAACAGAACAGAGAACTGAACAGCAAACAAAGAGACAGACAGACCAGCCTCATTTATTTAAAATTCAGTTATTTTTAGCTGGAAGCAGTTTAAGGCTGACCAAACGGTTTTGTTTGTTTGCTTTTAACCTTGAGACTTCGACGTTGCTTTTTTAATTCTCTGTCTACCAGGTGAAAAGAGCTCAAATATCCCTCTCAATTGCCACATTTCCTAATTGCTGTCAAGTACCCTATCTGGCACGTCGCCCACCACCCATCACAAACTCCCAGCACAGCAGCGGCGCGGCCCAAGAGAAGGAAGAGCAAGAGAAGGGGTTTGGTACATAGACACAGTGAACAGGTCTGACAGCAAACCAGATGATCGCTGCAGCGCTTTTTCTGCTTCCTATGCAAATAAATTAAATGTTCCAGGTCACAAAGGAGGAGCTTTTACCACTCCACGAGCATCCCCTAAGTTTTGCCTCCTCTCCAGCAGCATTTGTCAGCTGAGCTTCCTCTGGCCAGAAGTACCTGGGTGTGGCTCCCAGCAGGGTTTATTCTGAAAATAGCCAAAGGGGACATGAGGGTGACATGAGATTTACTTTCTATTTCTTCCCTCCCCTGCTTGCACTGGGAAATGGCCTGCGTAACCTAATAAGCATTTTCTCTCTAATTTCCATGCTGTTATGCTTTACAGGAACTGAATCAACTGCTTACACACAGCTCCTTGGCAGCCTCTGAACTGAACGGAGCATTCTGCTGCTCCTCCACTTTGCTCTCTTACCTCTGCCTTTTCCTTGACATTTTTTTCCTCCTCATCACCATATTAATCATTTTTACTACCTTTTGCAGGCCTGCAATTCCTATAGGTTCTGTTTTCTTGAAAGTCCTAAAATTCTAAAAGCAAAATGGAAACCTAGACTTCAGTGTAAACATTTTATTGGCGTGCGTCTCTGTAGCTCATCGTTGTAGTACTCGACAGCCTCCAGCTAAATAAACACATTCAGTATTATGAGAACACAAAATTACCATAACACAGGACAGTACAGGAGTTACCATGGGGATAGATGGTACTGAGAAAAGGAGAAAAGCAGCAGCCAGAACTTATACGAGATAAGCAACTGCAAATGGTAGGGTCTTGTGCTTAGGAGGGTGGGAAGAAACCAGGTCAGGATGGAAAGTACGTGTGAGGAAAGCCTTGGTACTAAGGCCCTTCTGGGTCACTGGCATTAGAAAATTCCAGTTTGATAATATCAAATTACTTTATTACTATGATTAAGTAATGACTATTTTCCAGGATGCAGAATGAGAACATTTGCTGCAGCTTCCATTATGAGCAGTGCTCCTTTACTTGGCTTGAACTGCCTTTCTGTGAATTTTGTTGTGCCTTTGCACAGCAGAGGTTTGCATTAATATAGCAGAACTCACCTCCTTCTGAAACAACTCTCTTGAAAACACTTCTCGCTCTGTTTTGAGTTTTGGAGCAGAAGGCTGCCTGTTCATACATTAATTCCTGCTTATGGTTTTCAGTTGTTCCTTCATCTTGCCTGTGCCTGTATCAGTTCTCTCAGCTATAAAAATGGAATAACTCCTACTAACTTTCTGGAGTGTTGTGAATCTTATTCAGTGTTTGTGCAATAAAACTTACAAATGCTGTTCTCACATCTCAATTTTGGCTGTTATTTTTCCATCTGTCACTTTAAAAGTCCGTATTTTTCACTTGGACTATGGTTCAAGTCACTGAACTACTTATACTTGCCCTCTCAGAAGGTCTTAAAAGATAAGTGTTTCCTTTATGGTATGTGATTGTCATAACCGAAGAACCTGATTCACTTTCTGATGCACTTGGCTATGGCTGATTAAAGATTCCTGTTAGAAAAGAGTTTTTGTCAGTGGCCTAATCATTGTCTCGTTTTGTTTTGAACTGGAGCAGCACTCTTCTCCTTGCACACACGTTTGAGTAACCACTGTACTCCCTAACTGAATACTACCCAAAATGCTTTCATTCCAAAAACATATATATACTCATTTGTAAAGTTAGAAACATCATTTCCAGCTCTTCGGAGTATCGATGTTCAGTTTGTGAAAAGTTCTTTAAACATATTTGGTCATTTTTTGTTTGTCCTCAGGCCAGTTCAATTCACCTGAAATGCTTTTCGTCCTGCCTTTATCTTTGATATTCAACATACTCTAAACCGATGTCCTCAAAATGCAATGAAAACAAACATAAAAGCCAATGCCATACCAAGAAAACACATCCAAAATAATTTAGCAAATAGCGTTCTTGGTCAAACAGATTGAATCAATGAATTTTGCTGGTCTGAATGTTGTGTTATAAAAGAAACTGGAGTCCCAGCAATTCATATTCTAGGTTATTATTTGCCCAGTAAATTAAACAGTCATAAATACTCAGTAATTCAAGTGAGCAACCATTACAGGCTGAAGTGAAGAGCATGCTAACAGACAGTGAAGCTCTAGGAGACATGGGAAAATCGTGCCTAAGCAAGCTTACTAAATTAAACTTACTAAATGGTGCTTTCTTAATACTTTATTAGAGTATTAAATTACTTAGTAAAATAAGTTCTCATCGGAGGGTTTTCCGGTATGATTAAAATCTTGTGGCTCACAGAATAATTCACTAAAGCTATGGAAAAGTAATCTGGGAGGGGCAAGATGCCTTTCTGGGGAGTCAGAGCAAAGCTGACAACTACAGAAAAACTGGAATAAGAAAGAGAAATCAATTCCCATAGTGCTGCAACTGGAATTTCTCTCTCGTTGATTATCGCTCTGAAATAAGGGCTTTAAGCTGTGAGGTAAGGAAGAAAAGGTAATTACATTGTCTCCACCACCTCTCACAAAATAAAGTTTACATTTTATGCATTTGGAGAGATACTTCAACATAGCTCTCTCTTATTTCTGCTTTCAGATATTTCTTCAAAGAATGCTTTATGGGAAGATAACATTAAACTGGGTAATGCTGTTAAACATATAACATTGCTGCTAATGTTCTTTAGAAACAATCTATCAAATCTTATTTAATTTCACCAGTCTCGTACAATGAGTCCCATGCTTGACATTTAACTAAATTGCCCAAAGACACTCTTCCAACCGTATGTAATATACAATAAGTAACTCTTTAAATTGCCTGGGAACATAGTGCGGAATAACTCTCAAGGAAAAAAAAACCGGGGCTGAAGTATTTTCTCATGCACCTTCCATCCAGGTGATGCTTCTCTCATTCCAGATTTGCCCCCAGCATGACCAAATGGCCACTAACATTTTGCCCCCCAAGTTTGTTTGTGGTTGCCTACATTGCGGTGACATTTATCAGCATTGTATCAGATACTCCTGTAGCAGCAACAGTTTTGGCACAAGTTTCTGTGTGTTTAGGTTCCAAGGGGATGGAGAGAACACAAGCTGTCTCCAAATTGAAGGAATCAATTTTCATTTCTGAAGTCAGACAGGCTTTCATTTATTGCCTATTGACTCCATAGAGACATAATAACAATGTTGCTACTTTCAGTGAAAAAGACCATTACTGAGGACAATGCATTCAAAGAAAGATGACAGCTCTCTTCATCCCCAGGCTGCTCTTCACTCCATGAATTATGAGCTAGGCTGCCTCCAGAAGTACCCTCTGCTACCCAGCCAGCTTCATCAGACCCCTGGGACAGAGAGAGCGTATGACTTACTCAGATACAGGTCGAGGGACCAAGAAGCTCTGATTCTCAGACTTCTCACACTAGAGTTTACAGGTTTCCAGCACTTTTGGGTCCCTAGCCAAGCTTTGAACAGACTGTGCTGGAACCACTCGGCTCAATCAATCAATCAGTTCCTGCACTGTCCATTCAATCCAGTCCTCACCAGACTCAGCAGAACTGTACACAGCAAGGCAGTAAATAGCTCACAAGATGCCCCAGTACTAAATCACCAAGTCCAGCTCAGTATCTGACCCAGAGGACTTATCCAGAAATGCATGCTTGATGCCTTGCTAAGTGCCTCCACACCAGGTTGATCCCTTCTCTGAGGTATTTCAGTGCTGGAGCACAGGTGTGGCTCAACACTGGTACTCTCCAAGGAGGGCTCAGGTCTTTTTGCTTCCCTCCCTTTTTGTTAGCAGTCCGTGATAAGATGCAGCATAGGAAAAGTATTTTCTAACTGCTTCTTCGTAGATTAAATTGTTAAAATAATAGCAGTGCCTTTTGGGAGGCTTCCCTTGAGTTTCAGGGAAATAGTATCCATTCGTATTCTTTCACACGCCATTCAAAGTTGCTACTGATGATAAACAGTTTGTCGTTCTTTTTCAGTTTCAATTAAATACTACCCTAAAAAGCTTACTTTCTGTACTCACAAGAGTCTTTCAGATGCTGTGGGAGTGACTCATTGCAATAAAACCAAATGAAGGTTCCAAGTAGATGAAATAACCAAAAACATTCAAAAATCTACACCAATTTATTTGTCATAGTAGTTGACCTTTCGGTCATTCAGCAGAAATGACTTGTCCAACCCAGAAAGAATAGTGTCACCAATCTTTTTTTTTTTTTCCTCCTCTTTCAGTATGTGTTTGTATTTCAAATAAAAAAAAAAATCAAAATCAGTAAGTTGTCTTGCAAAACAGTAACATGTTCCAAATATAGAATCTCATTTCATATTTGAATATATATATTTCTCAGAAATGACACTGAGAACGGTTTTCATTGCAATACCATAGTACGTGCAGTCAGTCACATGAAAATGATCTAAATGATAAGCTTTATTTCTTTTTTCTGCAATTGACTGTGAGTCAAATCTACATGAACACAAGTGGCTATACTTAATATTTTAAGTTATAAAGCTCCATTCTAGTTTAACTGACATTTAATTATGGTGGCTCTTTTCATACCCACATTTCATATATGACATTTTTTCCCAAAATCTTGTATGTTAAGATTGCAGTTAAGGACATTTATGTACCTTTACCATATAGCAGTTTTTATTGTGGCATGAGAGAACAAAGTAATTTAGTCTGATAGATTAAAAAATGCAGAATTATGCAAGCTGGCAATTATTCAAGTATTATCAACTATCTGCATAGTTAACCTGAATTTTTGTTTATCACCTATCAATCTGTGTTGTAATGCGCTTCAGAACGTATTATTGCTGTCAAAACCTGCTGGCAGAAAGCCATTGTGTTCTCAGCTACTTCCAAGTCAATTTTCAGTGATCCATCTCTTTTTTCTATGCCCCATGTGAAACCATGGCCTCAAATATCTACAGCACACCCTTGTCTGTTGTAAGTGCTACAGTGAGACAAGAACCATCAAAGAGAGCAGAATTTTGGTTGCCCTTCAACGTACACTTCTATGGTTGTCTTTGTTTAACGGGTTTTAAAGATTCTAAGGCACAGTTGTGGTAGTATGGCTTGATTTCTTAACACAGTGCAAATGATGTTGAACTACTGCACCACTGGCACTGTACCACCTGTATTCTATTAGATTTCTGAAAGACTTGTAGTAGAAGTTTAAGTTACAGCACTTACGAGGTCAGAACTAAAGTTCCAAAACAAAAAACAGAAGCCCAAACCTGAGGACATAAAAGCATTTTAACGTCACTGACTGATATTTTGTAAATACAGCTAACAACTGCTTCACCACCAGTGCTCAGTGGATACAAATCAGCACATGCTTTTTAGTGAGGTGATGTCATTGTTATGATAATTTAAGAAAGCCAGATGGGTCCAAATCAACCCAGGTGGTCTCGAGTCTGCCAATTTACCAAACTTATGTTTTCATTATTTTTGAGTAAGAAGTGCCCATCATTCTTGTTCAGGGATGCCTCAAGCTGCTGTGGTTGTTTGTCATCATTTGTCTAAAAGCCAAACTAGTTACTGGTCAGACTGCAAATACTGTGGACAATACTTGTGGCATTACTTGAAGCTGCACTGAGCTATTTAACAAGAAAAATTGGATTTTTAACCCACTCCTTTCCTTCTTTTACAATGCTACACGCATTTTGAAATGATTTTTTTCCACGTGCTCTCTCACACACAACCTGTGCCTTCAGCTAATTAAGAGTACCAAATTCTTAAATTAGCTTTTTCCAGAGCATCAGCAACCAGTCTCTTACTACCCCCATTCACAATTAAACAGTCTGTTCACGATCCACACAGAGAAGTAACATCAAGTCCTTGGCTCACATGCACTTCCCATCCCATTTCAACCATGCTTATAGCAATGCTCTCTTAAACATGTCATACATCTGTTTACATGCAGGGAGATCAACCATTTTACTTCATAACCAGCTGGAGCCTGTGCAAAGGCAGCAAACACAACACTCTCTCATACAGATTGTGCTTATTTTCCTTGTCTTTGCTATAATAAGCGGATAGCCGAGTGCTCTGGGATCTAAATATAATCACTGCTGAATTCTTATCTTTTTCTAAGATAAAGACACTAAGTTGCGCCAAGTTGTTATAGCCACCCACAACAGCACCGTATGTGAGAGACTTTCATTTTCCATACACAGCTGAAGAAAGCTTCCTTTTATGGAATAATTCATCATTTCTACTTAACACTGCCACAGTGACCCCAGGACACTGGTTTATCAGTGGGAAATGAGTCTCAAAAAAACAAGTAAATATTACAGTTTAAAAATACTGTTTTGCACTGAATAATTTAGCACAAAAAAAAAAAAAAAATATTGCCAAGTTATCACTTTCCAAATATGCTGCAAAATCTCTGCGGAGTTTAAGCACAGAGTGCTCTCCTAGTCCACCAGAAAGAGAATTGCCTTCTTAGTCCCATTACTACAGTGAACATTTGCAACCATCAGTAAACAAAGCCACTGATAGCAGTACGGACCAAACTTCAACTCTACAAAGAATGCCTTCCCTCCATAGACCCAGCTGAACCATTTTTGGCTGTGTTAAAGCAGAGCAGCCGTAAAGCTTGAAGGCCAGAGTACATCTCCCAGACACTGAACATGTGAAACAGATTTTGCAGCCTGCCCTGTACTTCATGCCCCAACAGTTGCCTTCTTAGCAATACTCAAATTAGAATGGTTGCATGTTTGCTAGTGAGCAAAAGCATAGCTCTGCAGCAGCCAATGCCATGCAAAGCCCAGGCCACTGCATACTCTGCAAGTGTCATTTCAGTAGCACTCATGAAATCATGAACAAGCACTGACTTGAACGCAGATCAGCTCCTTGAACTAGCTCAAAATATTCTTGTTTTCGTGGGAATGCCCAGAGAGTCCAGGAGGAAGAAAAAGGAATAAGGTCTTGGGTAAAAGTCAGCAGTTCATCAATCAATCAATCAATCAATCTAAATACATAAAACACAAACAAAAAAAATCCAATTACAATGGTGGGTTTTTTGTTTGTTTGTTTGTTTTTTACTTAAATTAGAGCTACGAGAGTTTTCAGCTTCAAATCCTTTTCTCTTCTCCAGAATCCTAAATTCATCGTCCAAACCACTAGCCTACCATATTAGTTCAATTCTTACCATTGATAATGCTGTCTCTTTTTAATGTTTAAAATATGTATTTTCAGCCCTAGAGAGAAAACAGTTAAATTAGAAGAGTTCAGGGGTGATCACCTCGGAGGGAAAACAATTGATTTTCTAGCGCCTATTCAAGTGCTTGTTTTTCCCTGTTACTTTATTTTCCTCCAGAGTCCAGTTTAGTGTACACGTGCTCTGATGGGCAAGCCTCCACTACACAGAGGCTGTGAAATGAGGTAGGTGATGGGTCACTTGTCCCAGTGTGCTGAGAGGCTGACAGGCCTTAGCATGACATCTTTACATCTAAAGAACTCAATGTTTTATTTGTATGAGAACATTATGTAGTCAGCAATCACTCTTTTGAGAATAATAAGCATTTTTTAAGTGATAGCAATAGAGAGGAGAACAGAAATAGAAGAATAGACAACCAACAAGAAAGCATCCATGTTTTAAGATTCTACGTGCAGGATTTACATGATAAAAATTGTTCAAGTAACTGACAGTTACTCTGGAGATTTTGTCGCTCTAACCTTTAGGTCATTTGAAAATATTTTTGTTCATAAATATACTAAGAGAAATCTGACTCGAGTGAGATTTTCTTCTGTGACTTTATAAACGTTGGGAGTTAACCTGGCATTCTTTGCATATGGTCATTAACGAGGATGAAAGTCCTGCATGCAACGTCTAAGTAGCACTTTCTTCTCTGGAATCAGTACTAAACCACATGATGCAACTGGAGGCATAGAAATGTTTTAAATGCTCCATGGAAGCTGGGAAACAGTTTGTGTGGCCATTTTGCACTGTATTTCCCATAGAGTTAAGTCATGCAAGTGGGAGGATAACGTGTGCACTGCTCATATTTCAGCTTATATTATTACCTGTTTCTGAATGAGTGTCCCTTGAGTTTTAATTAAACAAGGTAATATTTACCAACTCTGTTCTAAATGTGTGCCTCTTCATTCCTTCCTGTAACTGCCTGCTTTGCTGAAAGAGTGCACATATGCAATAGTCTCCTAGGGATCCCAGTTTAGTACAGTGTTAGCCACCCAATGCTCACTAACCAAGAGAAAGCTCTTGCTGTGTCTGCTTTTTAAAAACAACACAAACTAATTTTCGTGTGTGTTCACCCAGGAAAAGTTTAAGTCAAAGATTTCTTCATAAATCTAGCTTTTTCACAGCTTGCAGACAAGCTTTTTCTAGTCTAGGTGCTGCTGGAAAGTTTATGTTTCATTTATGCATCTGACAATTGAGGTTTTCAGTTCTTCTAATCTGTGGAAACATCTGACATTCTCTGCAGGTTGCAGAGAAGAGGAGGAAATGAAATTTCCTGGCCTTTTCTATGAATTTCAATGTATTTATTTTTTAATAAAAAAGATAAGAAACTGTAAAGGTTAAATATTTTGTGGTAGCTTTTGTTTACTTTCTATTGCTGAATGGAGCTTATCAGGCTGCCCTGCAAGTCTGTAGACAGCACAAACCACACAGTGGGAAATATTTTTCCCTGTTTACGAGGGAAATCCTCCACATCCTCTCAATGTGTTTATGCTAATGGACCCTGAAGAGTAAAGTGCAATGCAGTGGTTATGGAAATACTTAAAACAATCAAACTGAAGAGGTATAACTGGGAATACTACCCATGTGACATGGGCCAGTGGGCATAAACTGATCGAAGGATTTGCTACTATTCACCTATATGAGCAGCATACAAGCATGCAAAGCAATGTATTTATTTTTTAATAAAAAAGATAAGAAACTGTAAAGGTTAAATATTTTGTGGTAGCTTTTGTTTACTTTCTATTGCTGAATGGAGCTTATCAGGCTGCCCTGCAAGTCTGTAGACAGCACAAACCACACAGTGGGAAATATTTTTCCCTGTTTACGAGGGAAATCCTCCACATCCTCTCAATGTGTTTATGCTAATGGACCCTGAAGAGTAAAGTGCAATGCAGTGGTTATGGAAATACTTAAAACAATCAAACTGAAGAGGTATAACTGGGAATACTACCCATGTGACATGGGCCAGTGGGCATAAACTGATCGAAGGATTTGCTACTATTCACCTATATGAGCAGCATACAAGCATGCAAAGCAATGTATTTATTTTTTAATAAAAAAGATAAGAAACTGTAAAGGTTAAATATTTTGTGGTAGCTTTTGTTTACTTTCTATTGCTGAATGGAGCTTATCAGGCTGCCCTGCAAGTCTGTAGACAGCACAAACCACACAGTGGGAAATATTTTTCCCTGTTTACGAGGGAAATCCTCCACATCCTCTCAATGTGTTTATGCTAATGGACCCTGAAGAGTAAAGTGCAATGCAGTGGTTATGGAAATACTTAAAACAATCAAACTGAAGAGGTATAACTGGGAATACTACCCATGTGACATGGGCCAGTGGGCATAAACTGATCGAAGGATTTGCTACTATTCACCTATATGAGCAGCATACAAGCATGCAAAGCAATGTATTTATTTTTTAATAAAAAAGATAAGAAACTGTAAAGGTTAAATATTTTGTGGTAGCTTTTGTTTACTTTCTATTGCTGAATGGAGCTTATCAGGCTGCCCTGCAAGTCTGTAGACAGCACAAACAGCAGCATACAAGCATGCAAAGCAATGTATTTATTTTTTAATAAAAAAGATAGGAAACTGTAAAGGTTAAATATTTTGTGGTAGCTTTTGTTTACTTTCTATTGCTGTTATTAATATAAGTAACTGTAAACACGATCAGGGTGCAGAATGCAACAAAAGCATTATTGGCAGCCACATCCTCCACATCCTCTCAATGTGTTTATGCTAATGGACCCTGAAGAGTAAAGTGCAATGCAGTGGTTATGGAAATACTTAAAACACAAATTAAATAAGTGGTGAAACAGCCCACTAACTCTAATCATTACTTCAGTACATCGAGTGTATTGAATACATTAGTGACTGAAGGAAGAAAACATACATGGATCTGGAGAAAAAGAATAGCTGACTATCTATTAGTTAAGCTATTTATTTATTCAGAAGTCATAGGAATTTCACCTATGACACGAGTGACAGAATCACCAGCACACAGCACTCAGCAGCATTTTGGTAATTAACATTTGCTGACTTTTCTGATCTTTCTGTCATTATTGTAACAAGGAAGAAAGCTATTTTGTTTCAAGGATATGCCTATCTTCTAGAGAACTCATAGCAATCTAGTGTTCTGGACAGAATAATCATGCTTGTGTATGGTGTTTAAAATAAACCACTGACACATATTCCTCTATTAGCTGTCAACATGCAGCAAGCCAATATTTCATTTGTTTCCTTTTTTTGTACTGTGTAGTATGCTTGGCCAGTTCTACACAGGGAAGATTTGCTAGGTGCTACTATTCACCTATATGAGCAGCATACAAGCGTGCAAAGACACAGTGGGAAATATTTTTCCCTGTTTACGAGGGAAGCCTACAAAAAGAGGAAAGAGGAAGACTAAACTGAGAGTAGAATTAAGACAGATTTTTCTCCATTTGCCACAACCTCCAGAACTTTCAACAAGCTCCCTATTGATAATAAGCACAGCTCAGACTCTGCTACGTTTTAGATTTAATCTAAGTAAACATTTTTGCTTCCAAAAACTGTACTGATTTTAAAACTGGTCCCTTTACATGATAAGATCCTTGCAGCAATGCACATACTAAATATTATTACTGTGTGATGGTACAGAAGTCACCTCCAGGAAAACATTAGGTATTCTATGATATTTGAATGCCTAGCAATCCCAGGGAAATTCATTCGGATTTATTTTGCTAGAAAGCTCTCTCTGCAAACAATGGTGATTTAAATCATTGAGACTACCCATGTGACATGGGCCAGTGGGCATAAACTGATCGAAGGATTTTAAATTTAAAACAGGTTGGTAATCCCTAGTGGATGGTGTGACTGTGAAAATGGAGCTTATCAGGCTGCCCTGCAAGTCTGTAGACAGCACAAACCAATCAGAGCCTGAAGGTGTAGTATTTTCTCCTCTGGAAACAGGGAAAAAAAATCTATCTGCATTTATTTGTGAAGGAGGGATATGCACCACCTGAAGGCAAGTTTTGTTTTCAGCTTCTGATTTTGTGACGGACAGTAATGTTTTACCCATGTCAACAGAAAACTTCTTAAATAACTTCCACATGTATTAGCTATTGCTATGTACCATAGTGTACATTTTTGACATCAATTCCAATCCCCTGGTGCTACCTCACATTTTGTGTGTTTCCATGGCTGGAATCGAATAGCAGCTGTTTTCCTTAGCAGACATGAATTCTTGTCTCAGGAGATGCTGCTTTGCCTGAGCCTCCCTCTCACTGGACACCTGTTCAAAAATAATATCAGGGGTGCAATGGGAGCATCACCCCTTGCACTACTATGCAATGGCCCAATAAAAAGCATTCGTTGAGGAGGAAGGTGGAATCCAGTGTTTACAGCTACATATGAAAAATTAGGCCATTTGATGAATGTGTGTTAACCAGACCAAACTGAAGAGGTATAACTGGGAATTTCAGTCACAGACAAAGACACTGACACCATTAAGTACTTTGTGAAGTCAGAAGTACAGCCACAAGCCCGAAAGGATTAGTGCTGACTGACTTAAGTGAAGAAGAGACAGAGATGGGTCAGAAGTAGAACAACGCAAAGGGAATTTGGAAAGTGAGACTAAAACTGTGTACTAACGAAGACGAGGGAAACCTGGAAGAGGGAGCTGAGATGAGAAAGAAACAACCTAGCTAAGAAAGAAGCCACATCCTTGCAAACTGCAGGGTTGGTAGGAAAGCTACAGCACTTAGACTGGTAATGAAGTCAACTCATTGTCACTAATAAGGAGAGTCTAGAGACACAGGGCGTGACATACTCTCAGGAAATACCAAAAAGAGCACAGCTGCCCAATAGTGAACAGAGGACAACCCAGTGCAATTCACCCTACCTGAATGCAGGACGTTGAGCCACGTGCTGGTAACAGAGCCTATCAGTAACACCCCCCGTAGTTAAGGAAGAGAGCAAGATGAAGACCTCTCAGAAGGGTCCAGTCAGCAACAACTGGAGATAGGTTTGGAGACATTGTAGTAAATTAAGTCTAAGGTCTCTCCAGAAAGCAAGTGAGACAACAACCCACAAGCAGATAGAGGCTCTAGGCTGAGCTTTAATGAACTCTTGCGGTCTTGGGTAGAGGTCAAGTCAGGTCAGGAGGAGGCCCAAGTGAGGCTCTCTGGGGTCTGAAAAGCCTATTAGTGCCCTCAGGGCTCAGACAGATACAAAGAATAAAAGCAGTCTGTGTGTCAGGCTTTGGGATTGAAGATAAGTTCATAGAGGGATGAGAACAATTTGAAGCAGGAGGAGGAATAAGAAAAGTTGGATCCAAAATTGTGTGCTGGCTCTGGATGGGCACTGGCAACAGGCCTAGGAAAGGTTCAACAAAGAGGAAAACAGAGAAAGATTTGCAAGAATTTAATGACAGGGAAGTCATGATTTTGTTTTTTAAGTAACTGGAAGTAGCTGGATGAGACTGAAGCCGTGTTGGTGTTTCAAAGGTGCTACAAAAATGCATGGAAATGGAAACAAACCCTCTGCTATTAGATTATTATTATTTTTTTTTTGATAATGCTGATAAGACAGTTCTCCTAAATGTGTACAGCATATTGAGGAAATGACATGTTGATAGTTTAATCTGCGTGATGATTTCTGACAATGCAGATACTTGGTTAGAATTCTGAGATCTTGATTTTTCTAACCAACTGTGTTGATCAACTCCTGAAGTGTAAACAAGCTTTTGTAGTCCTGCATGAAAAGCCCAAATAGCAGTTATCTGTCTGGCTCCTAATAACTTAGCACACTTCCTAAATGGACTTCAGTAATCCAAAACCTTTCTACGTTTCTCATATGTCAATCTATTTGTTTTCTTTAAGATCAGATCATGGAGCAGATCCTCCGGGAAGCTATGTTAAGGAACACGAGAGACAAAGAAGTGAGCTGAGATAGCCAGCAGGGCTTCACCAAGGGCAGATTGTGGCTGACCAATCTGGTGGCCTCCTATTATGGTCTGACAGTATCACTGGAGGAAGGAAGGGAACTGAGGTCATCTACCTGAACAGGCACAAGTCCCACACCACATCCTTCTTCCTAAATTGAAGAGAGATAAAGCTGGACTATTAGGTGAATAAATAATTGGTTGGATGATCACAGACATCTAGTGGTTGGAAACCCAGCCCATGGAGAGCAACTGGAATGAAATGTTCTTTAAGGTCTGTTCCAACTCACATCATTCTATGATTCTATAACAAAAAATCTCCCTGCTCGTGGCAGGCTAATCAAACATGGTTTTGAATTAGGGAACTAAAAGAACCACACTGGCTCCCAACTATTATGTGAGAAACACTAGTTACTTCACTGCCAGAGGTGATGGCACAATGGTATAAATTACTCAGTTTTCACTGAGTTTCCTCCAATAAAGGGAGAAGCCCTTCATGTTGCAGGAACTGATTAAGATAGCAAAACAGCTCTATTCTAGGAAGCTAAAGTACTTTTATACCATTTGACATATATACAAGATAGACATAAAACAGACAGAAAATACAGCTACAACTGCTATGTAAAATAATAGTTTTCCTGAGAGATGCAACATTAATTTTATTTTGGTGTCACAATGATATAGCATGCAATTGCAATTTTTTTTTGTTTGTTTACATAGGATGAGAAATCAGCCTGAGGTCAGAAAATCTAATTTGATTGCTGTCTTTCAAGTATACAGCACTCACTTCAACTGGCTTTGCAGAGTAACAATGGCAGAACAAATGCATGTTACCATTTGTTGTTTTGTGGGTTTTTTTTAAGAGAATATTGAAAGTTCCATCAATTAATTCCATGCTTCATCCACTTGAGGAAATATACCCAAGCCTGCAATAACCTATTAATTAAATGGAAAAATGACTATTAACCAAACATCAAAATAAAAAAAAGGACATTTTAGCCTTCATGGGAGTTGACAACTCTTTATTGTAAGAAAGAAACATTGCAACAAAGTGTTGGATCAGTTATTAAAACTAATGTTTGGATAAGGTTTCAGTGATTTGGATTTGGATTTCTAACATCTGAGACTTAAAAGAAATAATAATGGAAAGCAGTGACTCCCCTTGATTTGTTATTTTACATACCTGTGCAGCAAGAACAGTGGATGTTTGACAAGGATGGTACCATCTATATACATTTAGGAAAACATGCTTGCTGTGGGTGTAGAAAAATAAAATTTATTTGTTAAATTACACATAAATATAAGGTACAAATGTATTTTTAAAATACAGATAATCACACTTGCATTGTGTACATATGAAAATACAGTATTTTAATATTCAACATACACAGACACATTTATGATAAATGCAACTCATTGGCAATGCCAGTTCTCCTCAGTCTGTTTCTTGTTGGGGTTTTTGTTTGTTTGTTTGTTTCTTTCTTTCTTTCTTTCTTTCCAGTTAATCATAAACATGGAAAAATAGGCTTTTGAAACATTTAGTTCTGCCGGACATCTTGCAGCAGCTTGTTAATTTCTGCCACCAGCTCACTGGCATCCATGAGTTCGTGTTTACCGTCACTGAGGTGATTGAGTACATTGTCAAAATCATCTTCTTCATAATTCTCTGGGATTTCCTCCATGGCTGGCAGCCATTTAGAGGAAGGCTGTGCACTCGAGTGAGTCCCCAGAGCTGGCCCATTGTTGGCTGGGTTTTGGAAGTGCGTGCTGGCTGCCCAGGCAGCCACTCCCTGTGGATAATTCACAGCCTTGGCTGGCAAATGTCCCTTCCTGCGCTCCAACGAATTCAAGCGATCCATCTCATTGCATTCTGTGTAGGCATCTAGTGAGGGAGGCAGCAGGCGCTGGAAGACACTGCTCATCTCAGAGAGGAGAGAGGAGGTACAAGTGTCTCCTGATTCCTCTTCACCCTGACAGTCTTTGCCAAACGTTGAAAAGCTCTTCTTCTTTTCACTGGTGTCAGCAGGCTGCGGATCTTCCTCGAGGCCCTGCTGCTGCTGCTGCAGCTGCTGCTGTGGTGATTGAAACTCCTCCCCAGGGATGAACATGTTACTTCTGTAATCGGACGAGGGAGATGGCAACGGTGGCATCCAGCACTGGTCAGAGTGGCCGAGAACCCTGCATTCTTCCGTGCACAGCCGCATTGCTGCAAGAGAAGAGATGAGAGTGAACATCCCCCTTCAATTGCACCTGTCACATTCACAAGGTCTAACACCCAAGGCAGGGAAAGGCCGCCTTCTCCAAGGATTAAAGATGTTCTGACCTGGTGTCTGGAATCACTTTCTGTATGCATGAGTTCGGCAATTGCAAAAGGCGTAGATTTAAATGTGCTTTCATTCCTAAGAGGTCCCAGGAATGTTAAGTACAGAATTGGTAAGAAAGTGATATATTTCAACTAAGATGGCAGATAAATCTAAGTTCCAGGGAGATAACTAGCTCTTACGACTTAAAGACATTAATTCCCTTTGTAAAGTGTTTTTACATAAACATACAGTTAAGATGTAGGTGTTTCTACCTTCCAGCTTTTATCTGTTTTACACAAGTCTTTCACGTGCAAATAAAGAAGCACATCAGAGTAATAACACGAGAATAAACAGACAGAGGAAATACAAAAGAACAAAATCATGCAAAGAAATCTCCATTAAAAGATCTCCTTTTGACCTGACAACAGCGTGTATGTTGAACACCAGGTGACCCACTAACATCTGACCTCATTAACTGAATCATTTAAATTTTAATCCAATACCAGAATATTTAGCTTTTAATCCACATACAGTGTGACCCCAGGGTTTATACAGACAGCAGTTACTCTGAACTGTATCTGCAGCTCTGCAGTTCCAGTTCCTGTGCTCTGCTGACCCAGTATAGTCACAAGAGAGGCACTAACCCATGAGATGGCCATTCAAGCCAGCAAGAGGACTGAAGGGTTGAGAACTCCCTCTTTCATTGCTAGACTTCGGTGGTGCATCATGCAAAAGCCATACATGAAGGCCAGTGATTGGCCCACTGCAAGAGAAGACCATAAGCACTGAGGGAAAGGTCTCTGGAAGCAGAAACAGGTAAAGACCTACATGACAGACCTGCCAGAGGAGAGGCCAAATTTGGCTCTCCAAAAGGAACTGACTCATTATGACACAAAGGCTTGGAACAGGCTGGGGGCTGTCTGGGTACCTGGCAGTCCCTCTGGAAAAGCCCAAGTGCTGCAGAGGCCGCTAACTTGAATCTGAGCCACATACTTCAAAGAAAGTTTTCAGCAACGCCAGACTTTACATTATACATATTCTGACTGTAGGAAAATTTTCCCCTTATGCCCCACGGACTAGTGGTTAGATTATCCCATGCAGGATGTAATTTCCTTTTCTTTCTCCATTTATATATTAAAGTCTGAAGAAATAACACTTCTGACACTAAATGTCTTCAGTCATGCCCTGTAGATTTTCCTCATTTTCTCATCATGCTCCCCATTTGGCTCTGGATCCACACAGTTTATCAAAAGTTCTTTTTGCAGTAGTGTAAGCAGAACTGAATAGTGTATCTCAGCTTTGAACGTAGCCGTGATTGATAAAGTGCCACCGTAAAACTGTCAGTGTTATTTATCTCTATGCCTTACTCAGCCTATCATATTGTCTGCTTTGCTAACGCCCTTCCCATTCCTTCAAGTACAAACTTGCTCTGTTCCTTACATGAGACAGTATCAGTTGTTTCAAGAACATGGGTTCAGGCTGGATATTGGACAAGGTATTGCAAATGGCCTACTCATCAGCAAGCTTCCAACTGTAAATAATGAAAAGAGCCTAGAAAATATCAGTGGTTGACATCTTGGTATGAGTGACTACAATGCCTTAGAGTGCTTTGTTCCCATGCATGAAAAGCATACTTGTGCTGTCTTAACAGGAAATGCCTAAGAGTTAGAATGAAAAAAAGATATCTCAGCAATCTGTTGTGCCTGGACCAGCTCTCAACTCATTCCAGAAGGCCAAAATAACTCCCCTAATTAAGAAGACTCCTGTAAATTAATGGGAGACTCTCAATGGTCTAGCATATAATTAGCAGCAGCCAAGAAGACCCCTGGCATCCTGGCTTGCATCAGAAATAGCATTGCCAGTAGGACTAGAGATGTGATTTGCCCTCTTACTCAGCTTTGGTGTAGCCACACCTTGAGTACTGTGCTCTGGTTTGGGCCTTACACTACAAGAAAGACATTGAGGCCCTGGAGCGTGTTCAGAGAAGGGCAACAAAACTGGTGAGAGGTCTGGAGCACAAGTCTTATGAGGAGTGGCTGAGGGAGGTGGGATTGTTTAGTCTGGAGGAGGTTCAGGGATGACCTCTACAACTGCCTGAAAGAAGGCTGTAGTGAGGTGAGGGTCAGCCTCTTCTCCCAGGTAAATAGTGATAGGATGAGAGGTAATGACCTCAGGATGTGCCAGGTTCAGGTTGGATATCAGGAGGAGTTTATTAAAGCATTAGAACAGGCTGCCTGAGGAGGTGATGAAATCACCATCCCTGGAGGTGTTAAAGGAAGGGACAGAAGTAGTACTTAAGGACATGATCTGCTGGGGAATATTGGTGGTATGAGAACAGTTAGACTAGATGATCTTAGAGATCTTTTCCAACCTTCGTGATTATATGATTATCTCATTGTGAGTTTTGCTACCGATCTTATCAGGATTGGTTTTGGTAAAAAATTATAAATACAGACATTGGTAAGCACAAGATCAAAAGATACTTTGAGAAAAATGAGTGGTGTCACAGTCTGCCCTTAAATCACTAATATAGTAAAAAAGTAAAAAATGCACAACATTTTTTTTCCCCTGGAACTTAAAACTTATCAGGGAAGATTAAAAAAGTGTGAGAAAAAAAACAAGTCTTTTGAGGGCAGTTATTGAACTTTCTGATCCTACTGTTTTTGAAGTTTCGAAGGCTTCGTTCCTTTCCAGTTCCACCTTAAGAGAACAGATTGCAAGGGCTTTCTCACAGCATTTTGCCTGTGTCCAGACTGACAATGTAGAAACTTTTCAAAATGTAGAGCAGGAAACCTCCAGGAAGTTTTCTTTTTCTTTTTTTTCGTTTTTGTTTGAACTGTACAGGAGATTCAGAACAGTTCACATCTCATCTGAATGAGCTGAGCATACTTATCTGATGGACTAATACTATGCATCGTGGTAAATGGGCATCTGGCTGAGATTAAATGCACTACTTTACAGCTAAACTGAGTTGCATCTGTACGCAGCAGGAGCCTTGCTTACTCTGAATTCAATTAGTGTTAAGCAAAGGCCAGGCACTTTTGGAAACCCTGCCCTTAGGCTTCCTGTTTAGAAAGAGAATTGCAGGAGCTGAAGACACACAACAGCATTTTGGTCAGCCCAGAGTGTCACCACTCCTGCCTGCTGGCAGCCCTCAGCCACCAAGCAGGAAGGGGACAGCTATGCCTTGGCAGCAGCAGGGCTGGACGCCAGTGCAAACATCACTGCACTTCGAGTTCCCCTGGCAACTGAGAGCTGCAGCAGATCCCTCCTTGCTTCACTAACCACAAGAGAGAGGGAGACATGTCTCCTGCTAGATGTCAGGGGAATTAGTAATAGGAACTGGGGGAGATTAGGACAAAAAACACATTAGGACACTAAAATTTTTGATTAAAGATTCCAGAAAAATAGTACATTTTAAAGGCCTCTGATTTTGAAATGTTGGGTTCCAAAGACTAGGTTGAAGAGACAGCTGAATGTCTGCACAGGTGATACAAGACCTGGTTCCAAATCCCTGCCATAGCCAGAGATATAAGCCCACTGTTGTTTTGTGTGGCAGCAGAGGGAAGGAGCTACACAACACTGCAGCACCTCTGCTCCAGCTCTGGGCAATGTCTGGGGGTCACCTCAGGAAGGAACACGTGCTGCAAACACTACCAGCCTACAAAGCAATGTACCCTCGTACACAGAATGACTTTATTAATCAGTCTTGATGTAAACTTACTGAAGTTTTCTGGTCCTGCCAGTCAGACAGGGAGAACTATATAAGAACTGAAATGGGTATAAGATCTATGATAATTACATAGTCAGTGGTTCTATCCAAGTAACTCTGAAATTCTTATGTCTGTCTGCAATGTGATTTCCTATATCCTCTTGCTCTCAACTAAAAACTGGGCAGAAAATCACAAATGGTGCTTCATATACACAAGTGTGCATTTATCTTGTTTCCACTCATCTTTTTCCTAAATTATCTCACCAGTGCCCTCAACCTTAGCTGTTTCTCTTAAGCTCCTTCTTCTGTAAGTCAAGGTTGCAAGATTCAGATCTGGCACATGTTAACTTGAATTCATTTTTCAGTGGGAAAAATACTTCCCTTTCTTCTGCCATCCGTATTTCCTGACCAGCTTCACAATTCATTTCTGAACTGTGCGAGTTTGTATGCTAAGGATGAAACCCACTGTGGAAAATGTATCCCCTAAATTATAGTTCTGTGTATTTTTAACAAACCATAACTGCCTGGCTTTAGAAAAAAAACATCCACCCAGTCATTAAAAGTCTAAGGACGTACAGGAGATCACGCTTTTTGTCGGAGAACTTGGAGCCAGCTCAAGATGATGCAAATAAAAGAAAAAAGTATGCATTGCTCTGGGCAGATTTTTCAGTTACATCTGAGTTTTCATTTGCCTAGATATGGGAAGGCTTCAGCTCAGTATTTATCATGAGGCAGAGGAAACAGAAGGAAACACAAGACTTGAAAGCTAAAGAATTTTTTGCTTTCTCAGTAGTAGTTTTATCAAAGTGACAGCTAGGCAGCACTGTAAATAAACTGTTCAGCTTCCATTGTGCTCATACCTGCAGGAATTCTTCCATCTGTAAGGAAAAGGTCACTGAATCCTTCCCCAAGAAGTCTGTCAATCGGAGACTCTCTACCCAAATCATAATCGCTGTCTCCAGCTTCGCTATCACCCCGGCCACTGTCTTTCAGGCTGAATTTATCCATATCTTGAAGGGCATATCTGTGAAGAGAATGGTAGTAACACTGGAATCAAATTGTCTCGTGTACCACTTGGATTAAAAATACATGTCTATTTTCTGATCCACATACAACAGCACAGTAGTTCTGATCCTTACCTATAGCTCCTGGAATATTTGTTTCCTCGAAAACTTGGCCTTGGTTGATACTGGCCCTGGTGAAGCATCGAGAGAAGTTGAGAAACCTGCTAAAGAGAAGGTGAAAAGAATGATTCCTTGAAATGAAAGCTCAGACTGCTTGTCCTAAACCTACTAATTCACTTCAAGTTGTTTTTTTTTTTTTTTTCTCTTTTCAAGTTTAATTAAATCAAATTCCTGCGCATACATAATTCAGTACAACTGACTATTAGTGTAGAGCATGTCACAAAAAATATCTGAAGACACTTCAGAATGAGGAAATGCACTGCTGTTCGTTAGCCTCGGAACTCGTAATAATTAATTCATTAACAAGTAAAACACACAATTAAGCTGAGGTTGTGTTTTGCTTTGTTTTAATAGCTTAGAGTCACCCCTTTGCCATTCCACAGTCATAAATCACTAGGCATAATGAGGTACAGCACTCACTGAGGCCATTACAACAAAGTTGCAGGTAAAAGTGAAATGGGTGGTCGCAAAGTTTGGGACAGTGCGTGCATGTATCTGACATGCTCTGTCTTAGAACACACGCACCTAAACTGTGTCAGCACTTAAACTTGTGGTTTCTCATCCCCATTAATAAACTTCCTCCATTCTTCTGGACCCTTTCTAAAACAGCTATGAGGAGGGAAAGGGAACGCAAGAAAGGAGGAATCTTCATAAGCCAGAGCAGATTCCGGTGTACGTTATAATGCACTGCTTCAGCCTTATGGGGAAGAACCAAGAACTGACACTAACAGTAACAGACGTAACCCTGTAGTAATGGATCCAGTTGCCATTGGAGTAAAGCTGCAAAGCTGTACCATTTAAAGGGAAATCTGTAATGCGTGGGATGTAGATCTAACTGCCTGCTGCATGAAAAACATCCCCGTACTCCCAAGAGAACCTATGAGTGCCAAGTGAGGTGAGGACCTTACCTCAACAGCTGGAGTCGCATGGGTGAGCTCCAGTGAGAAGTTCTCAGGCACGTGGTTGGAGGAGATTGTCACCAGGCTGTTCAGCGATTGGTGGCTGTGGTGGCTCTGCCGGCTGCTCATCTGTCCTCTCTCCAGGGTTGGGGATGAGGATGGGGAAGCTCTGTGGTGAGATCGGATGGGTAGTGTGCCGTTAACCGTCGGCACCAATGTGATGTCCCCTTTGTGGATCTGTCTGGAGGGCCGCTTTGGGTGGTGCTGGTAGGTCGATTCTGCCACACGGCAGTTGTAGGACCTGGTGTCCTTTTTCTCTCGATTACATCTCGTAGCAAAGATTACCATGATGACCAGCAACACGGCACATATTGATCCTAAGGATATAATTGTTATCATCGAGACATCCAGGGAGGGTTGGCTTACCAAAGTAGCTTCTGTGCTTGAAAATGAATACACATACTCAAAAACCGTACATTTGAGAAGCGCTTTAGTACTAAGCTGAGGACTGCCTTTATCCTGGACTATTACAAAAAACTCCCACTGCTTAGTTGGAACCGATTCTACACTTGCATTGATAGAGATGTCACAAGTTTTGGGATCCATCACAAAGATGCTGTTTTCCTTGTCAGCTGCTATGGAGCAGCTGAGTTCAGAGTTCATCCCAGAGTCTCTGTCAGTAGCCCTTATCCTTGTGACAAGGAAACCAATCCCAGCATCTTTAGGGATTGAGATTTCTGCCGTGCTGTTGCGCAGTGCAGGGCCCACAATGACAGGAGCATTGTCATTTTCATCAATAACAGTTAGCACCACTGTGGTGTTACTAACAAGCTGCTGGCTCCCTCCATCCCTAGCTTGAACCATGAAGGCAATCTGATTTACCTCTTCATGGTCAAAGGTTCTCAAGGCATAGATTGCCCCATTGGAGGGATCAATGGTCACATAGGTGGTTACAGAACTTCCCAAAACAGAGGTCTCCAATATAGTGTAGGTCACTTGCCCATTGTCCCCTAGATCGGGGTCTGTGGCTGTGACAGATGTGATGTATGCTCCCGGAGAGTTATTTTCTAAGATAACTACTTCGTATCTGTTTGTCTGGAAGCGGGGTGGGTTGTCATTTTCATCACCGATTTGGACATTAAAGTGTTTTACTGTGGAGAGACTTGGCGTTCCCTTGTCCTCTGCTATTACAGTCAAGCTGTATTCAGATCTCTTTTCTCTATCTAGACTGGCATTAGTCAATATTAAATAGTTATTTTCGTAAGTCTTTTGCAGTTTAAAGTGGCCATGACCATGGAGCTTGCAAACCACCTCGCCATTCACGCCCGAGTCCTTGTCCTGCACCCTGACCAGGGCAACAAATGTGTCCAGGGGGGACCCCTCAGAAATGTAAGCCGTTTCTTCTTTCTCTGGGGACATCAAGTTTAGGCTAATTTCCGGTCTGTTATCATTCACATCCACAACTTTAATTATAATTTTGCAGTGAGCTGGAATAGAATTTGGCCCCATGTCTTGAGCCTGAGCATCAATTTCATAGGATTTGGTAATTTCATAGTCCACTTGTTTCAGGAGGGTCAGATGTCCTTTCTCCGAGTCTATCCTGAAAGTCTCCATAATTTTGGGAGACACATGACTGCTAAAGGAGTACACGACCTTCCCATTAGCGCCCTCATCTGGGTCGGTCGCATTGAGGTCTATGAGCAAAGTCCCGACCGGGGAGTTTTCCAGGAGTTGAATTATATAGGACTGCTGCTCAAAAGCAGGACTGTTGTCATTGGAGTCTGAAATGCTGATTTTCAGGAGGGACGACCCAGACCTCTGCGGCACCCCCTTATCAGACGCGGTGAGCTGGAGCTCGTAACTCGACTTCAGCTCCCGGTCCAGCTCCCTCACCACGATGAGCTCCGCATACTTGGCTCCATCAGTCCTTGTCCTCACCTCGATGCTGAAAAAATCATTGTCGGAAAGGGAGTAAGTGTGCAGGGAGTTGTCCCCCACATCTGGGTCAAAAGCACTGTCCAGGGGGATGCGGGTGCCCACCGCCGCGCTCTCAGATATTTCGATGGGGATGAGAGCCCTGGAAAACTGCGGGGAGTTGTCATTGATGTCCAGCACCTCCACTTCCACATGGAAGAGCTGCAGATGCTCGGTGGGCAGAGTGATCACATCGAACTCGATGGAGCAGTTCAAGTTTTTCTGGCAGAGTTGCTCCCGGTCGATCTTAGCGCCGATGCTGATCTCCCCGTTATCCTCGCGGACGACGAGCAGCGGAGAGTTCCCCCTCTGCATGGCTCGGAACCGGACCGAAGAGGGGTTGGGGATTTTCAACAGAACATCGGCCACGTCCTCCGCCAGCCGGGCGATGACCGAGCCCACCCGCTGCTCCTCGTAAATCCGGTACTTGAGGTTCTTACCCAGCGCAGCCTTATCGAGAGACCCAACCGCCAGTGCAAAAAGGAACACAAAGTGCATTCTGCTGCCAGCCTGCCGCGTTCGTAATAAGTTCCCGCAATTCATTTCTCCCAGCGAGTTAAGAAGCAATCACTCAAACTTCCACCGGTACCTCAAACCCCGCGCGCATCCGCTCCTTCCAGCCGCCTCTCACCACCAGCCCGGCATCAGCGCAGCAGACGAGAAAACTTTTCCATACACACCGTGCCGGGACATCCAAGGACGAGCCGCCGCCACCGAGCTCCGCGCTCCCGCGAGCACCGCCCTTCCCGCAGCTCAGCCGCTCTCCATGTGCCGCCGGCGGCCCCCAGCTCAGCGGCGTCTCCGGGCACGCCCCTCCCTCCCTGGGCGGCGCAGCGAACGCGGGCGGCGCCGACTCCGACCGCAGCTCAGCGCAACTTCACTCGGACAAAGCCGCAGCGCGGCGCGGCCCGGAGCCGGCAGCCAATGAGCGGGGGCGAGGCCGGGGGAGGCGGGGCAGCGCCGGAGGTTTCGTGCCCTCAGCGCTCTCCGCGGAGTCCCGGTCGCTCCGCCGGGTCCCGGTCCCTCCTCCGGCGCCCCGCTGCTCGCCAGCTCCTCGGTGCCGCTTGCGTGCCTGTCAGCTGCTGTGCTCCTCGGTGCCTGTTTGTGCGCGGAGAGCTCCTCTCGCTCTCAGCGCTGACGCTTCCCGCTGCCGGCCACACTGTGGGAGCTGTACTCATGTTGCAACTTGCACCAAATAAATAAATAAAATCATCTTAGGGCCGAGCGGGTGATGCGGCCCCAGTAATGCCACAGATGGCTGCGCGAGCCAAAGCAGAGATCTCCTCGTGTGTGTGCTCTACTATTGATCCCTACTTCCCCTTTACTTTGTCATCTTAGCGGCTACGGCTTCCCTGCTAACTTCCCCCGCTTGTTTATTGGTGTTTCACGCAATCTCACCATCACTATCTTTTATTGTTGTTCTTTTTTGTTTTTTTTTTTTCTCTCAGATATTCCCCCTGCCATGTCCAGAAATGTAAAAAGTAAATCTCCAATCCTCCCAATTTACTTGCTCTCCGCAGAGCTCAGCCAAAGTCACTAAGAAGGTTCTTGTTTGAAAGAGAAAGCAGAGGAGGCTCAGCGTGAACCCTCCTTCTTTTTAAGCATTCAAAAGCATTTTATAAGCCATTGTCTCATTTTTTTTCTTTTTTTTTCTTTTTTTTTTTTTTTTTTTCACAAACCAGCGCCGTGTGGCAAATTGTGCAGAATAGAAATGCCTATAATGAATGTATTTAGTACTGGGTCACGCCGATGAACATTCTGCCCCCATGAATAATACTGTTTTACAAGTTTGCAGCCCTTTCAAATTGCTGATCCCCAAACCCTATAGGCAAACTAGAAAAGCTAACACAAGCAACTGGGACTTTAGAAACCCATAGCCATCTGGCCTAAATCTCTAACAATCCAAGCCAATAATTATATCAATTCAGGCTTTAGTGAACCCCTTTGCAAACAGCAAAAGAGCAAAGAAAGGAATTAGTGGCCATTCTAAGTTCTGGTGGAGAAAATTCAAAGATAATCTAATTCCATTAGTTCACGAGCAGCTTTCTTTTTTCTTTTTTTTTCAGCTCTGATAAATCTTCCTATAACATTTTTCCAGAACACCAGTGTAAACTCTTTCCTGACGATAACTGGGGAAATGGGTTCAATTAAATGCTGTTCTGAGTGTCAATAAAAAGTATTTTGTTGATAAAAGAAGTCACTGCCCCATTACATGACTACAGAGGATGAATAATTCATAGAAACATAATTTCCCTGCTGAAATACTAACACATTATATATATATGTGTTTAAATGATAACGTGTTCCTACAAGTAACTGTTGGGTACATTTAGCTACACAGAATTTGCTTCATTCTTATCACTTTCTGAATAGTAATTCCAATTCATCACCTTGGTGTTTCTCAAAGACGCCCTCTGAGATACTCTCATATTAATATCTACATTAACAGATAGCAGGATGCCTATAGATGGGAAGAGCAGCACCTCCTTCCTTTTCTTCCTTTCTTTTTTTTTTTTTTTTTTTTTTGGCAAGTTCACCATCAGGTTATTTATAACATTGTCACAGAAGTCCACACTGCCATACCACCAAGCATTTACACTTACAAAGAAGATAAAGATGTCGCTGGCAAAGCCCTTATCTGGATTGTGAACTAAAGCAATGGGGAAGCATTCCTTTGCTTTTTTTTTAATTCTAGCATCCGCCTGAACCTCTGAGCCAGGAGAAGACACTCTCCTCGCTCTGCCGGTGCAGAGGCAGCTGCGTTGGAGTGAGTGGCGCTTGGGAACAATCACAGCACTCCCAGGGCTGATTCCTCACTCAGCCAGTGAAAGACTTCTGTCTAAAAGTCTCTTAAACTCCCGTCCACCTTTGACATGGCAGACTTCCCTTACAAAGGGAAGGGAGAGTCCCACGTGCAGCCCACAGACGTTTCTTATGGAGCGTGGTATTTGAGAGCTGCTAGGCACGTGAGCGGAGTACTGCTGGCCTCCTGGAGGCTGAGCCTGGCTATTCCCACCCGATACCTATCTGCTTGATGCAAAATCTCATCCAGACTTGCATTCAGAATTGACTAGCAGTGCACCTGTGGAAAGAAACAAAAGCATCTCCCAATCGGACTTCATTTTGCCAACACTGCTGCTCCAGAAGCCACAGCTGCACAGCAGCTTAAATAATTTTTCACTTAGCTGAAAATAGGTTTTCTTCTCTGGTGGAGATGCTTTAAAGTCTGTCTTGTTTCTCAAAGGAGTTTTATTGAGCTTTGAAGCATATATTCCCTTCTAAAAGTTATCAATCCCCTAGGTGCATGGTATATATCCAAAACTTAGGTGACAGAGAATTTTACTTTGAGGAACTGCTTTTGAGAAACAGTCCCTCACCAGGGACAGGGGAGAAAGAAAATGATTTTCTTGACAATGACAGAGGCATGGTGAAATTAGCACTGTGCCATTTGGTTCATCCACCCAACCTCCAAAAAAGAAATGAGGTTTTATTCACTTTCAGTATGATTTATTGCCTTATGTTGCAACATGTTACAAAATGTCATATGCACTATGCTCTAGTGCACAAGACATAGGAAGACAAAATTTGATTTGACACCTGTGTAATGAATGTGAAAGACAAGTCTTCCTAAGTCAGAAGTGTATTTTAAAAGAACATTTCCATCACAATGAATGACAAAACTGGGGGGACTGTTCTCTCCCTCTTTTCTTCCTCCCTCCTCTCTTTCTGCCTGTCCCTCTCTCCTTTCTCTCCCCATCCCTCTTCAGTGAGCTTGCTGCCCGAAGTGAAACCAAAAACAGGGCTCTCCCTCGTCTTTGCACCTTACTTTTCCAACTCCTGCAGTAGAATGGATGAAGGGTACTCATGTAGGAAGATGAGTATTGTCATTTCAGACTCTTGGAGCCACAGGGAAGTTGCTAGAGGACTGGTGGGCGTGAAAGGAGGCTGACATTTCAGCCTGATTTTTGGTGTAGACAACCGTATTAAAGAACTTGTCACAAAGTAATGCTGTGTTTGTCCAAACTGTTTGCTGTCTCATCAGCCATGCTTGTACCTGATACTTCTTCCAGAGCTGGAGAGCATTAGAGGTTAACTTACTCTAAGAGATATTAAAGGCTGAGTGGGCCACTGCATTATGAAATATGACCTCCTGTGTGTCACAGTCTTCTTAAGTAAGCCCAATGAGATTAGCTGGGGCATTTATTTTAACCTTTATTTGTCCCTCAATCAGGCATCAGTTACACAGCAGAGCACTGACCATCCAAGATGGGGACAGAGGATGCTGACAAGCAAATCAGAAAGGCCAGAAATCTTCTTGATACTATCAATCCTGACTTCCCCCTGATCTGTACCTTATATTACTCTGAGAGCACTGCCCCTGTTGTGCCTCTTCTACCCAACAGGTGAATCCTCAATGACCACCATCACCTCTGAGACACCTTTAAACGTAACAGCTATATCAGGGATAAGCATCCTCCTGGCCCCAACAGAACAGCAGCTGTCATGTCCCACCCGTAAGTGAAGGGATGGGGTGACCAGAGGGTTAGGTTTAGGGCTAGCCCCTAAAGCAGAAGGGGAGGAGGGTTAACAGAGGCATTTAGTTCATGCTCCTGATCTACATTTTTCACCATTTCAAGTTGCTTTGAGAAATCTAATCATTCGTTAAAATACATCAAACTACACATTTTGTACATTTCCTGATGGTTGAGAACTTTTTTTTTTTTTTTTCAAAACTGAGTTCAAAATTAGATTTTACATTATCATCAATCACTGTGGCAAAGGGCAGGGGAGCAGATTTTCTGCTACATGAGTAAATTTTCATGGCAGTTTTGCAATGCAGCATTGTGTATATAAATAGCAAGTTAAACTTGTACATGGTTCATGCATGGTAAGTACTGTACCAGGATATTTAGTCTCTTTCTGAACCAATGAGGCCTTTATCTCTCAAAGTTTTACCAAGTGCAAAAGTGAAAAGTGCCTGAGACTAACCACTTACTGAATCTTGATTACAAAGGAATGCCCACTACATGCTACAGGTTACTTTTGAATTGATATGAGTAGTCATCAACGTGGCACAGAAGATAATGAAAATTCCATCGTCTTATCCCTTTAAATGCATCTGGCATTGTTTTTATCATTCTGTTTAGTTGTTTCCTTGTAAGGTATGACATAGAATATCTCTGCTAGACTTTTACCTCAAACTGCCTTTAAGAGCAAGGTATGCACTCCAGTAAAACGAGGTTTTCAGCATTATTTATGCTTGTGATATTACCAAAAGCATCTTTAAATCTATGGCACGCTTCTTTCCCCCCACGCCTGAGGAAACCACATTTCCTCACAAATGCCCCATTAACCCACCTGTGGGTACAGTTGTACACAAGTGCCCATTTCCTAATGCATCATTTTTTCTGTCACCAGAACCAGATGCTCCAAAGGGCAGTGGCTATAACATCTGGTCCATGCCCAGTGAGACTGCAGGAACAATGATATAGCTGAAGACCCCATTTCCCCATAAGGAAAATGCTGTCAAAAGTCGGGACGCTCCTCGAGTGCATGTTTTCAGCCTGATGTACTGATATAATTGCATTTAATTTCCTGTGTCTGCTTTTATTCCAGGTGTTAACGAATTGATATACTATATATATACACATGTATACGTGTACTATATATACGCACATATCTATACGTACACATATATACGATTGACATACTATATATAATTGATGTACTGCATATAATTGACATACTTGAGTTTGAAATAAATTTGAAACGCTTTCTGTCACACTGCTGCAGCTCTCTAGGGATAAACATCTTGCCCTAGCACTCCGCAGAACACTAACTTGTGATGATATCTTCAGGGCCCTTCTCACTTTTTACAGGGCAGAAGGCATAGCTACATTTGTGATACTTCTTTTCTTCACAAGAGTGAGGTTTTGTAAAGGAAAGAGTTGAAATTTGGTCTAGATGTGAATATAGCCAGGGCTACGGTGCACACTTTGTTAAATTGCCAGCTCAACCAAGCTTTTTAAGCAACTTTAACTTTCTCCACTACCCCTGGGAGTTTAAAAAAGGAGCATAATTGCTGCTTCAAGTATCTTCAGACCAGACAAAGCATGTCTTCAATCTTCCCCTGACAGCCTAAGCCAAACAGTCCAAATCCACTCATCTGCACCCCCTGCTAGCAGCTGCCTGTGACCAACACACCCCAAGGACACCGGACACGCTCATGGTGTGAGCCTCACAGGAGCTCTATAGCAAAGCTGGGCTCAAATTCTGATAGCAGTGAAGGACACTTGGTCTGACTTGTTCAGAAACAGATATTCTTGGGCAGACATCTCCTGCAAGAATCTGAACCTCTCCCCATGGCAGCATTTAGCAGTCCTGTATTACACAGCACGGCCAGTAAGGGAACCTGGTGCTGGTGGCCTTCCCCTCTTCAAAACGTCATACACATCTCACCACCCAGCCAGCTCCAGGAGTTGGGACCAAATATGCAGTTTGTTTTATTTCGCAATAAATATTTATACAGCACTGCACATGGATATCTGCATTTTATGTTCTTGATTTTGCTGGGGAAAAGAAAAAAAAAGGAATAGAGAAACGCTCTCTGCTTCTCTGTCATGGGAAAACATGTGGAAATGTAAACCTGCTGTAGGAAGCAAGCACAGTGGGAGCTGTAATGGGAAAAAGGCAGGCATGGTTTATCAGCAGAATATGTAACATATACTGAACATCCGGCTTCCCAAGTAAGTTGTTAACAGTGCTCAATACAACTGTTTCTCTTTAAAGAATCAGATGTCCTTTTTTTTCTTCTTTTTCAATAGATGCAGTGCGGTAAAACTGGTGCCATAAAGTCATTGCAAGAGACAGCAAACAACTTTGTTATCATAATAGGCTTTTTCTTTCTCTCCTTTATTAAACAATGGCTCTAGCAGGTGGCATGTGGCTGGGACCGGGTCTACCACCATCTCCAGGGTGCCAGGACGTCCCTTAAAGTTTCTGTGGGAGGAATTTGTTGGTGGGATTTGGATTGTAAAGGCACGTGAGCATCTGCTGCCTGCTCTGTCTCATTACCATTGACACAATTAGCTCCTGCAGCTCCTGACCTGGCAGCCAGAGCCGGGACTCAATTTTCCTGCCTCCCTGACAATGCTCATTGCCATTCATCGCTCAGGCTCCTCTTCTCTGAGTCCAGGCCAAGGGACTGTGAAAACGGTTCGCACAGGGGCATGCTCAGGGTTGGAAGAGCAAAGTGACATAACAGCTACTAACAGCCTGAAATCAATGGCCTTAGTACAGCACCACTGAGCAACTTCCAGTGTTCATAGTAAAGTTTTTTAGTAAAGCATAAGTCACTATATTGCAAAAATAGCCTTATTTGTTTCTATACTTTTGTATACTTTCTGTAAGTATCCTATAAGCTTTTTCAGTCATTCAGAAGATATTACAGAGTACTACTACTGTTATTCCATAATCCCAGCCACTTTCAGAGTTGTGACTTTTTTTTTTTTCTTTTCCATTTTTAAGAGACAAACTCTACTTTCTGATTTCAATTTGGAAACAAAACTGAAAATGAGACTTTTTAGGATATAGGGAAAGTCGGGGTTAATTGACATTCTCCTTTGACTGCCACAGACTAAACAAAATGTTAACACATATCTGCAGATAAAGCCTTTGCATTCCTTTAAGTGTCCTCACTCCACATAAAACTGCAATTATTTTTCATGTTCCTACAATAGATGCTGCCTGATTCCTCCTTGCTGGCCCCATGTCCTTTTATTGCTTCAAAGAACCCTTTGCCCATAAATGGAAAATTAGAGAACTTGCAGTTTGTTGTTTTTTTTTTTTTTTTTAATAAATCACTCAGCTGAAAGAGGAGAAGGGGAAAGAGAATGAGGACTTAAGCTGATCTACCTCCTGAATAGAAGTCAAGGATCTCTCAGTCTTTGAACAAAGAAAGCAGAAGGGCTTCAAGGCCCGAATGTGCAGTAATCTTACAGTTTTTGTGTGCTGCATAGATAGCAAGTTGTGACCTCACTGAAAAATACGAGGTTTAAGCAGAAATAAATTTACCACTACGTGTCTTTCCTGAGACTCTGTCTTTACTTGCTCTTTGTAACACTGGAGGATGAAAAATGTCACGCAGAGCTGGGGATGAGGTGAGGGCATGACATTTATTTTCAGATGTTTTTAAAACTCAGGGCAGTGTTATTGTTTCCATAAACCATTATTACAGCTTTATTTTCCTCAGCCCCCTCACTGTCTTGTTAGGCAAAACACAAGCTGGGCATTGCCACCCCGCAGAGCTAAAGTGAAAGAAGTGGTTGCGTTTTGGTGAGCTTCCCAAAATGAAGCTGGTTCCAGGCGCTGCTGTGGTTGTGCAAACCCTAGAGCCCAGAGGACAGGAGGGCCAAGGGCACCTCTCTTGCTGATACTCAGAGTGCATGCTTGTTTGCAGAACTGCCCCAGTTCCTATGGCTTTGTCATGGAAATGTGAACCCTGAAAGAACAGTCTATTATGTCAAATTACAAATTATATTATAGGGTTTTAAGTAATTGTTTGCTTACTGTTGTCACGCACATGTGGTTTATTGAAAGTTGATGTAATCATTTTGGCAAATTTCCACTGCCAAGAATCAGGCGGGGTTAACTCTGAAATCAGCTGTCGTGGGGGCTCGCACCAGGCAGTTAATGGATGAAAGGCTGCCACAGACACCCTTCAAAGTTAATTTGCGCAGACCCATTTTAGAAATACTGCACTATGGCCCAACTGTATGAAATGTATTGTGTGTGTATTAGTATTCATAAAATTCATTAGAACCCCATTAGTTCAAATGAAAGAGTTCTGTTGCTTTTGTGCTATAAAAATGAAATTCTTTGTGGCCAGCAGAAAGATATGAAGTGTAAAGAAAACACATCAAAAATGCGTTTTGATTTTCTAGAACCATTTCAATCAAGTTTTCATCTGTCAGGAAGATTACTGCTTCAATCAGATGTCAATTCAATTAAATATGCAAGACTATTCTAGAATAACCTTAACTTAATGGAATGCATTCTTTCACCAGATTGCATAAACATGGGTACACCCATACTTTTTTTTCTCTTTCTGTGGTCCAAAACATCTATGTCAGACCCTGGAACACTTTATTATGATGCAATGTGGCAGCTGGCATTTCTTTTACAGAAAGTTTCTAAATTAGAAAATAGTAATAACTGGACTGGAACTGAAGCATGATCCTCTTAACTCATACACTTATTTTCCAAACATAACTGTGTAGACCTTTTAATTGAGCAAGCTGCAGGTGTTATACACATATATAAAGTATGTATGTATGTACATATAAAATTTTTAGAGAAATAGGTTCAGTGAAAAGATATTTGTAATGAATCTCCATAAGCTACTTTTGCAGCTTTCAACTGTTTGTAACCGTTGCTCATGGGTGTCTTTTCTTTAGGGTGTCCATGCTAGTAAGATGTTGGCCTATTTCAGTGGAAAACTTTTTATCAAATGATTATTATTTTCATTAGGGATCACATCATTTGATTTAGGGATGCCAAAAAATACTTTCCTCAGCTGACTGTAACCCTAGCTATTGTTTATAGATGACAGTGAGCTCCATCTTCTGTGTTGATGGGAGCGTGAGGAAGGAGCCCGTTGAATGAGGTATTCATGAGCATCTGAATCCAGATCAAACTTGGATACTCATTGGTGGAAGCTCCTAGATCAGAGGCATGTCTCATATTTGCAGCTTATATTATTTTAAGAGTTTAGCTTTTGAAGTTATAGCTTCTATCTTTCTAAGTTCTGTTCACATTCAGTTTGCAATTTCCACCCAGGTCAAACACTCCTCAGCTGTGACAAGCTGCTGACTTGTTAGTAATTCAGCATGGTTATGGTCCAGAACTAGGACTTCAAGCAGACATTGTTCTCATAACTGTTCTTCAAGCTTCATTTCAGTACATTAGTATCTGACAGGTCAGGATGGTTTGATTTGTTTGCACCATTAGGGAATGAGCTGCACTCTCCTTGGCACCAGTAGGCAGAAAGGGACATGGAAAGTACTGTACTTGTGAAGTCATCTGGACTGGATATGTTAACTGACTTGATTGCATCTCTGAAGTCCACATCCCAAAATATCTGCTGCTGGGCCAAATTCTGCTGTCACCAGTAAATGCGTGGGGAACACAAGTCCTCACTTTTAACATGATTAAATGAATGAGATTAACTATTTATCAGTGTATGGCTTATGATGTGCGCTGGATTTATCTACCATTTGCCAAAAGCTAGTGCAACTGAGGGGAACTCCGCTTTTATAAATTGATTTATTTCCTTGAAATACAGTAGAGGTGTAGAGGTGTTTGCACTATCATTCCAAGAACTCCGATGGAGAATTTTATCTTTTTTCAGAAAGAAATAAAGGAATACATATATATAAGAGCCTGAGCCTTGTCCAAGTGGAAATGAGGCCAAAATGATTGATTTCTATTCTCAGCCAAGCTATATACCTAGTCTCATGATCTCTACATTTATGAAATGGGAAGGAGACTTCATAGTCCTCTGCCTTTGACAAATCCAATTGTTACTACTTCTCCAGTTACTAAGTTTAATTTTTGGTGCCCCCAGATCACAACGGAAAACTGGTTAACTATTTTTCACCTATCTTCTATAATACATGAATTGTGAAATTAGTTTATTGGAGCTGAGCACCCTGGAGATTGTCAGGTTTCCATGACATGTATACACAAATAGAGGGGTGAGAGAGAGAAGAAAGGGAGAGAAAATAGGTCTCTGACATATCATTGTTAGCATTAGTATTTTGCAGGACAACCAACCTACTATAAAATCCACTTGCAAAATATGTGGGGTTTCTATCTAATGTTGTAAAACCATGGAAGCTTGACATATTTTAAATGAAATTCATGCAATGTGTACTTAAAGTAATAACTACTCCAAAAGAAAAAAAGTATATATAGATATATATATATAAAACTGAAAGTGAGCCCTAAAGATCTACATAAGTTTTCATGTGACTCCTACAAAGTCAGCACGACTTTGTTAAAAGACAAGTGCTATTACGTATCTTTGTTCCATTCTTAACAGAAATTCCACCAAGTCACCTTTGTAGAAAATTGAAAAAATATATCAATTCATGGTAGTTTTCAGTTCTTAGGCTCTCAGTTGGTATGCCTGCTTTGCTATGTGGCATATATCATTTCTAAAGGCTGGCTTTGTGTCATTATGCAAAATTGCTTTCACGGTATTTTGGACTGCCCAGTCAATAACCACCGTCTCCCTACAAGCAATGAATTTTACTGATGACAACAGCAACTGCATATGCAACCATGGGTACAGTGCATACAAATAACAGAAGTAGATACATACCATACTATTGTGCTGAAACCCAACATTCCCTAGCTGAAACTATATATAGATATATTAACTTCTACATACGCATTAAAAATAACAACAGCAAAACAAAACAAATAAGTAAACACTAGAGGGAAAGGGGAAACATACACACCAGAAATATACAGTATAATCTATATAATGCATAGCATAAAAAAAAGATTAAAATGAGAATGAGGGAAACACGTAAACAGCATTAGCAGGTATCAATTTTTGATTGCAAAATCAAAGCAAAAAGCCAAAGTCTCGAGTAAACAAAAGTTAATAACAACTGTATTTTGCATGTTTACATGCCAAAATAACATGAGATTGGAAATGATGGAAAGAATCCACTGTTGCTGGAAATCTGACCACAGGCAGGACCACAGAAGTGAGGAAGGGATCTTTGGAAAGGGAATTAATACTTTTCTAGTTCTGTTTTAATCAGTTCAAACAGCTTATATGTACAATTGGAAGAACAGGAAGGTAGAAATGTAAGTGATATCTGCTTCTGCTCTAGTAGGTGGATTTAAAGACTCAGGAGAATCTCACATGCACTCCTGCATACAATAACTTTTCAGAAAACTAACAAGATTTTGCATAAACTCTGGTTAGAAAATCATGAGCATTTAAAACCTTTTTGTGCTTCTGAATCCCTAAAAGTCTAAACATTAAAAATACTGAAAGCTCAGGAGAAATGAGCTTTAAGTTCACTCCACCCATCCGCCTGGACCACTACATTAATACGAAAAACAAAGCCTTTAAATGTAAGAGCAAATATCTCTGTACAAACTGAGAAAGAAAAGCCACACACTTTCTTTTTCTCGATATATCTACAATAATATTCTTTTTATCATCTTAAAGATTTATAGTTATTAGCATATTAACTACTGTAGATGGAAGGATTTTATGATACTCTTCACAGAGCAGGCTTCAGTCATTGTCTTTCTACTTTTGGATGAAGAATTACTTTAGGATTATGCAGTCTTCATGCTTGTTATATAGAACAATTAGGATTTCATCAGTGTCCCTTTCTCACTGTATCGGAATAAAAAGACAGTGAGTGGCTATCCTGAGTGTTAGAGGAAAAAAATTCAGTTCTGCAAGGGGTGAAAGAAGCTGAGGAAACCAAATTCCAGCTAACTATGCACAATGATGTGCCAACTAATCCCTATTTCCTTCCAACATATTATGAGAAGAATTGATAGATTTAAATGAAATAATTTATTTTAATAAATGATATATATTTAGGTAAGAAATACACTGAACTTGCTTCCATCTCTGTCCTGCTGCATTCTGTGAATAACTCGGTTTTTGAAATCTTACAGTTGTGGGGATTGACAAACAAATCCAAGCCTGAAAACATACAGTCTTAAAGTTATCTCTCAGTCCCAAATGTTTTCCTTGAAGGGACCTTGCATCTGAATGCTTTATACTACATAAGGCAAGTGTAGTGCGCATATTTTACAGCCGATACAATCTGACTTTGCTTTCAAAATTGACGGCTGAGGCAGTTCTTTCAGCTGGTTTGTTGTTTGTTTGTTTGTTTTTCTGCTGTATCAAGTTAATACTGAAAGTTTCTGATACACTCTGTTATCCCCTAAGAATCAAAGAGAATTACCCTTAAGGTACACATTTTTGTAACTGATCGAATCTAGAAAGAAGTAGGATTGCATTTGTTAGCTTGGTTTCTGCTTTGTGCTGGTTAAACAAATCCTAATAGGGAATTCTTCTTTCCCAATTAAACATTTCTTCCTACCCAGAAGGAATTTCACCATACCTTTTTAATTGCAAAAAAATTAGTAATGAAAACCACTGACCATTCCCTTAGCCAATCTGTTTCTCTAAATAACTTCAGCAAATCTCAGCCCTTCACGTGGCTTACAGCGTTGTTATGGCATACAAATGCTATGAGCAACTTCTGTAGTAGAAACAGAGAATACTTACATAACTAGGTATGAATTTCTACCTCAATATGGAAAATCCATATGAAAAGTCTACATATCAGTACTGTTTTGTGATTTCAGGGATTTTATCAGTTTTATTGGGCTAAAACTTTGGTCTTGGCATCAAATTTCATGAGAATCCAAGAGAGAATGAAGCACTACAGTGCTATTTTGTCTGCTGCCTTTATAACTTTACGGGAGATCTGCTGCGGTGTAAATTCAGTTCTGAATTTATGGGGTCAGCTGACCAGCAAATAGAGTCTTCAGAGTGTAACCAAAAAGAGAAAAAGATTTCAAAAAAGTACTGGGGAAGACTGGCATTTTTCATGACCCTGTGCAGAGCAGGAGGGCTGTTCTGTTGCTGCAGGCTGGCTGGCACTGGGAGCCAGGACATGTGGGGCTCGTTAAATTCTAAACAAGTTACGAAAGTTTGAAGCAGGAAAGAGTTCAGTTTGAGGAATGAAACATTTGCAAAGAGCCTCCAAGTCAAGAAAATGTTTTGTTCTGAAGCTTTTTGCTTTGTCACTTAGTACCACCAGGAAAGGAAGCAAAACTCAGGAAGTAAGTTTACCTAGCCTAATGTACATAGCAGCGTGAATTTCTTCCTCAAAAGACGGAAAACTCAGCCCTATTTGGAGGTGGAATCTATTAGGATGGATGAATCATGGCATGCTTCCTGAATAAAGAACTGCCCAAGACATGAAAAAACAATTGTAGAAAATGTCAAGGTCTGTCCTAAATATGCACAGGGAAACATGTATATCAGTATACGTGCATGTGTATATAAATATATATACAAATACATATAAGCAATAGCAAGGTTTTCACTTCAGATGGAAGGCAAGTTTCAGGTCTTCATCACAGAAAGAATAAGTAAAGTAATGAAATTAATACATTCATGAAAATGCAGCTGCTTAAGCATTTTTGTATAGAATTCTGTTCCGATCAGAAAATGTCAGAAGCAACACACTGGCACAAAAAGAAAAATCAGACTTGATAATCAGCATTTTTCAAAATATATGTCATTAATCTACTTCAGAATCACTGCATTTATGAGGAGCAGAAAACCAGGGAACAAGCTTTAATTAGAGTAATTTTCAATCAGGATGGAAACAAACATCACAAAGTAGAAATATCCCCACAACCAAAACACCTCACAAGCTGGCTACAGCCTAACAAGCACAAGTGATCAGGAGAAATGAAGGACATTTAATGCTTCAGTAGTAGTAGCCAGCTCCCATCATCTCCAGTCCACATAAAATTTAAACCTGGCAATAGGCAGTTTTTGAAGCTCATACTGCAAGGGGAAAAAAAAAGCCACAAAGTAGCCCACTGCCTTCTTGGCCAGCCTAGAGTGATCCATTTGTGATAACTACCATTACTCAAATACCAGTTTAGGAGCTCAATTGAAGTAATTTATTCCTTGTAAAGTTTTAACTGGAGACTTCTTCCTTTCATTTTTAGAAGCTTTACTTTTGAAAAATCAATTATTTATATTTCAGATCAATTCCAAAAAAGCATCTGCGCTATCATGATACAAAGTTAATTCCCACAGTACATCCGAGTCCTGTTCATGCATTCCAAGTACTCCCAGCCTTACAGTTCAATTTCTACAGGCTGTTAGAGCATCCACTTTTTTTGCTTATTATATTTCTGCAAAATCTAATAGAGTATAACCCAGTCTCTTCGTGTACACTGATATATGTTACCTCAAGGAATAAGTTTCCTGAAATAAAAACATCTTACACACCTCCTGACAAAAACAAGCAATCTCTGTGTCTTCATTTCTCTCTGGTGGGGTCCAGCCAAGAACCCACTCAGGTTCAGATATCTCTCAATATTGCACAGATTTAAGTACATCATTTACACAGAAGTCATATACATATAATCTCTACTATACCTTTCAAATTACAACTTTTCAACATCTTATTGATTTGCAAGAAAGGTATCTGACCTGAAAATCCACTTTGTTCCTCTGTGGATGAGATGAATGGCAGATTAAAAAACAATAATTTCCTTAGAGAAAAATGCACAGCTGATGGAGAACTTCTTGTAGATATGAAGACTTCTGTTTTACTTCCTTGGGGAAAAAAAAAAAAAAAAGAGAGAGAATTTATGAGAAAATTAAAAAAAATAGATTTGAGCAAAAAGTAGGACTTGAAATATATTGTTGGAATTGATTATGAACTCTGTTAGTGGCTGTGATCTTAACTTTCTGTCTTAAGCTGTGTTATAAAGCATCTTCCCAGTGAAACACTGATAAGAGAAAAATCTATCTTGAATTATTCTCATTACTGTGGAAAATAAAAAATGCCACTGCTGGTAATTGTAATAATACACATTAGTTGCTTAATTATATATAAACAGCACAGTCTTGAATGATCTGAAGATTTTAACTGTGAAAAGCCTTGCACATTGGCTGAACATAAGTGTTATCTGTTACTTTGAACACTGTCTGCTATTCCTCACCTAAACTACTCTTAATTTTCGGCTCTACTAACAAAACCATTATCCGTTGTGATTACCTCTTCTGCATGTAAAGGTATAATATATAAATACATATACCTATAATCAGCAGTGTATCAAGTTAATCTAAAGAAAATGCATTACGAAGGAGCAATGAAGCCAGAGCAGTTATATTGTTTTTATCAGCTCATTCATGCACTCAGGTGGACATCTGTGACAGAATTCTACTGAATGGAACAATTTTGACTGCATCAGAAATTTCTGCACATGGCATATATATGTATGGATGTGTATGTATATATAGAGAGAGTCATTTTTGCTTTTTGAACATTGGGCTGTACCTCGCAGGGCCTGCTGGAGGAAGCAGCCATTTTATATTCAGCCTGGATTCATTTTTTTTAATAGATAGATTCACATTGTGGTGTCTTGCAGTAAATCTCCCAAGGCTTTTCTTTGTTATTTATTTTCTGTTATCAAATGTAAAATAAAATTGGTCTACAAAGGTATACATAGCTCACAAAATGTGGAAGTTTTTAAAACTATGAAATAAGTTTCCTTTCACATTCTGGAAACAGTGGAAGAGATAAGAAAAACACTTGAGTTTTAGAAAAGCATTCAAAGTGCCTGAAATGGCAGAGGATGTGTTTATGCTGTTCAGATACAGGTGGGCAGGAAGGGGGTACTGTCCTGAGTCTGCATACTCATGGCAGAAACACACAGCTTATCACAAGGAGCGTATAGCAGAGAGAGCATCACTGCAGTTACATGAAATAAAATAATGAAAATAGCATATAAATTCTAGTTCACAAATAACTGTATCTTAGCTACAAAAAACAGTGTTAGATTTATTAAATGTGAATGTTTTGCTAAGGAAATAGTCTTTGAACCAGCAGTTTGGGACATTTAAGAATCACTGAGAAATCAAGCAATCTTTTCTGGAAATTGAAGAACTAAAAGCAGGTTTAGGTGTAAGTTCATGGACACCGTCTGCTAGAATTTGGACAAGATCTTGAATTCCGAGGCTCCAAAACAGTGAAAACTCTGTGTGCCACTGAGCTTGTAAGCTTAGTTAAATTCATGAGCAGGGATTTTACTCCACCAGTTGCTGTACCCTTTGTAACAACAGGCCACCGAATGGCAGGATTTGGGGTCCCCCCTTAGCCTCCAGGCTGGCAGCGAAAAAAGGTAGAAGAAAATGAGAGCACGGGCAGGAGAACCCTTCAAATCTCATGCAGCTCTCATGCAGTGTATTTGACTTATCTCAGTGGAGTGTGCACTGTAGAAAAAAAACATGTCACTGCTCTAAAACTGTCTTTTCCAATTCAGTGCATCCATGTATTGTTATAAATCGGTTTCCCAAACACTGAAAGATACCGAGACAAGAGAACAACTTTGACTGTTAGCTATCAACTCAGATAATGAAAACTTTCTTTCAGCATTAAGCTTCCAGTGTATGAAAACAACAAGACTAAAAATATAAATAAATGCCTTCATGTTTTGCCTAGGAGAGGGTTCCTTCTAAGTGCACATAGGAATCAGGCATTCACATTCATCCTGGTTCTGTTTCTAAGGGAGTTTTAAAAGCATCTGGAATTCTGCATTACAAATTGCTGTCCTTTACATTTCTACATCTCTAAATCCTAATTATTAAGGGTTGTTGACAGATGAAGCTGTCAGACAGTCGTGCTTGAGTACTTTGTATGTTAGTTTGGGCTCTGTTAGAGGTTAGTATAGAAGCACATTGAGCACACTACATACCTTATCCTCAAGTATCATATTTTACAGCAAATTACCTAAGTGTACACACATTTCAGTTGGTAATTTTACTATGAACGTTTTGTTATGATGAAAGAAATAGAAAATAATTATGCTATAATACATTTGAACATTGTACTTATCCCAAGGTCAAACACATAAACAAGGAAGTTTTGAATGAGTAGACCATTTATGGACTCTGAGAAATGCTTCCTTCCTACATATAGCTGTCCACATTAGGTTGTCTGCTGTAAATTCTTGGTCTTTCTAGATGAAGCTATTGGCATTGAGAATATATATGAGTCTCACTTTGTCACAATAAACAAAATGCTACTATCTGTAAGCACTGCAGGGAAACAATAGGTACTGTCTTCATATTAGCATCTCCGCATTTGACAGCAAAGATATATTTTGCCACATGGCTAAGTCTCGGGGCAGACAGCTTATTTATGTAACTTTGGCTTACCAGTTTCCTTCATAAAGAATGAAACCTTCTCTAAATGATAATCTTTTGACCTCCATCAGGATAGTGATTTACAGAGCCGCAAAGACAACACTGTGTTTAAAAAGCTTTAAGACGCCATTTAAAGCTTTTACGGTGCAGCAGTGCTTCTAATAATACACTTAGTGCTCCAAGTTGAGACAGCTTGCTGAATAAAGAAGTACTTCTTATACTTTTAAAAGTGAAGAACTTACTCATGATATATTTTATTGCAACCTGTGGAAAACAGCTTGCAAAATAGAGCTACAGTTTCATAGTATCTGGTAGTCAAACAATGAGCAGTGAGGACAGCGGGAGGAGAAAGGCTGCATGAGAAACCCCTGGATGTCTGATGGGAGAGAAAATGACATCCTTGATGTAAAAGCACTCTAACAATGTAAACTAGAAGGATGATGTACATAACCATTCTAGTGTAACACACATGATTTTCACTTGGACAGATCCGTTATTTAGATCCTGTCATGAAAAATAAGTCTTCGTTTTCTTTATACATTCAAGTAACTAGATTTTCCACTCAGCAAAGCAGTACCATTAAGTAAGTTAAAGACACAGCATCAGATGTTCGAAGTTGAGGTATCTTCTCTCTTGCGGGTCTGTGCTATACTCAGACAGCTGGTTGTGATGCATTTATTTCTAGAATACATTACTCACTTTCCTTGTGATCATCTCTGGGTAGAAGCTGGCATCTGCTCATGTTTATTCACCTTTTGTTTTGGAATGGGGAGGAGGAAGCAGGACCTTATACTGATGAATCTAATTACACTAACAGCCAGAGCAAGCACAGTTTTAATTTTTTTTCATGTAGGGAAAGTTGGTTAAGATTAGAAGAGGGCAATTCATTGCATAGGAACACCAAGCTATCATTTCTATATGGTTAAGAGCCTCATCCAAAGATACATAAAGTGAGATGATAACTTGTCTGGCTTGAATGTTGCTATCTGGCCAACAGAGAGGGTATCGGAGTGTTTGTCTCTATGTCATGATGGATTTCTTGCACCTGCCCTTTTTCCCTTTCCAGTGGAAGAGGTTATTTAGATTCTGACAGAAAATACAAGGTTTCACTTTTTCATACATTAATGTAACTAGATTTTCTCACATTGCATCACTTTGTGGATCACTTTCCAGAACATATTTACTCCCTCTCAACTGTCAAAATATTTAATGCTGTGAATTCACATTTCAGTTAAAAGTGCTGTGTTTTGTCTTTGCAGTTTTGAGAATTCATACCTTGATTATGTAATAGTAAATTTCTGTGAGCTTCTGGGATGAACTGTGGTTTTATTCAGGTTACTCAAAGCCCAAAGTGCTGTGATTTTCAAAAGTGCACTGAGGAGCTCTGGCTGCAAGTTCACTTTCCCGTTTTGGACATGTGGACAGAATTATCACTTTCAAGCTCTAGCTATGTCTTTTGGGAAGAGGACATGAACAGATGAAGGGAAGGAGAAATTCCTTGCTAGCTGGAAAGAAAGAGTGGGTGCAGACATGGGGATCAGCAGAGCTCAAAGTGAGAGCAGTTAAGGGAAAGGGAAGAGATGTCACTGAGCTGCAGGGCACTTCCAGCTTGTACACTGTGGAATATAACTGTGTTGGGGCAAAAGGAGCAAGATAAGAAAACAGTGATGCCCACATCATAGCTATCTGGGTGTTTCAGGTAGCCAGCAGAAAGGGGTTCCAGCATCAGTGCTCAAGACCAGTGAACAGAGAGCAGCAGAAGCTGTGAGGAAAGCTGCAGGGGGATCGACTGTCAGCCAGTGCTAGCTGAAAGAGCAACGACAAGGAGAGAAATTGCTGGATGCAGCAGGAGAGTTGGAGACTCTGGCAGGACAGGAGGAGAAAGGACTTGATAAGAAACTGCATCTTTTTCCTTTGCTTTCCTAACGAGTTGTACTCAAAGCAGCAGCACACTTCTACTGCAGGTACTTAAAGACGTGAAAGCTTACTGAAGTCAATAGACATAAAACAAGCCCAACAGCACGATGTAATTTATGTGCTCCTGCTATAGCTGGCCAGGACTTTTTCAACTAATTACAGTTTCAGTAAAATAATGCTGTTTCACCTAAATTAGTAATTCTGGCCGCAGAAGGAATATCTGCTCCAATTCACTTCATTTCTCAAAACACTTGAAAGATTTTGTTTCTATTTCACTTACTTGCCAAATGAAAGTAGACTATCATTCTCAAAAATTTTCACAAGTAGGAATTGTTATCGGAAGACCAAAACAAATCCAGTTCCCAGACCATAAGAACTGATGCTCAAAATCTTCTTTTTTATTCTAATCTGTTCTCATCACAGTGCCAAGAAAGGAGCATCTGCATAAATTAGCACAGCGTAAGTGTTAGTCAGTGAGCAGGTATATTTGTCATGGAAGGCAGCAAGGAAAACATGGACACTCTTCTCTCTTTGGGTGAAAGCCTACAAAACAGCAGTGCACAAAATTGAAGAAAACTAGAAGATGGATTACAGTTGTGGAAGAGCTTCTGTAATTTGTTTTCATATCGATTTATCAGTACATAATATTCATTTGGCTATCGCTAATCTCATTTCCCTAGACATGCACACACATTTTATTAGTACTTTTTCATTTAAGACATATGTGCTGAAGTTGAAAAACAATTAACCACTCTGAGAGGGAAAAGAGAGTAAAACTGTGACCCTTGCTTTCATCTGCTTTGTGGGGTTTATAGCAGCTTTATTTTTATCTGTAATTTTCTTCTTTTTATTTTCATCATTTCACTGCTGCGCCTGCTATCATTTGCTGCTGTGGTGATCTCCTGATAATATTAAATCAGGAAGTGTATTCTTGCTATGATCAGTATAACATGGAGCATTAGGTTTATTTTTCTAATCTTCAAATGTTACAATCATTATCCACCACACAGAGGCATGGATCACAGGAGGATGCATTTATGAACTACTAAGACAGATTTTTGGTTAAACCTGAGATTAAATTGTATGAGATCAGTGGGATTTATTTTCAAACGTTTCAGAAAAGTTGGGTGTTAATTAGGTTCCTTAGCTGAGGTAAATTAAATAAATGTATCATGCAGTGGTTTCTAACGAAACCAAGGAGAACTGGTAGATATTTCTGAACTGCCTTAGCATCCCAGGAAGTTCCAGCTCTCAAAGGTAAGATTTTTGAAAGATGTTTAAATATCCAACAATCTGAATGATCCCTATAGGAAAATTTGAAAATACCCTGAAATCAAGAAGTTAGATACCTACACACAGTTGAATTTCAACTAGAAATACCAGTCTAGCTGAATATTTAGAACTTACAACCTATTGAATATATATATATATCTGGCAGCTTCATTCATTATGAAGATATGAACAAGAACCCTAAATAAAGCATACTGTACAGTTTACACATTATAAAAGGATCAGATTAATTTTTGAATAATTGGACAGATGAGTGGAGGACAGAAAATATGTTAGAATGCAATAGTACACCAAAACGTACCATGCCCTCTGTCCCGTGCACTGTTGTGTACAGGCAAGCTCTGTAAGGGTAGGGACAATCAGAATGGCAAATACAAACAAAGAGCTGAAAGTCAGAAATGCCTACACCCAAAAAGAATGCACTCCGAACTGTTAGTCCAGTAGGAGTAACTGGAAAATCCTCAACCAAAAATTCTTAAAGAATTGGTGCAAGAAAATCTTTGTATTACAGTGAACGCTATTTATAAATCATCCCAGGTCATAGGAATAACACCCAAGAAACACAAAAAAATATTTAATACAAAAGGGGACAAATTCAGCTGTTGGTGAGATCATGATGAAGTGACTTTGATTATTTGCATGATGTCTACTCCTGAAATCTACCTCTTTTTTAACAGAGTGAGTTCAATCAGAAGAAAGTTCCTTTCACCTTAGCATCACTATCGGAAAATTACTTGTGTTATGAATAAAAGACTATATTGTTCTGAAGGGAAGGAAAGCCTGTCGTATCCCATGCAGATGTGTTATTACAGCTGACACTTTACCATACTACAGCAACTTGAGGCTTTTTTTTTTTTTTCAGGAAAATATAAAAGTAGGATTGAACGATTCTGGAGACAGGAAAAAAGGGATAAGAGGCACAAAGGACAAGTTTTGCAGAACTTCTATTTTATGCAGCATATTTTCTTAGACTATTTTTTAGGGAGTTGTTTCATTAGTGTAGTCAGCTGGTCAACTGTTGATATATGAAGAATCAAGAATGGAGTAAGAAAACCTTGAGAAAGACACATTAGAGATTCTTTATAATATGTAAGGGGTGTTATAAGATGAATTCAGTAATAAAGAAGTGAGTTTTAAAAGAATAATCATGTTTCACAAAATGTTGCATTAAGAAAGACTCCATTTTTAAGTTTTAAATATTACTGTTTTCTGAATCCTTGCCCAAAGAACTTTATTGCGAAGAATAAGAGAGGCATTTAAACACTGAGTTATGTTCAGATCTCTTTCGGTATTGCCAATGTTTCTTTCTAGTAACAGCAGAAATGTGCACAAAATTACAAATGTGCCACGGGTTAATCAATGTACCTTATATTGTTGCACCTGAATGTGTATGTACAGATGTACCTAGCTCCTCTCACATACACTCTGCAATTATTCTGCATGCAGATCAGTAGGCTATCAAAAATGAAATTAATAGGACCATAATAGAACAAAACTAGGATGTTGATGACAGACAAATTTAATACTGTTGGAGAAAGAGAATTAATTCTCGTCTTTGTACTTCCCCAAAAAGTTAAAGGTCATATCCTGGAGAATGCAAAGGTGAAATGTTAAAAGCTTTTATAATGCTAACACAGACAGGCAATTAAAATATCAGAGGTTTGCAAGGCTTTATACACTCAAGAAAATTAAAAGCCAGGATCAAGGAGAAAAGAACCTGAGTTTTTGGTGATTGTTTAATCCCCAGTAATGTGAGCAACTCTACATGCCCAAACAGGGTTAATAATTTAGAACTGATATTTAAGAAAAAACTCCTAAATGGATAGTGCAGACCTATGCACTCAGTAACACTAAAGGAGAAATATTGATAAGAAATGAGATACTTACACATAATTTAAAGCTACATGAAATTGCTGAAAGCAGCATGGTTTCAGGAAATAAATTGTTCCTTCAGTGGCATGCATTCTGACCAAAGGGAAGAAGAATCAAGTTAGCCTGTGGGTAACAGCAAAAGAGAATTTTAAGGAGGCTTTGAATTATTCCTAATCTATGGTACAGCTTTTCAAATTTGAAGATCACAAACTATATTTTAGGTCAAGACTAGATAATATCTTGGTAGATGAATGAAGTATTCAATGGGCATGTTCTAGCCGTGACCCGTTAGCAATTCAGCCAATGCTTCATCCTTACCACTGACTTTTATTTCACATACATTATGGAGCCATGAAAGTTGTCTGAATCTGGAGGAGGAAACACACTATGAATTTTACCTGTGATGGACTTTTGTGTGGACTCTCGATAGTCACTATGATACAAAGTTTTGAGATAAGCCTTGAATTTTTGCAGAGAAATTCAGGAACTGTTCAGTTCCTCGAGAAAAGTGAGAGAAACTCATTGGTGAATAAGAAAGACACAAGTACTTGTAATATATTACAGAATGAACGAGAACAAATGTAAACACAACAGCATGGCAAAAGCCCCGCTTCGATCCACCAGTGTTGTGAACTTCATGTTGGCTGCTAGTCAGTCGTCTTCTTCTCAGTGTTTATCTTTTCATCTTAACGTGTTTGGCGCCGGTATTACTAGACCCATGCTGGAGATCCATGTCTTCACAGCGACCTCTCCTCCTTGATTTCAAGATAAACGAAGCACTGCACAGAACAGTTTTTAGATTAGCAGAACTGATGTTAATTTTAGAAGCAACTACCAATTTTTGATCAGAGAACTAGTTTTTCTAATATCGCTTTAAATCACAGTGCACAAGATGTGTATTTCTAGGCAGACAGAAGCTTTGTGGACAAAACAAGTGAGAACAGTATTGCGAAGAAGTTTATACTGTACGAGAGAGGAGACAGTGACTTAGAAAAGGTTTCTACAACAGTCAGCACCAGGAGAGCATTTCCTAACCATTTCTGAATACAGATGAATTTGCATATTACACTTTGCAATCAATACTGGGAGCAGCAATCCAAGGTACCTTTGACTGGTCTACCCTTCTGTTGGACAGCTGTGAGCTCTGGAGGAAATCAAGGAGGTCTCTTGCTGGTACAAACCCAGAGTCCAGACAGGTTTACTGTTTGCTGTAGCTGTTGATACTACAAAGATGTAGGCTTGGCACACTTCTGTCGGTATTACAACAGGACTTAAAAATCAATATGCACAGAGCGACTGCTGAATTCACAATGCAAATATGCACCCTAGAAGAGCAGATAGCGTTGGACAAGATTCTATCTGGAATAAGCAGGCAATCTTTTTTGTACCCGGAATAATAGCATGAGGCAACAGTCTTTTCTGCTAGAATTCTTTTTCCTTTTTTTTTTTTTTTTTTTTTAATGAAATGTTCTTTACTTGAGGCACAGAACAGTTAACCTGGCAAGAAAACACAAGGTACATCTGGTGTATAGTCAGTGTCTTTTCAGCTCAGCAGTGGCTGGCTCAGTAATTCTACGAATATTCCTGTTGTGATTCCAGCACAAGGAAACAAACTGAAGAAGAAACCCACATAGCTGCCTCTGATGCGGGTGCCATGAGTGCAATCTGCTCACTTGATTATTTGTTCCTTTGTAATAGCAGCGTAAACATTTGCATGCCATTTACCCATCCAACCAGATTTCCTTTTCCATATTTTTGAAAAATATACTGGGAACAAATTTATCTCCTTCCCTGTTTAGGTTTTTTTTTCTCTTTCACTGTTAATTACATTAGATCTTCAGCGCTAACTTAACAGAATTGTCTGTTTTTTCAGAACACCTTGTCTCACAAGAGCCAGAGATCTTGCTTGTTAGAAGTATTTGTATGTCTTAACTACATGATAGACATTAAAGAAGCTGAAATTAATGAATTACCCTCAAAACAGAGAGTTTATAGATATCCCTGAAACAGTTATTTAGAAGTATTGTGTTTCCAAATATACTATATCAGTTGTGCTTCTCCTAGAGCTAGGTGTCATGTTTTTGTCTATAAAATATGGAAATTGCTTTCAGGTCTGGAGCTGAAAATAATACCTGGGTGATATATTCAAGAGAGTGTCTGTACTTGTGTCTCAGCTAGTAATCATGTTTTATAAGGCTGTCATTATTGCTCTTGGCTTGAGTTCTGTTAATATATATGTATTCTTCAAAAGAGAAGTACAACACAACATTTTCAAGTCTTGCAAAGTAAACTATCATCTTAGGCCTCCGTATTAGGAGAAGGAAAGCGAGCAATGAAAAGACAGGGAGCTGCTTCTCATTAACTATTGTAAGATGTCAGCAAGATTAAGGTGTCAGGGTATAGAAAGATGAAGAAGAAAAGAATTACTTAGCAAATAGGCATAAATGAATATAAAATGTGAATAGAGGGTTCTAGCTCCTTCTAAGGGTAAAAATAGGCCAGTAGACATTACATTGTGCTACAATCAACTCATCCACTTGATTCTGACCTTCATCCTCATAGGTGAGAGTAGCGAGAGCAAAATGTTACCACATAGTCGGTGCTGGGAACTTTCAGAACCATTATTTCTGAAAAGAAATGAATATTCAAAGGCTCCCTTGACATAATGAAGGTTAAATCCTATGTGGGGTTTTGCAGGCACATGCAAGTGCTGTCTGGCTTAGCTCTGAAAAAAGCCTGAGTTCAGTCTGTCTGAGCTGCTGGGAGCTGCACGGCCATGTTAGTGCAAGGTTGAGCTCAGTGAACTGGTGATAAACAGTGAGCATTATTTCACCATCTCACAAACACAGCTACGCAATGGGTCTGACAGAACAAAAATATCATATTGACATGAAAACACATAGAGAAGTCACTTGCCTGCAAATTAATTCACAACTAACTCTTAGAAACCACCTCAGGCATCACCAGTTAATAGCAGCTAATTGCAAGCTCATGCCATTTAAATACCTGCCACCATTTCCTCCAAAGGAAAGTAATTCCAGCCAGGTATCACAATTTAAAAAAAAAAAAAAAAAAAAAAAAA
>VXAB01001333.1:319951-456496 GCA_013399175.1 Odontophorus gujanensis
TTTTGTGTTTTTTTTTTTTTGTTTTTGTTTGTGTGTGTGTGTGTGTGTGTGTGTGCGTGTGTGTTTACATGCTTAACCTACCTTTGAAGAACTGGTTAGCTAGCTCCCTCTCTGCTGATAAGAATAAGAAAATGTTACTAGGGAGCCCAAATACAATATTAAGACAGTAACTATCAGAAACAAAGAAAACTGTCAAAAGTGATTACCATTTGTTTTCATTGCTTCTGATCTATATGGAGACTGACTCTGAAGGAAAATTAGATTGCTAAATGATTTGTTTGACCTTTTTAAAAACTCCACTTTTGAGTTCTATTTTTTGGCTACATCATACTGCATAAACAGTTTACTTTTAATACAGCAAAGTGCTAAGTACTTTGACTCTTTCTAGTTAAATTCATAAGTACTTTCTTTTATGAATATTTGATCACACCTGACATTCTTGAGTGGATTAAACTCACAGTTATAGCTGGCATATTTTAAAACACATTGTAAATCTGTCAATCTGAACATCAAAACTATGCTGCAGTCAGTTTGAATCTTATATATAAATCAAGAGCTATTTAGTCAAAAGCTGTGGTTCCATAAAACATTATAAGGCTGTTGACATGACATTTTATTTAATAATTTCCTTTACATTGTAAAGCATTGATTTAAACGTATGATAAAAATGCATTCTTGCACATTACTTGCATTCTTTCAAATTCCTTTCCAGGGGGATCAGTAGACTGAGTATTCAGCGAACTCATGGTCAGCAGACCATCAAGTGAACTAGAAGTACATTCCTGACCAGTCCTAAAAGAGCTGGGATCGCAGTTCTGGGTGCCAGGGAGCCAAGAGGACTGGTCCACTGGAAGTACATGGGTTCTCACGCCCCTCTCTGTGGCACTTCCAATAAATAGACCCGAGATAGGCCAGTGGTCTGCTCCAAGCTCAGTATTTCTCTCTTACGAACAAATAATGATAATACAAATAAGACAAAAGGAAAAACATATCACTTATCTGCTCTTTTGTGTAAACTTGCCTTTCCCTCCCTACTATAATAATAGGTAGTGGAGAAGAATACTGAATCAACATCTTTGTGACTAACAATGATTTTTAATGCAAGGTCAGAATTTAGCCCAGATGCTGTTTTTCTCTTTTCAAAAAGCAGCAGCATTTTTTGAGGGGATTAGTGCTTGCAGTGCCTTGACAATATGAATTACTCCTGAGAGGGAAAAACAAAGACAAAAAAATGCAACAACAAACAAGCAACACAAAAGTTCTTTTGTGACCACCACCAACTGAAAAAAAGTTTTCCTTCCTTTTCTTCATTTGCACAGGTATTTATTTGCAGAAAGCAAAACATGACTATATAATCATTTAAATTCTTAAAGATATGAAACTTGGATGACTCAGTGGAAAATTCCCAGAAATCATTTTGATGAAGTGATTTTATTCATCTCTTTCTGCTTTTCTCAAGGGCTGACATATGCATAAAAGGGGAACATGATCCCTTGCACATGTTCTCCATGAGGACTGCATGTAGCACAATCATTAACTTAAAACAAGCTTTGCTGACTCTTACTCAAAGGCACTGCTGAACCTAAGCCAAAGGAATTCAGACAGGCATTTCTCCATCTACTCTGATCAGGGAATAGGGTGAAAGGACAAGCCTGTTTCACTGCACCAAGTATTGCATGCAGGGTTCCGGTGGACCTCTGTGGTCTGTCCCAACACACCTGCTGTGTTGTGTGAGGCATTGAAAAAGTGACCTTTCTTTCTTGTGCTGCTGCAGGCTGAGTACACACACCAACAGAGGGACGGACAAGACAGCTGCCACTGCCACACATCAGTGACCCTCTTTTTCTGTCAGCCCCTCACACAAGGAACCACGCAGCAGTTATTTCATCTATAACATATGCTGTGTATGTGTGAAAGGGACGAATGGAAACCACAGGACAAACCCAGGAGCTCGCACAGTGACAACATTAGTTGAGAGCACAGGAATGCATCTGTGGGGGCAGCAGCTCTTCTGGATTCTTCTTTATGGAGTGAAGAGTGACAGCAGAAACCCTTGTCCCTCACAGTCATTTGGCTTTGCCCTAGCAGGCTCTCAACTGCTTCTAGTTGTTCCAAGGGCAATGCCTCCTATTTTCCCTTTGACTACTTGCCTCATTTGTCAGTTCTACCATAGGGTGCTAAACGTTGACAGGGAAGATCTACCTCCAAGTTGAAACAAACCAATCATACAGAATACTGCTTCAGAAGTGGGGATTAAAGCCATCTTTAGGTGATTAGTAAACCGGGTTGTTATTTTGAATCCTTAAAGAAAGCAATTTGAAATGATCAATAAACTTCCTGGCACATTCTGAGAAACAGAAAATCCAATCTCTATGCAATAGTTTATTCTGTAACAAAAAAATTGCAAATCTATTTGATTCGGAAAAAAATCTTTCTATAATAAAAGTCATATTGGCTCAAATCCAAGCTAAGCAGTTGATTTTTCAGAAGAGTAGTATTCTGCTTGGAGCCTGTTCAACCTCTTTCAAAACCAATTGAGCTTCCCATCATGACTCCTGGGAAGTGCAGATTTGAGTATTCCCCTTTGACAGGTCTACCCTGTCTGGTAAATCTCCCAAATGCTTCAGCATCTTTTCTCTAGTTAAAAATCAGGAACGAAATACGGAAGTAAATACATGAATGGTACCTGACAGGATAAATGGAGTAAGAAGAGAGTCCAGCTTACTGGAAATGATTGATAGTTTATATGAACAAAAGAATAATTACACTGTGTAAGATAAAAAGTTCATTTAGTACACATCTGTGCTTTTTACAGTGGTTGGTAGAAGAGGCAAAGAGAAAAAAATAAATTAGAGTTTAATTGCTTCTTCTGGCTTATTGTTTCAGCTTCTAGAAATGTGCCATCTCTGGGACTTCCTGACTGAGGGATTGCATCCAGAGCACTATGCATTAAGATCTACATTACACATCTTCAAAAGAATATTTTGATCTATTTTTTAAATGCACTTATACGTTTGGCCTTCAGAATTTCCTGTAGCAATGAGAGCTTCAATTTAACTGTGCATAGTGTGAAAAAGGGCTTTCCTTCATTCACTTCAAAACTTCTATTTTAAAGTGATATTGGGTGTCTTCCAGTTGTTTCACTGAGAAACAGAGAATAATGCTTCCCTAGCTACCATGCCAATCACGATTTTGCAAACTTACACCATAACCCTCTCATTGTTTCTCTCTCTATTATCCTCTCTTCCTGTGGAAATGATCCAAATCTTTGATCTCCCCAGCCCTCTTGCATATCCCATGAACTACAGTTCCCATGAGTCTCGTTAAGTAGTTCAGGGAACACAAACACCAAACAAATTTAAAACAAAAATTCCAGAAATTCTACGTAGTATTGTTGATGATTTTCTTCCTGTGTATTTACCATATTTTAGTCTTTTAGTATACTTATTTTCATATGTCACCTATGTAATGACAGATTTTACAAGTTTTCTAGGAATAAGAACTGTAATTTCAATCAGTTTTATCAGAAACTTTCCTAAACACAGTTGAAAGGTCTGTTCTTACACATATTTTTCTGAACCATATTGACATCCAAATTGAAGTTCAATTTGCCTCAAAATTCAAATAATCTCCAAAAGGAACTATTTTAATTCAACCTGCATGCATTGCTTTCTTAACTTTTTTTTTTACCCAAGTCGAAATTTTTTAATAACTGTGTCTGGAAGTAAAACTGACTGCAAAAAGATGTAAAGCAGGCTTCCTTTTGAAGCAAAAGGAAGTAAAAGGCAAATGTGACCTGATCTTAATATTCTAGAAAAGAATAAAGAAGGTCACATGGTAAAACAAGGTAACGTCTGGTAGGTCTGAACAAACTCAATTGATTTTAGTGGATTTACCCACATTTAACAGAGGAAATTACCAACTGATGTTTTCCTTCAAGCACTACTTCTCTAAATGTCATGCTGAGGACGGATACATTTCAGATACTTCTAAGGTTGTCAGACTAATGCTTGACAGTTATGCACATGTGGTACAGTACAGAGATTACATCCTCCAAAAAAGTAAAAATTGCAAGCTGCAATGAAGTTGCCGAGGTCCAGTGTTGAGGCATAAGTCATTCTCAGATAGCATTACTAAGATAACAAAAATGTGTATGTTTATTTTCAAGGGCTCAGTGTGGAGAAAAAGCACAGCACGGTTGTCATCCGAACAGCTCGGTTGCCTGCTTGGGCAATGGTTTTCTATTCTGAGGCATCCCCTCTCTCCACCAGTCGCAGTCCCTTGCCCCTTTGCTCTGAAAATAAATCAATTTCATCTGCCGCAGTTCGATTTCTTTCTTCTTTCCGCCTCAGCCCCTCAGTCCCACTCCCTCTTTGAAAGGCTCTTTCCACAGCACCATATGGCAGCTGGGAGAAGGGCAGAGCAGTGATCTAACTCTTAACAAAAGAGGCTGTGGTGTCAAAAAGCCTCATGAATGCATGAGACACATTCATGTATAGAAAAATGCCTCCAGCTCTGTCAGGAAGGACTAAAGAGAAGGCTGATAGGTCTGACATTGCTTTCGAGTTAAGAAAGGCAGTAGTTCTCTCTGTGGCTCATCCCCTGCCCTCTCCCTCCCCGGTTTCATGCCGAAATCCTATTAGACCCATTAATGACCTGAGACATAAAGTCAGTGCTCGGCAGAACAAGAAATTAAATTAGGCCACCTTATCTACTCCCTATGACTCTTCTTGAGATAGAAGCATACTACCAAAAGAAAAAAAAAGTAAATAATAACGCCAGCCTTAAGCGCGTGCCAAAAAACAAACAACCAAGTGCTATTCCAAAAATAAATTGCATCAAGCACACTCCTGTACATTGCCTTTGTCTACAGGTTCGCAGCAGAACCGCAAACTTTCAGGAAAACGTGGAAAAACCATTTGAAGCGTGCTGTTTGCTGGGTTTGTTTTGCTTTCCCAGTATATTTAAGCTGCTGCTGATACAGACAGGACCTTGAGGTTGGAAAATTAACTAGATCCAATATACGTGCTCATTTAGCTGTTACAGAAGTATTACACATAAGTTCTGAATATGAGACAAATGGAAACTGGCACTTAAATCATGTATTCCTTTCCCCTCTTCTCCCTCCTGTTTTACTCCTTTTTCTGTTTAGACAGAAACATGCTTTAGACAGCACAAAACTCTACAGAATAGAGGCACAGTCTTCACATATAGACTTAACAAAATGGAAGGCTGCATGCATCTGAAACACATTTCTCACAAACTTTTTTCATTACTAGAGGCAAGGAAAAATCTCCACTCCTGTGCACCAGAGTGCAGTGGTATTTATTTATGAAGAATTTTCTTACTGAACTGGTACTGAAGTGCTTGTTGAACTCTCAAACTAGAGTTGCATTTCTACTGCTGTCTCTTCCCCAGAAAGGCCTCAAATCACAAAACTCGGTGTCCCTGGGGTTATTTAAAGAAACCTGGGCAAGCTTCCAAATGCTGGTATATGCGACCTTTACAAGTATTCAACAATAACAGTTCCCTATGAAATAAATCAATGAACATGTGTATAAAAACTCAGCAGAGGTATGAAAGTTTCAAGCTGAAATTCTCTCAACACACTTGAATCTTCTCCCTACAATCAGATGTTACTGAATGCAGGGCGTACATCATTATACAAAATCTGTTTACATTACCTCTCTCCAGTCCTCTTTCTTGGAATGCACTTAATGTACAGCTATTGAGCAGCATTATGTATCCATGCATGTATTAAAGCTACTATTTATAGGCCCATCATGAGTCACAGACAATGGAAAATGAGCTAGCTTCCAAAATAAACAACATCGATTTAAAAGAGTAAAAGTTCCTCTTGAAGTGGCTTTGATGGTGCCTTTCTTTAAATGAACTCTGCTATACACAGAAAAAAAACTATTCTAAATACTGCTCAGGAATGCCTTGGAAATGGCTCTGGGGGGTAACGTCTGTGATATTTGATAGACATAATAAAATTTAAATGCAGTCAGGTTTGGCATTGCTTGTTTCCCCCCCAGCCCCCCAAAACGGTAACAGGCAGACTTTAAGCTCTCATCTGCCAGTGTGACTTGTGCTGGTGCCTACTCAGAGTGCTGGGAGGCAAGGAACAATGTCGCTATTCAGGCTGGCCCTTTCACTGCAGCCACATCTGTTTACATGCCCTGTGCCCACCTCTGAAAAGGCTGGTCCTCCCACTGCCATTCTATCTCCTGTGGTCCTGAATGGCCGGCCATCTGAAAGCCTTTCTACTGAAAATCTGCAGTTTCAAATGTATTTTATGAGACCAAAGCTGAAAGACAGGCTAACAATAACATTTGCACGTTTCTATAGTCCGGTTTGAATTTTATTGTCATCTGAGAAAGACTATAAAGTTGGCCCAACTACTGAGTTTCAAAGTAAGTCTGACCCACGGGATCTTGATGCTGAACTTGTGAGGCTGAATTTTGCACTTACTCTTCATTACATATAGTTTTAAGGAGGTTTTTTTTCCCTGGAAATACTCTATGGTTCAAATATGTTTTGATACAATGACAGTATTTATTGAAGGAATGGATTTTTATGAAGAAAAAAAAAGTATTTTTGCCATATGTACAACACGTTTAAAGTCCACTGCTTTATGTTCTGCACTTCACAAAATTGCTTGTGTAGAAATATCTTGTCTACAATAAACATCAATACATATAGATACCAGTACTGCAACTTTCAGACAGCATCACTAGGCATGGCAGATACCTCACAGAAAGCAATATATCTAAGGAATTTTAAAATGGTCAAAGATCAATAGACTATCCCCATGTCTGAACCAAAACTTTAAGCGAAGAGAAAATGGTGTGTGGCTTTCTGAGGGCCAAAGGAAGCCCACGTTAACCAGAGAAAGTAGAAGCAATGAATTCACAAGTTTATGGCTGACAACTTTCTGCATGCCAGTGTGTGAGCCATTTTCTTTCCTAACAACGTATAAACTTGAAACAAACTTCTCAAATTCAGTGTCAGCATGATTCGTTTCTATTGATTAACTGCATTCAATAAGCTTATTGCAGTTTTGTCTGAATAAGAAATGCAGGCTCACACTCCTGCCAAAAGCCACCACAGTAAATGTACTGTAAAATTGCTGAGTCTGCAAGTGTGCTACAAATCATACTGTGGCTGACGTGATGGTAGACGGTATCGCGATGTGTTGTGGGAACAATACAGAAAAAACCTACAAGATCCAAAGGAGTTCACGAAGAGAAGTTTTTAAAGGAAGAGAAGATGCTTCAATATTCATGAAGGATTAAATGACAGAAAATGAGGGAGAATCTGGAAAAAAATGAAAAATGAGAATCAAAAATAGATTACTCAGGTATGAACTTGTATTCTCAGGTAATTTGCACTGAACCTGTGTATTCCTTGGTGACTCGATGTGCAGACCCTGTGGTTTAATTTGCAACTCCCTGCTTCTAGATAGCCAACTGTGTTCAAGATCAGCTAACACTAAGTTAGCTATTTTCCTCATGTTATTTTTCTACATTAATTAGTTTAGCATGATTATAGGAAGACTCTGGAAGCAAGAGGATCTGAGCAAAAGTATGCCTACTCGGTACTGAGCTTGCTCAGCAGTGTCTGTCACACTGTTTTGAACTTCTCTTCCACAAAGCTATTTAATCTAACAATTACTTTTTGCACAAAGTAAAGATTTACTGAAAGGTTCTGGCAGAACCAGGAACTGTTGTTCAAGTTCAGCATTCCTTCCTCCCCCTTTTATATTTGACGTAAATTGTATGGTCTAAATAAGAATGGGTAAAAGACAGACAAACCACCTGTTTTGGTCTTCACGTTTCTATGAGGTGTAAGCTCCTTGACTCTTCAAAACATATGCTGTAGCTAAGTAAGGAGGGACTGTCCATGCACCCTAGAGTTGTATGGATCTGCAGGTCTGTACCCATTCCAACTTAAGGTTGCAACAGTATCACCTATATCTCTGAAAGTAAGGAAAGGGGGAAGTGAATATCACCAAGATGTAAACTAAAAAAATGTTAAGTTTGTGGTTTATGACAGTAAACAGAGATTAATAGCCCAAACTTCATTCTTCACATGTGCCAATGTACCCAAATATCACTGTGCAGCTAGAGCATAAGTACTGCTATCTGAAACACAACATTCCAGAGGATCATCACATACTAGGGCAAACCAAAAACAGTGTGAAATCACAGGCAACATGGTCCCATTCTGAGCTCACTGGGAGAATTACTGCCTTACCACAATGACATCCCTGAGGGTAACCTCCTCTCTGTTGAAATCAACACATTTTTCCTGTAACTTCAGTAGTGCCAACATACTTCCTTGAAAGGACAAAATCTGGGAAAGAAACTGTAATGTAACATTAAGAGTTTTCCTGAACACATAAGAAAGCATGTGTTAGCATCTGAAATATAAAACATGCACTGGATAGGAAAAAAAAGCATCAGAATGGAAATGAAGCAAAAGGAGAAAAACAGTTTTATCAAAGCTGAGCAGAAAATCAGATCATTAAACTCAACTAGCATTTTTATCGTCTGCATTTATCTTGCATAGAGGCTAAAATGTTACTTCTATTGAAGAAAAAAAAAAAGAATTTCAGTCTATAGCTAAAAGTCAGCAGAGTCTGACCAGCTGAAAATACAAGCTGCAGATGTATTTTTGGAATTAAGAGAGTGCCACCCAAGAACAGATGGTACCGTAGAATTAGTTAGATTCACGTACAGCCTTTTTTACTAGCATTTTTACCATAGTCAGCATTATTAATTTCAGTGTAGAACACAACCAATGGCTCTGATTATTCCTTTTCATGCTCCTGAAATACAGAGAACCTATGGCCCACAAGACAAGGATTAAACTCTATTTACTAAGCAAGTACTACAGATACAAGGGAAAAGAAAGCATCTTCTAGCTCCTCACATCCTCGTGTAGTGACTTAAAAAGCTGTCTTAAGTAGCATGCAGTCTGCTAAGATGTACTAAAGAATTTTCACTTACTACCCCTCATGATGATACTTTTCTGGTATGCATGTGTGTGTTCCTCTATGAAAGTAGTATAGTTTAAAAGCAGAGTTCAGGAAAACATTTCTGACAGCACTGTGTGCTGAAAATTAAGATCCCCCTGTCCATGCTCACACAGTTACTTAGTTTTACATCTAACTCTCTCTTCCTGATCAGAGAAAATGTGCCATTTGTAGAGGTTTTTAAATGACACTGCTTTTACTTCAGAACATCACTTTGCTCCAAAGTTTATAAAATAGGCATAAACATAATGATGCCTTTTAAAATAGCCTGAAAGAAAACTTAAGGCTTTCATTGTAAACCAAACAAATGCTTTCATTCCATCAATAAAAACTAAGTGCACAATTCTAACATACAGTTCTTCTCACAAAGATAGTTTTACAAGATAAAGACAACTTATACTGTGCTGCCTGTTGTAGATGTAGACTCTTTAAGCTATGTTTGTCTGAATCCTTACATCACTTACTGAGATATTTGAACTTGTTGCTGGAAGAGGAGGGGTCAGGAGGAAGGTGAAAAGACCATATAGCATTGTTAATCCCTTGAGCCATCTGGTCACTTGAGGCCGTGCTTTAGTTTATGCTTATAGTGAAAACCTATTCCTTTCATTCAGTTCCCTTCCCTGCGTCAATTTATCATAGGTTTTTTTTGCTGTGCTAGGATTTCTTGCAGTTAATCATAGCAAGAATCAATTGTCTTTTGATGCCACAGTAAATATTAGCACTGAAAAGAGATTATTTTTTACTCTTTTTTCCCCCCCCCTCCCCCAGCTTGTAGGGATTTCTGAAAGTTCTTAATATGTTTTAGCAAAACAGAGTTGAAAGTAACACTTTGGCAAAGAGGAAAATAAGTAATTCCAGAACCATTTCTATGTGACCTGAGAGAGTTCTGCTAGATAACAGACACTGAAACACCCCTATAACGCAGGGCTCAAAAGAAATGAGCTTAGATATCGCCTTATAATTTGTCTATCAGAGGTAGCGTTTGCATGATCAGTTATCTAAGAACCAATCTGTACCAACACCTGTAAGTCACAAGCCTCTCAAACCTCCTAAATTTGCATCCATACTGTACGGCATACTGCACTAAGCCTGCCCAAACAGCTCATCATTTTCTAGGCCATACATGAATTTCTGATCTACTGAAATACAGTTCTATATGAAGCCAAATCAATCACATCCCTGCCATGAAGAAACAGTGAGACTTCATAGCTATTTGACTTAACTAGCTTTCCTACACACTTAAAATTACTCTTCAGGACTTTGCAGTTAACTTCCAGTAAAGTGCAGTCTTTTCCACTACTGCTTGTCTCATGCATAAGATTTTTTATGTTGTGGTACCTAAGGTAGCTGCAAAGCAATTCTGTCATAAATGTGCTGGCTCACTGCACTCAAAGTAAAATCATGTTCTACTGCATGCTCCTTCCATCTATTAATTAATTCTTCGTTGTGCTCTCCTAGCTAGATAGCAGTTCTGATTTGTGAATCTTTCTTTCTTGGATAATCTTTAAAAAAAAATAAAAGAACGAAAAACCTGTCCTTTTCACTGGTATAACTGCTTCCGAAAAAGCAAAAATAGAAGACTGTAGAACACAGCACAGGTAGGAAAACGCAGCTCAAAACCTCTGAGGAATGAGCAGGACCGAGAGGCTGAGAGACCAAGTCATTTTTTAAAGTGAGCCAGGGAGGCAGATAGCTTTCTGGGAAGGATACTTAAGACTTTAGCCATTGTTTCAGTTCCTGATCACTGAACCCCAGTGACATATAGCTTAGTTAGAAAGGTGGAGTTACACGGACCTGCCCATCTACCACATGCTGAATAGTTCTAGGAGACAGAAATTCTGAACTTCTGGAACAATCCTTGAGGCCTGAGAGAATCAGAGCATCAAATTTTGTCTCACAAGGCACAAAGGTTCATCTTTTTGTCATCAAAGGGAAAACAAAGGATAAGTGATACGATTAAAAACTAAAAATAGTGAGTTAAAATATACAAGCCATTACTAACTGAGCACATCCCACTGCCTGGTCAACACAGTGCACTCTAATACATCTGTTGCAAGCAACAGCTTGAAATAAACTCAGTCTGTGCTTTTTTCTACTTATTCCTGCAAATTCTGCAAATTAGAAACCACTGTCAGATAGTTTCTACTGCAATAGCTTAAGAGGCATTAATGAAGGCAGCACTCCATCATTGCAAAAGCCGAGATCTATAGAGCTTTTGGGATCCAAAATATTAAATGTACGCAATAATCCTGAACTATCATTTAGGATTCAATGTTATTACATCTGCCCTTGCATCTAAACAGGGCCTGCTCAACCAGCATCCCTTATACATCCAGCTGTGGTATTCATTAAGATTTTTTCAAGTTTCTACTCCTGTCACTACAAGAACAAAGACCCGCTGAGCTAGGGTGAAATAGCAAGTCACAGCTGAAGAACAGCACAGCCTCTGGAACAAACAGTGAATTAACTATTACTAATAATGTATCCGGAATACCTATACTCTATAGCAAATTTCCTTTAACTCATAAAAAGTAGCATTGAACAACAGTAAAATTAAGATTATTGGGTAGCAAAAAAAAAAGTATTAAAAATAACAAATGCTCATTCTATAAGGCATAAATGAGGCACTAATTGACAAGAGTCGAAAACAACTTCCCCTGTTGGCTGGTTATTCGACTGTGGATTCTGCTGCTCTGCCCTCTGAAGCATCTGGTACTGGCCATTACCAGAGATCAAATACAGGACCAGATGGTCCATTGGTTGACTCATTATAATGGTATGACTGCTAAAATGTAAAAGCTCTTCACAGAACCAGAAGGAGAGCATTTATCTCTGAATGCCCCTTTAAAAAAAAAAAAGGACTTCCCATACCTCTGTGAATCCTAGGGAATAGCTATCCAGCTTACCCCAGTGACACTCACATAAGAAGTCAAATTACTTGAGAACTTTTTTCACTGTGGAAGATCTGGCCTCAGCAAGCCTTTTGACTTCAAGGCTTCTACTATCACTAAATGAGGAACTCCAGGTGATTTGGGAAGCTAAAGCTGAAGCAGCAACTTGGTGGTGCAACCTGGCAGGACCTTAACATAACATCCTGTTAGGATTGTGCTGGATTCCTGCATGCAAATTAGAGTGTCTGTGATTTAAAAGAAAAAAAAAAAACTTTTATCTTGTGGGATTCTTTTTGCGCCAGAGAGCTCAAGGACCAGTAAAGGTTAGATAACTGCAGGAGTCATATGCAAGCTGGAAAAAAAAAATAAACAACACCATTTTAGAGAAGGGAAGTAGGGGAGACTGAAAAAGTGCCAAATATTTTACTCTGTTTTCTCTCTGGTGGTTTTCAGGGTCTTTCTGACATTCTAGGCAAGAACCCATGTACAATAATTTTAAGAAGGATTAAAATTATGCAGCAATGAAAGTAATGGTTTTGATAGAAGCACTATAGTTGATGTGAAGTAAGTAAAGTAGCTCCATATTTGTCCTTGTTTTGTCATAATCAGCCTCTAGAACAGCATCTCTTCCACTATTTAATCTCTGTAAAGGTAGATCTAAAGGAGCTTGGTTGAACATGCCATCCACCTTAGCAGTGGTGGAGTACAACCACGCATACAACTGAGCTTCTGTACACATGATTTCCAATATATTTCTTCTTTGTATTATCCATTTTCTATCCCCTTTAAGCTTCTGTCAGATATTATTAGTACTTTGGTTACTGCTTTCTAAATTAAAATACCAAGAGTTTTAAAATAGAGATTAGCTGAATTATTATGTAGCCAGAGAAAGTATCTGGAAAGATGCTTAGAGAAGAAAAACAAATGCAGACTTTTTGTCCTTGTATTCAGGCACAAGATATATGGTTTGTTGGTCATCACAGTGATTTATAAAGGAGATCTGCTGTTTAACAACATAAACCTTCAATAGGTCAAACCTACATAACCATTGGATTGCATCTTAAGACATCTTCCAGCAAGAGCCAAGAACTCACCACCATTTTTTTTCCTTTATTTCTTCTTACTGCCCTTATGAATCCTGAACACTCTGAGACCATTTTGTGTGCAAAAGGAGTCTCAGGCTAAGCTGAAAAACCAATTCTCCATAAAAGAAAAATGAACTACAAAATCATACTCTAACACGTAAGAGATGAGAAACATGCAATTACATTAGACATTAACAATGATACACCTAAATTAAAAAATATCAACATTACATAGAAAATACAAAGTCTTCAGCAATTGTTTTAGTTGCTTTTTGTGAAAAGAGCAGCTATTCTGATTAGCAATGGCATTATTTAAAAAAAAAAAAAAGAGGAAATGAGATGTGAGCTGTGAGCCATTGTAGGGCAGATAATTTGAAAGGGTGGAATTCAAAAGAAATATCACAGAGAATGGTATATTTCCATAAGGCTTTATAGAGATGGCACACAGACTACTGGTAAGTAAAGGGCAGCTCACCTTTTACGAGGGTTGAGGTTCACTGATGAATCCACACGGGAGGGATCTCCAACAAGAAATCCTTCCCCAGTGGTGGTCAGCCCTTAAATGGGGTCTGGGAGACGTGGAGCCAGACTCCACCCCTTCCAATCACACAGGTACATTGCCTTCACCTGTGCTCCTGCAGCTGACTCAGTGTTTGCCTCAGGTGACCAATCAGTGGTTCAGGCCGTGATTCAACAGTTCCCATACAGCTGTGCCAGCCTTCTTGGAAAGCTGCGGTGATAACATGGCAGGGCTGGGGCTGGGCCAGCCGTACCATGATGCATCCTATTTTCTTTCAGCAACAGAGGGGAAAGGCACATATGAGGACACTGTAGATTCACACTCAAACCCAATCACTCCTTAGTACAAATTCAAATGCCTCGTTTTCCATGAGAGCCAAGAAAAGACTTAATAGAAAACACAGAAAAGTGCATTTGTTCTGAGATTTTCCCTATGAGTTCTCCTTCCCTTGTTGTTCACTTACTGGATGGATTACATTTCCAGTTTGCAGGCATAACCAGGACCAACATGCAGAGCTGAGGGCAGACAAAAGTGATTGATGCTGCGAAATATGAAATAATAGCTCCTAAAAACAGCTAGTACCCTAGACTGGAATGTTATCAAACTATTTCATGCTAGATTCTGTCTCACAGCATCATATTTCATTTTCAGAAAGCGTGTGAAGAAGAGAGATTGAGTATTCAAAAAAACTCTTCAGAAAAATGCTTACTATATTCATGGATTACCATGGCTTCTCCAATAGACCAATATAACCATTTAAATTTTCTATGGGATGGCACGAGGCTATTTGGAAATCTTTGGCCCAATATGGTTTTCCCAATACATGAATAATCCCAAGAGCTGCAGTCAGTAACAACAAAGAATTCAGGTGTACTGTCCTATTCCTAAGATGAAAAAGTGAAGCAGTACAAAGAAATTAAGTGAAAAATGGATAATATCCGCTTTTTTTTTTTTTTTTTTTCCTGGGCAGCCTCATAAAAGGGGACATGATTCTGCTTTTCTTCATCACAGCTTGCTTGCCATTTGGGACTCAGTGCCAGTCATGTGGCCAGTGATCTGAGTGGCAATCTTTCAACCAATGATCCTGGCTTTTGCTTTATACAAATAGAGGGGAAGCTGCATGAATTTCTGCACTTCATAATTCCATATCAGCTCCCAAGGCTCCTTCTTCCATTGCATAGAAAGTCTAACAGAAAACATATGAAGATATTTGGTACATTCCCAGTTTCTCAGAGACAACATCTTCAAAGTAAACGAGCTGAGGAGATGACTCCTTCACCTCCTCAAATTAAGGAAGTTTTCTTTCCTACCCATATCATAACAAAAGTGAGTGTTTTTCCAAAGTTTCTGTTTTGCTCTACAGTAAATCCAAAGAATTAAAATATCATTTGAAAAATAACATTCCTGGTGTGGCAGTTAAAAGACCAAAAGGTGTTTATATTCTTAAGAAGATGTGTTTATTTTCACAGAGAAAATTAGTCCCTTTGTATGTATTATAACATTTGCCACATTCTTGTAAGCATTGTTTTCTGTGAAGTCATGATTACTTAATTAGAGATGGTCATAAAACACTGATTTTTCACTCATAATCTTTGTGTTATCCTACCCAGCTGTGCTTTATAACTGGATATGGCTCTTCTGTTTGTGTCACTAGCAAACAAACAGTTGCCCAAGAAGGCTTACAAGCAAACTCAGACACTACTTTCACTGCAGTGTGTGTCAGTGAACGCTCACCAGATTAAAAAATAAAAAATCTCCACCCTTAATTGATCCCTGTTTGACCCTTAGAGCTACATACTTTCCTATAGGCTTTCAGAGAAAGTAGGCTTTGGATTTACCAGGGGTCCCAAACTGTAACCCAAAGGTGACCTTCTGCTTTCAGTGAGGCTGTTGTAGGTTTTCCCCCCTTTCTTACACCTAAGAAACTGCACTTAGCAGTATGGACCTCTATCAGGAAGCCAAAGTGAGAGCTCTTCACGGGTGGGCTTGGGGCATTTTGCACCTGGAGTGTTATTCCACGTAAATGAAGTTACAGGTGCTGGCAAAAGCTTTGACCAAATCAGCCCATGAGCCCTTTGCAGCCAGCCCCATGCACCCTTGGCACCAGTTCTCACATCTGGGCACACAAGAGAGCACAAAACAGGCAGCTTTCAAGTCAATGTAAAAAAGAGTTTCATAAACAACCAACATGACAACAGGCATTTCTGGAAGTCCAGATAGTGCCAGACCAGCAGATCCATTTGTAGCAGAGAAGCTTGCCGTGCCGGCCTTCCAACTGCAATTCACACAAACATTTTAAAAATGGGATAGCAGAGATACATCTGCCGTTTCTATCACTTGGAATGGGATCTGAGTGCACAAAGTCTCATGCACAGAAAATGCACACGTAAGGTGTCTGCTTTTCCATGTGATCTAGACATAAAAAGAGCAGTCGTAAGGAAATACTGGGAACTTTCACTTGGCTTCCTTTCCACTTGGCCATGCACTTCTGGAAAATGCCAGGCGATTTGGACTGTGACTGTCAGAGGCGGTCAGTCAGATCATCAGATAAGATGAGTCAGATCAGTCAGATGAGAGAAAGAGGAAAAGAAGCAAACTGAAGTTTTAAAAAAGTATAAGTACAGTAGCTACTGTACTGTGGAACTACTTTATAAGAAGCTCATCCAGTCAGTTAGAGCGACGCGTTTGAAAGGAAGGAGAGAGTTGCACATCAAGTTCTTTCAAAAAAGACTTCTGTTTTAATTATTAAAGCAGTGCTATCATACAGAATGCTTATAGGGAATTGCTTAATTTTATGCTTTTTTCTTTGGTGATTGGGGACCGCGTTATAAAATATAAATGTGTTATTTTATTTCTTGAATGTGCCTTTTGAAGGACCCTTACGTTCCACATCTTCTCCACTCTGCCCCCTTTTCTCTGTGTTTTTGTTCATGGTGGTGGGGGAGAGGAAGTAGTATTTAAATTTTTTTGTGAGGCTTTCCTCAGAACTGTGCCAAACACATTATTAAAAGGGAACTCTCTTATTTGAGTTCTCACAGGAGGACTCGCAAATAAGAAGCAAAGATTCTATTACCTGTCCTCATTCTGGGGGATGCAACAGCCAGAAACATATAAAACTACGTAATTTTCAGCTAACCTTCCAAATGGGATACATCTGCAAGTGGCTGTAATTTCCTTGCAGCCTTTCAGAACCAGGAAATCTATAAGGTATTACAGAAGAAATCAGTGTTCTTGGCTTCCCTGATTTATAATAATTTTAAAATAGAGCTTATAGAGCAGAAGTGAGACAACCATCATGGAGCTTCCCCTGCAAAAAAAAATAAAATAATAGTGTTTCATCATTCACCCATGTGGAGTGATTCTTCCAGATTTGGGCAAAAGCAAGTCGGCTGAGATCATAAAGTTACTAAAACTCTGACATTACTTAGGAACTGAAGAACCGCTTTCAAAAGGGATCTGTGACATGCCTGGACTATAGCATAAACTCGGATAATTGACACTGGGGCCCAGGCATCTGGACTAGCTTAGCAGCAGATGTTCACAGTCACTTTCTAAAGCCATCCTCGTGTTTCTGTGTTCTGGTGTTGCGCTTCTGAAGGGATGTTGCTAAATTTCTGAAGACGTTTCCTGCATGTTGTAAAGCTCAGCTGCTCCCCGCTTAGCCCCCAAGCTGTCCTTGTGAGGACATGGCAGGGAAGTGAGGATTTGGAAGAGGTGACTAGAGGAGCATTAATTCTTGTTGTTTTAATATGCCTCAGTACTACAGAGCGAGAAAGCACAAACAGGAGCAGAACCAAGGTAAGCCAGTGAGACAATATTACTTCCTGTTGCTGACATATACCTCAAGATATGAGTGGGAATGGGGGAAGTAAGACTAAAAAGAGGGCTCTGCTAATACTGTGGTGACCATTTACCCCTAAGGATTTCTATCTTATTGAAAATCAAAACAGTTTGGCTGCCTAATCCTCTATAACAATGTCTCCAATTACTCTAAATTCCTCTGAAATTTAGGAGGGCTGGAAACGCTATTCATTTCTTTGAGGAAATACAGCTGTTAGGGTATCTGAAGGGTAAAAATGATGAGCTAGAGATAACTACCTGTAGAACTTCTGCTTCAAATCAGAAATGGGGAGAGATGTATATTTCCTTCTTACCTATCTTTTTATGTATATTTAATTGTAGTAATTTCATAATATCTCACTCCTGGCAATTTCAGAGAGAGAGCAGGGGAATTGAGTTTACTCAGATGGCAAAGATTTCAGACGGCAAAGATTTCAGACCTGTTGACAGCTTGTTTCCTTCTCTGTCTCTGTTATCAGCATTAGGGGGATCATCAAGACAAAGATGCTCAGACTATAAAAAATGCCACTTCTGTAACACGCCAGTCATGAAACTATTTCAAAAGAGAACCACAATTAAAAAACTAAAAGTGATTTCAAGAAAATGATATTAAATGGAGAAGACAGGCAAAAAAAAAGCAAGGTACGGATCCATTGCAATTATGGACAAGGAAAAATATACTACTGCTTTCAGAGAACACTGAAGAAACCTGAGGTTTATAAAAACAACTGGATTTCTATTGAAAGTCAGCAACAATCAGGCCCAGCCATGCAGGCATGTCAGTTTACAAATGAACACAGCTGCTGCTGATTAGAAAAGCATCCAGCTAGCCATGTGCATGTCTGTGCTTAAAGTGGTGGGCAGAGCCCACAAGGCATCACATGCCAGCAAAAGCAATTAGTATATTAAAAAAAAAAAAAAAGATTAAAACTCGAAATAATAATAATAAATACATTTAGTTATAGCTTGATGCACAGTTCCTCTGTGTGACAGGACAGATATGATTTGACAGCACAGTGTTTAGAGGAAAAATAAAATATGCAGCCACATACAAGTTACTTGCTAGACTGCACATTTCTGTACGCACAACAAGGACAAGGAGAACCCCCTTGGGTGACTGTTAGAATGTAACTTTGCCACTCCATAGCTAGATTCATTACTTTGCACAGCATTCAGCAAAAATGAAATAGCCTCTGTCAGCACTGGAGACAGCGTGATTTCATAACAAACTTACTTTGGAACAATGCGCTTGTGAAACTTTTGAGCTTATTAACTCTTCTGCTCCTGAAATAATGTCTCTGTGCCTGAACACGTCAGCAAGGCAAAAGACAGCAAAAAACTGAACTTAAACATTTTGGAGCATTTTGGACATGCTCATAGGAAAAATGTGAATAAAGGATATTTGTGATACTTTTAATTACAGAAGAAAACTATTATCTCTTAAGACACATCAGATTATATACATAAGCCTAAACAGATTCTTTTCCTTCAAAGACCTGAGAAGCATTTCCACGTGCCAAGAAATACAAGGATAAAATAAAATGACCAGTCTGTATGTTTCTAAAAGGAAAGGGTACTTATGCATTGGCAGTTCAAGTATAAAAGTCACTACCATGAGAAGCTGTGGATGCCAAACTAGAATGAGGTGCATAAAGAAACTAGACAAATCCGTGGGGCAAAAAGTGAATTAATAACTATTAAACATAAACTTTTGATTTTGATGAGTAGCATCTGAAGGTAGAGGATCTCCTTACTTCTCTTGACATTTCCTCAGTTTCTTTGCTTTTATCTACGTTGTCATCCTACCTCCCAAATCCTTCCAGCAGCCACTGGAAGCAAAGCAATTTCCCTGCACTCCTTCCCTAAACTTCTACCTGATCCACATTTCAATTAAAAAAATTCCCAACAACTACAAACAGAACAGAAAACTTCAAAATAAATGTTTCAAGCATGAAGTTTGCCTGGTAAGTTGGTTTCTTACAGGTGTGCTAGGGAAGGGAGCACCTTCTCCCTCTTTACACCATCTAAAAGCATCCATTATCAAACAGTTTTCAGTGGCAGATGATTGCTGCACGATGGGTCAAGAAAAAGTATATATATAAGAAGTGTCACCACTTTCTCTAAAGCACCCACTGTATCAGTTTCCTCATAAGTTTATTCGTGGCTTTTCTTTTTTCGGCCACCTATAATGTGCAGTTTACAGTGATGCCTGACTGTCAGAGGCTGTCAAAATCCCAGTCCTTATCATTTCTAAATGGACACAGCATCACATGGTGGTTGTCTTTCTGTCATACTCAGTCCTTCACTGAGGCTTCAATCATCTTGTGTTGTGGTACTCAGCTGTCATCACTCCACTTCAGTGTGCCTGCCTTTGAGCACTTCTGTACCAGACAGCGCGTTACTCTGGTGCAGTGCTTTGAGGGCCTGTGGGGAATAGCCAGTGTGACATAAGAGCACATTTAATAAATGCATTTGAATTTAACTTAGCTATGCTGAGGATGATTTCAGATTCCACTCCTCAGCCCACTCCATTCAGCTGTGTAGGAAGTATTAGCTGTTTAAAATTGTTCAGCATTGCTATGGCAACCCTCACTCTCCAGCAGTCTCTTACCAGACTACACAGAAATGCATTCACTTTTCAGGCAAAGCTGCGCTGCACTCTCCGGATCTGGGGCTTTCTCCCTAATGAAACACACATCTAATCCCAATTACTTTTAATTTGTCTCATGAGCACATACAAGTTTACACTGTAAAATTTGTTTAATTACCTGGCCTGGTAACTACAAGATCTCAGAGACATACATGGAAATCAGCTGGTTTAAGTGCAGTTACAGAGACCAGCATTGTGTGGCTTCACATGTGTGATTCAGTGGTTCTTGCATCAAACCTTACTGTCACTGAAAGTAATTTCCTCCTTCACAAACCTCGGGCGAGGGACCGGGACATTAAAGGAAAGGAGGAATATCACACACTTGCTGTGTTCATCAGTCACGCAAAGAGCACTGGAAGAGAGAGCTTGAGAGAATGTAGCACCATGACTGTCTTGCAACATTCACAGACAGCAGAGCAATACGTGACCCTCAGATATTTGGATATATGCTGTATGTGAATCCTTGCACCAAAGTAAGGTGTCCCCAGAATTGCCCAATGACTAAATATAACAAACCGTGCAGTAGCTCTTTAAAAGTTACCAGCTGGTTTCCTGAGCTGGCAGGTCCGAACGTTAGCTGGGATCTGTAGCAACCCAAGTTCTTGGTGGTTTGTGGTAATGCATAATCCTGAATGTGAGCCAAAATTCACCTCTGTTACATCTGTGGCATTGCATCGAGTGCCGTCATAAATCAACAAAGATAAAACTCCTCCCTACAACTCATAGATTTATTTTCCATAAAGAGAATCAAAACATATAGAAAAGAATTTGTGAAGACTCTTTTCCTAAGCAACTTCAATGTTAATGAGGAAGAACGACAAAAGAAAGAATGTCATCTTTCTTACAAAGGAGGAACAAGAAAGGTTATTTGCCAGTCACAGAAAGATGAGACTGTTCCCCTGTCAGAAGTATAATCATCTCTGCAAGGTGCAGAAGCAAGGATTGTTACTACCTCAAGGAGGAAAGGAGTATCTAGTTGTCCACAGACTGCAATCCCATTGTTTGGGAATTCGTATAGACAATGATTACAAGCTCTTATTCTCAGTGCACTGTTTGAGTTCTCTTCCACACCACTGACTATTTCTCTGAGTTTTCATTCAATAACCATAACCCAACACAAACATTATTGTAGGTTATCCTCTTGCAACTCAAAGGGTAATGGCATACTTGGCCCATCATAGGGTTAGCAATTACAGCTTCCTCTCTCGCAGCTGGAAATGTTTCTGCAGCTGTCTGAGCTCAGAGCAAGCTCAGAACACAAAAGTAGAAGCTAAAAAGCACTACAAAAAAAGTTTTTTGCCTATGTCACGGGGAAACAGTCATCAGTGAGTGTAGGCAGATGTGAGAATGTATTGATTAGTTCATCCACTACCAGAGATTTCTGCAACAGTAAAAAAACCCCCAACTTATATTGCAAATGATGGAACAAGCTGTTTAAAAAGACATCATCAAAATAGTTCTCAGAGATGGGGATAAAATTTAACAGTTTTTCCCAGATCAGATTTTCTTGCATGTGAAGAACTATTACATACAGGGGTCTTATTTGCCCTCGTGAGTAGATGACTCTCTTCCCCAGCATAGCTGGCTGTACAGTTGATTTCATTTTTTCGCTTGTTGTTTTGTTCATAGTCATTTGAGAGCTACCTTCAACAATGGGAAAACACCACAAGAAAAGTGTTTTCTCTTTCAGATGTTTTCATTATTGGCTTTTTTAGTGATCTATAAAATGTTCACAGACATGCTTGTGAGAGGATTAGCTATTGCAATAGACATTTTAACAATTTGCTTTCAAAAAAAAAAAGCCCCAGGACTAATGTTTCAATTAACGATGAATGTGTCCCTCCATATCTTCCTAAATACAAGTGCGTTTGAAAATCTAACTTACAACATTTTAACATTTTGGTGGGTGCACTTCAGGATATCGCTGCCAGGTATATTCCCTGAACCATGCAGCCTTTGTTTCCACTCTCCTAGGTGGGGACGCAAAGAATATACCTGTTATCTCAGCCAACACACATGCCTTTGGCAAGCCTATCACACATGACCACAGCGTGACCAAGTGAACACTCAGCTGCGCTGCAGAGGGAAGGTTTGTGCCTACTTGTCCACAAACCTGAGGCTGCTGTGGTAAGCAGCCTACAAGGAGTCCAGCTCCTTCACTCTTGAGAGAATTATGCTAGAAAATACCTATCAGCAGCAACAGTCAGAAGGGACCACGATAAGGATGCAGCAGTACCCCTTATTCATTGCCACTCTGCCTTTGCAGACACTGATAATGTAACTAACCCCTTTTCAGCATATGGTTCTAAATACCCAGCACATACTCACCTGCATCTCATTGGCTGTAGTCACATCTCCGAGTGCCTTTCCCAAGGGCTGATGGGGTTCAATCAAAGGCAACTGTTAGAAATTATGTGAATCCACTCACCAGTGAGTGTGTATTGAATGACACTGAAGGTTACACCACCAAGACACCTTGAACCCTAGCTTAATGACATGCAGCCCCGTTCACATTTCTCAAGTGAATGCACCCATTTTGAGTCTGACAAAGTAAAATGGGACAATAATTTGGCAGTGGGCTAACAGGAGGAGGATAGAAATTGCATCAGTCACAGGAAGTACTGAAGGAGAGACTGCCTCCCACTCAAAGCAAGCGATCTGATTCCCATTATCAAGAAGGATGCATTTACTTCTTTTTGAACTGCAAAGATGCAGACCATGTTATCCCATCACCCTATAAGAGTGATGTAAGGAGTTTATAACGGCTCCATGAGTTTTGCTGGTGTGATTTATTGGAGATGCAAGAACAGACAGGCAGACTCAAGATAGGAAATAGCACATATCACCCACTCTTCAGTTTCCTCTCTGCAGCTTCACTAAGTGTGTTTTTTGGCATGCACACTGGAAAAAAATATTTTCCATTAATAATCTGGACTAATGCTTTAGCCCAGTGCACCGCCTTTCAAGAACTTCCATGATCCAAAACATGTTTTATTTAGTCTAAATAGGGCTGCTATGATCTGCAGTACTTCCTGGATATTTGTATGTGCATGTCATTCTATAGAAACAGGTACAGACATGTGGTTTGCATTTTCCTTTAGCTAATTATTTTTTCAGAGATTCAGCACTAGAACTGATCAGAAAAACACTGACAGAACTATGTTCTGCTGGGAAATGGAAGTGTCTTCAAATGGGGGAAGAAGTATTAAATTCATCACAAAAATTTGCATCAAAACCTTCTTTCTAATCCAGCAAGGGATCAGACACATTCTCTGACCTGCGTTTCCAAAGGAAACAATTTGCATATCAAATACTTGCAACTGCTAAAATGCTTGTGAACAAGAAGCTGCAAATTATTCACAGAAGTTATTCAGCAAGCAAGTGTGAATGAAGACATTGCACAGTCCTGTGATGTGATGGCAAGCCACTTGAGAGCCAAAAGAGCAGTGAAAATCTTTGCTAATTATTATCCCTGCCTACAGTCTTGGACTAAAGGAATGTACTGAGATTTGTATGCATCTCTCTCTCTTTTTGTTAGCTGAATATTGCCATAAGATGTATTTTCCTCTTTAGATTTTTAGCTAGGGTCTTTAGACTGCACATGAAACACAGTATGAAATACTCTGTCACCCTTCTTTAACAGGCCATTATTTACAGCCTTCCTGGGCAGTTTTGAATCAGATATGCCACTCTTGGCAAACTGAAATGTTAATATCCCTTTAATATTCAACTGCATTTTTGCCAAGATGGATGAAATAACTTCTACTGGATGCCCCCATAACAACTGTCTGCTGAGTATTAGGGTGTCCACATAAAACAGGAAAAAAGCCATAGCTGGAGAAATGTCAGGCAATCACTGTTTCTAAATGGGGAGAAAAAAAAAAAAAAAAAAGTACTGTACAGAGTTTTAATTTTTCTGACTATAAAAAAAAGTCCAGCAAATACTTGGGAAAAATAAGTCTTCAGATGCAACCACTAAAATGTAGCAGAAACCTGAGCAGAAAAAATGATGCTGCATTTTAAAAACAATAAGTAAAGCAGGAATGGTAAATCTAGTCACCTCCACACAAAATTGTGGATATTCTCATTAGGCAGATTGAGTTTACTTGAAAGAAAAAGAGCCATTTCCTGGGAAGACACACAGACAAACAAAAAAAAAATCTTTTAGAAAAGAAACACAAACTGACATTTTTCCTTATAACATAGCAGGGTTTTACTCACAGCTTTTTACAAGAATTTTTATTAAGACCCATGCAGGTTAGCATCACTAGATATCTGCATGTTCTTTTTCTTCTCCAACTCTTTATGGAATAAAAAAAACTCTGTCAATCCAGCCCTACTGTTCTGTTGTTTCACATGAGAAGAAACAAAATATCCTCTCTAAAAAAGCAAGTCTGGTTCCCAGCAAGCCCATCTACAAAGGGCTTTGAATTTACTATAACAAAGAAATGACATAACATCCCAAGAATGTTATCTAATTTTTTTTTAGTCCAATTGTGTATATCTAGAAATTGGCAAATATAGTATCCCACAATTAACATTCAGACAAATTGTCTTTAATTTACACATACCAGTTTCAAAATTTCAAATGTATTTTTCTTTTACCTACTGTTTTCGTCTAAACAGAAATATTTTTAAATTAAAAAAGCATTTTCTTTCCTTTTTGGCTGTATTGAAAATTTATGCAGTGTAGAGATTTGCAGTTCAGACTAGGTGGTAGGTTTTAAAGTGTAGCAACTATTTGGTTTACAATACAGCCAAAACATCAAGCTAACACACAAGTTCTGAATCTTTAGAACAGTGGCATCAGATGGATCGGGCCAGTTTCTGTATTCTCAGTTTAGCTGCTGAAGTTCTGGAAGGTGGAGTTTCAATGAGCAAATAGTGGCAGGAGGAACTGAAGTATCTGATTTATTGCTTATTGTTTGGATTAACTGGACTGCAGTAAGCCGTCAGCATAAAGCATGTTGGAAGGATGCAGAAGGTTTGCTCTTGGATCTTGTAGCAGCCCCACATGAGCCATCTGCAAATGATCAAAAGGCGTCAAGTAGCTGAGAGCAAGAGAAAATCTCCAGGAATTTATTTAGGTCTTTGACTAAACAAAACTTTATCAAAATTGCAGTTCTCTTTTTATTTGCCTCTCCAAGACCTCTCTTCTTGTAATAAACAAATCACATTCCAAATCTGACTATACGGACAACTGTAAACATCTTTCACATCCAGTCTGGCTCTGAACATGCAGTTAAGTTCTAGAAATGTATTTATAAACAAATATTTCCAGATATTCTCTAGACATTTAGAAGTGAATGCTTTCCAAGCAGGAAATGCTGGGAGGTCGGTTTCTCTGCTTTCAAGACACTAATAGGGAACACATGGAAAGGATGTAAAGTAATTCCTTGCATTGTTTGAAGTAAAAAATTAAATACTGATGTGTGCCAGCATAGAAGTGATACATAGGGAATAAGTGCTGAGTTAAGGGGTAAAGAACTAAGGGTAGAAGAACAATTTGATTCAGATAAAGCCATCATATTTAGGATAGCCCTTTTAAAAAGCTTCAGACGTGTCTGAACTTCCTGATGTCCTTCTGCCCTCTTCAGTGCCAAGCTCCCTTCAATTCAACTCGACGCATCCACTGTTAGAACCTCTGATATTTCCCCATTGTTCATATTTCCATGATCACAGAATCAAGTCTGGAAAAGATCTAATCACCCAGTCCAACCATCAACCTATCATCAGTAGTTCTCCCTAAACCACATCCCTCAACACAATGTCTGAATGTTCCTTGAACACCTCCAGGGTCAGTGACTCCATCACCTCCCTGGGCAGCCCATTCCAGTGCCTGACCGCTCTTTCAGAAAAGTAGCATTTTCCAACGTCCAGCCTGAATCTCCCCTGGCTCAACTTGAGAACATTTCTTCCCAACCTCAATGCATCAATATATGTGCAGACAGCATGCGAAGGAGTAGCAGGATGGAAAACATGAAAGGGGTAAAGTTAGTGTGAAATAGCAAAATTTATCCTAACAACCTCATTCCTCTTAGAACATTTCTTCCCAACCTCAATGCATCAATATATGTGCAGACAGCATGCGAAGGAGTAGCAGGATGGAAAACATGAAAGGGGTAAAGTTAGTGTGAAATAGCAAAATTTATCCTAACAACCTCATTCCTCTTAGAACATTTCTTCCCAACCTCAATGCATCAATATATGTGCAGACAGCATGCGAAGGAGTAGCAGGATGGAAAACATGAAAGGGGTAAAGTTAGTGTGAAATAGCAAAATTTATCCTAACAACCTCATTCCTCTTAGAACATTTCTTCCCAACCTCAATGCATCAATATATGTGCAGACAGCATGCGAAGGAGTAGCAGGATGGAAAACATGAAAGGGGTAAAGTTAGTGTGAAATAGCAAAATTTATCCTAACAACCTCATTCCTCTTAGAACATTTCTTCCCAACCTCAATGCATCAATATATGTGCAGACAGCATGCGAAGGAGTAGCAGGATGGAAAACATGAAAGGGGTAAAGTTAGTGTGAAATAGCAAAATTTATCCTAACAACCTCATTCCTCTTAGAACATTTCTTCCCAACCTCAATGCATCAATATATGTGCAGACAGCATGCGAAGGAGTAGCAGGATGGAAAACATGAAAGGGGTAAAGTTAGTGTGAAATAGCAAAATTTATCCTAACAACCTCATTCCTCTTAGAACATTTCTTCCCAACCTCAATGCATCAATATATGTGCAGACAGCATGCGAAGGAGTAGCAGGATGGAAAACATGAAAGGGGTAAAGTTAGTGTGAAATAGCAAAATTTATCCTAACAACCTCATTCCTCTTAGAACATTTCTTCCCAACCTCAATGCATCAATATATGTGCAGACAGCATGCGAAGGAGTAGCAGGATGGAAAACATGAAAGGGGTAAAGTTAGTGTGAAATAGCAAAATTTATCCTAACAACCTCATTCCTCTTAGAACATTTCTTCCCAACCTCAATGCATCAATATATGTGCAGACAGCATGCGAAGGAGTAGCAGGATGGAAAACATGAAAGGGGTAAAGTTAGTGTGAAATAGCAAAATTTATCCTAACAACCTCATTCCTCTTAGAACATTTCTTCCCAACCTCAATGCATCAATATATGTGCAGACAGCATGCGAAGGAGTAGCAGGATGGAAAACATGAAAGGGGTAAAGTTAGTGTGAAATAGCAAAATTTATCCTAACAACCTCATTCCTCTTACTTTCCCCTCAGGCAAAGCATGTTACTACAACCTCCCTTCGGGTAGTTATAGGGAGCAATAAGGTCTCCACTGAGGCTCCTCTTCTCCAAATAGACAAGCATCCCAATCCTACTGTCCCACATGATTGCATCCCCCAATGCCACGTAGGCAAAGTATAGGTGACAAGAATCTAAGATTTATAACATCCTCACAGAGAAATTTAGCATTCCTCTAGGTTTCTCATGAAACTATTTGATCCAGTGTTGGCAATTTTACATCACTGTTTCAACGGAAAGGAAAATATTAATGGACTAAGAAAATTTGCAATGGAAAAGGCAAAAAGTACATATGTGAACGTATAGGCTTTTCTCAACGCCCATGAACATTTCTTCCCAACCTCAATGCATCAATATATGTGCAGACAGCATGCAAAGGAGTAGCAGGATGGAAAACATGAAAGGGGTAAAGTTAGTGTGAAATAGCAAAATTTATCCCAACAACCTCATTCCTCTTACTTTCCCCTCAGGCAAAGCATGTTACTTATCACTAGAGCCCAGCATAAGCTGAACTAGCCCAAGGAAGCCTTCATTTTAGTGGTCACTCTTGCAAGAACATGACTCCTTGATTCAGGAATCAGAACATCTGGAAGCTGAAGGGGCTAATCACCCTATAGGATCAATGCAACTCTAATTGCTATTATCCAGCACAAGTTCACCCAATTTCTATCTTTTATTTGCTACTATTAAAAAGAAGATGAAGACATACTAGTTGTATGTATCAGTCCTTTTTAGCTCCATGCTAGTATTGCCACCTGATTTTACTTAAAAATATGTTGTTCAATAGTGTAAAAATGTTCTATAATTAATGAACTTATATTAATCTATATATGTGATTTTTCCATTGAGAATCGCTAATTGATACTACGTTACTGCCATGTAACAGATAACTTACTTAGTGTTTATGTCAAGTCATTTTGCCTTAGAACATAACAGTGAACTCTCAGACTGTTTAGAGCACAGTTAAAGAAAAGAAAAAAGAAAGATTTCTTTCCATGAGCTCCTGATAGGTGTTCAGAGAAAACTTCAGTTAATGTCTGTTAGTACTGCAGAAGGAAATGTTTAAGCTCCTTTTTCACATTAGCTTTCCAAAAGCAGCAATTAAAAGTAGAAAAGAAAAAGAAAAAGAAAGCTGAAGAGCAGCTGAAGGCAATAAGAAAAGAGAAGAAAACTGAAATAGGCATAGGGCATAGAAAAAGAGAAGGAAATGTATAAAATCAAATATGAAGTCTTCCAATTTAAGCGAAGTCAAAACCTCTGAGGGCAAAAAAGAAATTTTAAAGAACCTGTAACTAGAAAATTGCAAACAATGTTTTCACCCCAAACATGGAAAGATGCTTGTTATGAGAGGCAAGCATGCAGGAAAAGTCCATTAGGTGAGGTGCCCAGCCACATTAGTGTTTGTGCTTACAGACCTAACCCATAAACAAATTACTCCCATTTTTGTGACAGCAGTTCCCTTTTGAATCTTCTTTCCTTTCCTTTGTTTCTTATTCTCCCTTGATTATTAGAAGCAGATAAGATATATATATCAGGAAAGTATTGCACTGAGGAGGACCTAAATGTATCTTGACAATTTCAATCTTCAATTCTATTCCATGCTAGGTTATTCTTGAGTTTGTGCATTCCTCAGGCATTCATATACAAGCAAGCAAGGGTCATCAGACCTATACAGCAAATGTCAAATTCTTCGATGCTAAGGAAATGGAAATATAGTATTCTGTTCTGAAAGAATAGGGCTGAGGGCGAAGTACCATAATTTTATTTCAGATCCTGACATTTTTCCAGAAAGTCAGATGTCTGAAAGAGTCATCAGTGCTGACTGGTTACTGAAGAGGCGGTTGTGAAGACATTCAAAGCCTTTCAATAGCAAGGCATTCCTCTTCTGTCATCAAGTAAGCTTTAGAAGCAATTTGGTCTAGATACATACTTCTGTCCGTTGATCTCTTGGAATAAGACAGCCCCTAGTTTGTCAGAAATATGTTTGAAATGTGAATTCCTCACTAAAGAAAAGCATATACAGACTTACAATTGAAACAGTTCTCGAGAGTCTGAAAGGCCTTTTCAGACTTGAAACATTGCAAAGGGAAATGTATTCTTCGTTAGGTCTGTTAACAAGGCTTCCTCAAAGAAACCTGACACAGAAGAACTACAAAGAGAGTAGCTTATTTCTGGTCCATGAAGTCTAACAAGTGACTAAGGAGATCCTGTTGCTTGGTTTTGTTTCTATTTATACAGAGGGTTTTATTATCAAACTAACCTTTCCCGAACAAGTAGATTTTGTCAGATGACCAGTTTCATTGACAAATACTTGTGTGAATGCCAGATCTCCATGAAACTTTAATAGAATTAATGGAAATATATCAACCCCAGAATGAAGAGAAATCTATTTTGTTCTATGTGACTGTCACAGCCAAGCCTTCATATATGTCAGTAGCTCATGATTCAACTCAAAGCTAGCATAAATCAGAGAGAAAAGTAGGAGCCAGAAACTCAGTAGCAGGAGAGATGTCTTAACATAAAAACTTGTTTTTCTCAGCATAATTAACTCAGTAAACTAATTTTGCTCTCCTCTCAGATTCTGGAACTTCTTGGCTCAGAATTAAGCGGCATCCCTCTCTAATCCATTGCAGTTTTTGGTCAGATACATATTTTCCTAGAAGCTGAGGTAAAACTGCACTATTTCTTCCAGAGACACACACACACACACAAATAAATAAATAATTAAATAAGCAAGCATGTTCTTGCTATGCGCTTTGTGTGCCTGCTTCTGGTTTTGCTCTTCAACACTGCTTTTTCTCAAGCCAATGCTATTTTGAGGTTTTCTGTCTACCTTGCAGCTTTCACCCTCATATTTTGTAGCTTCAAACTATTCTGGAGGACAATTAGTGCAAATTCTGCCTTACTGTCACAACGCGCTTAGGAACATATAGAGCAAGCCAAAGTTGAGAAGTGGTGTGGAAATGAAGTCTGAAGGTGCTTTGAACTAGGAAGTGTTGAGCAGTTCCTGAGCTGCACGTGGGTGGTGACAGATTAGTTCACGGTGACTGCCTGTTCTCAGCACAGCATGATGTAAGCATTGCCAGTTTCATTTCAAACCCATAGGAATTAAAGCAAGGAAAACTGAAATGATAACGAAAGTCATTTTTCCTCCCTTAATGACTTGAACTTTAGATGGTGAACTATAATCCTTCAGAAAATCTCAGCCCTGCACTTCCACACCACAGGAGTGCACTTGTCAGAGTTAGTTAGCTGTCAAAGCAGAGGCTGGGCAAAGGAAAGAGGGGAAAAAAGCTGAACTGAGGAGTGTTATTTGAGAAATGCCCTTGTTTCCACCTCTGTTTCCACTGGAGTTGTTTACAGAGTTGCGCTACAGATCTGCTGAGGGGAAAAATAGCTGAGGTTTCAACATGCAATCTATATAAATGTCACTTCCTCATGTATTTTATGTCCTTGATTTAAAATAAAGTCAGAAAATTAGAATACCCTGAAAAATTACTCTTCTATGCTATAAATGTGCAATGCTTAAGCCACGTTCAGTAAAAAGGCTTCCAGTCAGCACTGGTAGAGTCCCTGGTATACAATTAACTGCTGGACAGAGAGGAAGATATCTTACATATGCCAATTTGCATATCGGCACATCAGACCCATTGGCATTTCAGTAAAAGCTGTGAATTTATTTCCTTGAATCATACAGTAGGCTTCACGACACAAATGTAAAACAGATACACAGCATATGCATTCACAACACCTGTACAAGTTATCTTAACCCTTACAGTCCCTCATGGCAACTGGAAGTGGAATTGCATATCAGTTTAAGCCTTATCTGCTACACCCCTCCTGACTTCAGTATATTTCTGTTTCTCTTTGGAGGCTGGTTCTGAAAAGTAAGACTTGCTACAGGAACTTAAAATGTATAGCGAAAGTCCATTGTTTTATTTCATAAAAGAGGCAGAGAGGATCATCCAATAAATCTGTGTAAAACAATATGCAATATTTGAGTTCTTCCTATCATGCCAAATAATGTGACTGCAGTTAATTTACTGGATCTGGATTGTGTAAGGCATTTCTCAGCACTTAAAGAAAATTATTGAAATTGGTGGAAGTTTAATTTCAGAAAGCCTTTCTGGGATTCGAAATCCCATGAGATTGATTCCATAGGACTTTACTTCAAATGCCTCTTCTCCCTTCAGATCAAAATTCTGCTACTTGCAAATAAGACTGAGACATAATACTCAATACACTGCACTTGGCTGTGCTAAAACATGGCAAATCTGATGGAGAAAATTAGTACTTGAAGCAAAAGAAGAAACACATTATATAGAAGAAATACTGAAGTACTTTCTAATGGTATGATTCTGAACAAAACTCAGCAGAATACTAAAAAACAGCAATGAAAACAAATAAAATAATAATAATAATAAAAAGAACCTTTGTTTTTTTTAATACACAATTGACATATTTTATATGCCATCATTATTATTTTTTTTCACCCATCACTCACTAACCCTGTAAACCAAACAAACTCTTTCCTATTCCCTGGTCTGCTTCTCAGAGTCCCAAAGCTCTGGAATGTTTGCCAAATGCAAGCCTCAGGTAGACCTTATATCAAATTTATTAAAACAACAATAACAAAAATGCAACAAATTTCCACACTCAGAAGAGAAGTGATGTGCTAAGCCCATACATTCAAACTTGGGATTTTACTTTTTATTTTTATTTTATTTTTAAGTCTATACTGACTTTGGTGACTCACTGTCTGACGAGAAACGTAAGTATTTTAACATCAACACAGTGAGTAGCCCAATAGCATTTCAAACAGTTGTCATTAGTATCACATACGATTATCTCCGAAGATTGCTGTAAAACTGGTTCCCAATATCAGGCCCTTTTTAGATGAACAAAGCTCAGAGATGCACAATTATTTCACATCTACATCCTCTTTGATATTAGACTGCTATCAATGATGCAACTTATTATAAAATGTCAGAACTTCTAAAAAACTTATTTTAATCCTTCTTTCCAATTCTCCTCCCCTCCATGTTTCCCTCAGTCTGCAAAGTTAAGCTATCAGAACAGTTTTTAACACTCATTTTTGAGGGAGCAGTAGTTGACCAGAAAGAAACAATGAAGACAAGGAATGACTTGAAAAGCCCTGAAGGATATGATGATAACTTCCAGTGTGACCTCCTACAATGCTAAATTCTTTGCATTCCACTAACTTCACAGAAATAAAAGGAAATAGCGAACAAAAGGACACACTGGATTTTGTCATCATGGAGATCGTAACGAACTGTTCTTGGAGCTCCTTTTTCCCCCATCTCTACAGAATACAGAAACTAACAAAAGATAAAAGATTCTGAGGTAAGAGAGTTGGTTCAGAAAATGGAAGAATTCATTCAAAAAATGGAAGACTACGTTTTTGATTCCAATTTTGCAAAAGGAATTGTTTTTCCTCAGTTAAACTGCCATAGCTAAATGTGAAAACAATAAGAAAACTTTCCATTACAAGTATCATATGATTCAATATTACTAACATTGAAGTAATTTCCAAACGAGGGACAGGTCTTTTTTTCATTCAGTAAGAGAAATGATGTGAATAAGTTCTTTCCAAACTGAAAACAGTTTACCTATATATGTATACATCCGTATGTGCATGTTTTTGGACCACTAGCTGGTCAACTTGAGGGGTCATAGCATACGTTAGTTTGTTGAACCTTAACTGCTATCAGAGAGGCAAGATTTCTGTAACACTGATTTAGCACCATGCACATATTCTGATCTATCATATGAGTTTCTTCTTAAAATATATCCAACTCTGCACACTGAATTCTGGGAATCATTCAGTACTTCTTCATAGCTGTCAGAAATTGCTGTCCTAGCACTCTGTGGTCAGAATATAAACTGATTCACCTCAGTGGATTCATCGCAATTTGACTTTATTATGTAACTACAAAAATGAGTGCATATGCTAGTGTTCTGACAATGAGCAAATAAGAATAATTCTTTTAGAAAATAAAGATTGACTGGTAGAACTAGGTTTTTAAATAACTTTCCTTTCAGAAAAAGTGAATAACTGAGCACTGAGGTATATGGAGAACTGCCGGCTTAGAAAATACGTAGGAGAGAAACTGTAGACTATTATGATACTGGGGAAAGGGGAGATAAAAGGTCACACTAAAAGCTGGAACTGGTAGGATGATTTTGACATGGTTCTTCAAGGATCACTCATGGCAATCCCATACATATATATATTTTGTTCATTAATTATCTCGACAGTAAATTTCATTGTGATACAAACAGAAAATGCATTGTAAATTCAAGAAAATACATTATTCAGGGGAGATGAAGATGTGAGAGGTGAAATTACAGAAAGGGGATGAAATGCTTTCATGAACAGTAAAAGGTCATGCAATTAGGTATTAGTAATAGTTCTTGCCTTATAGAGTGTACCTATTTGTTAGAAGGAAGAGAAAAACAGATGTACTCGTCATTTTTCAACAAGCTACCAATGTAGAGAAACTATAAAAGAAAATTAAATGTAGTTCTGCTGACTCAAAAAAGATATTTACTGAAAAAGAGGGAAGTGTTTATGCCACATATGAAACACTGCCGGGTCCCTGACTGCAATGTTCTACTCTTCTCAATACAAAAGATGAGCTCATATAGAAAAAGAGTCCCTTCTCAATAGAGCATCTTACTATCTAAGAAAGGCAAGCGGTATAGTTTGAGTGGTGAATCTATCTGTGAATTCTAAATAAAAGCTCTTATCTTGTTTATTCATAGGTATGAGGTTCAGCAGTAGTCATTTGTCCTCAGGAAATTCTCTGTGCAAGAAAACATCATCAAAGACAGAGGTTTACTATATGGCATGCTGTTGCACAAGATGAAACTGACGTTTACTGTTCATTAATACAAGTAAGATTAGATTAAGAGAAGTTTTCTAGGACAAGAATAGTGTGATAACAGAGCAACATTTCTATATCAGCAGTGGCAGAAAAATCTTGCTTGAAGATGAAATTTTATTAAAATATTAAAAAGATTCTAGGACAAACATCAACAGGAAATCACATTCGCAATCAAATGTGCAATGCATTCCTTTAGTCCATGCTATCACAATACATGCGTCTTTTAACTTTAACACATACTGCTTATAATTCAATTCTAAGGGCACAAAGGGAAATAAAACATTCTTATTTCCTCATTCCATTTGCATGATCATTCAAATTAAGGACAGTACTTATACTCTTCAGAATCAAAGTGGCAGTAAAGAAGTTCTACATATGTAAACCCCTGGATACAGTTATTGCTAAGCTCTGGACCACTAACCACAGAACAAAAGTGAATAAGGTTCTGTTCAGTCGGTAGTGCCTAATGAATATAATTCTTAGATATTACTTAAGGAATTTCTGATTTCTTCTTTCCGAGTCCCAGATTTTAAGAAACCAAACAGAACTTCCCTGCACTGCCTGTAATCTACAGGTGCACCTACACATGCACCAATATGCAGCTCAGAAAAACTAACAGGTTGTACTGGCAATTCTGGGATACAGTTTTGAGGTTATTGGGTATTCTAGACCATTTAAATCTAATGTATACACATTAAGTCTGGGGCATCTATTACCTTCTATTTTAACTACATTTTTTGCACATGTTGAAATGAATTGTACTTCAGGGACTATTTAAAATCGCCCTTTCCATTTGCATCCTATAGTAGAATACACTTCAAAATGTTATCAGTGGGCCAAGGTCTATCAAACGCAAACCACATATTTACATATTAGGTAAATTTTTATAAAAATCAATGTCTGTTCCACAGTTCAATACTAAAGTAAGTAATTAATAATGAACCTCCTATTCTAATGTCAGATTTTTTCAGAACATTGCTCTAGCTCAGATATTGTCTGAAAGCAACAGAAATATTAGCGCTGTGCTCAAGAACAGAAACAGATTTTCAGGATAGTCATTTGATTTGTTGGTTAGAAGAACTAGCTTTAAATCCCAAAGATTCTATGAGGTTTTAAGACTGAGAAGGACTTCAAAAACATATAGATGTGCAACAAACTGTAACTACATGTGGATTATGCTTTGACCTTGCAGTAGTTAAGCAGACACCATGCAAATGTCTCTAATAAGTCTAGCAGAAGTTCCTGATGGATATATAGATAAGCATCTGTTTAAAAACTCTACCAAATCACTGTCCATATGCAGAGTCCATCTATGTGCTGCTACTTTGGTGAATTACACTGTTAAAGTTTCCGGAAGATTTTTGTTTCAGTGGTTTTAAAGAGAAAGGGAAAGAAATAAAAACAATATTTTTAATATGTTTGAATTTCTTTATCTCCTTTATTCCACCGGGCCACATGACCTCAAGTTGCATACACATTCTGGAAAACTCAACTTCCAGTGGTAGCCATACTTATGCTGAGCTCCTATGCTGTAAACTACCACGTTTCTTTGCCCATTAAAGTGAATTTAACAGTTTCTCTTTTTCTCATATTTGTTACCCATATTTCAGCTTGAAGTTACAAAAACTGAGACTTTAACCTTCTCAGTCAATATTCCTTTCCAAATATATATAATAGATGAAGTGAAATAAATTGCATTGAAATCAGTGGACTTTGGTGAAGAGATAATATAAAGCATTCTTTATACTGTTACCACAAATCCTTTACTATTACTAACTGCTGTTTAGTTTCTGTCCTTCATCCTGTTTAACCATTTCACAGTTTGAATATATGTCTGAAGAAAAGTGGAAGATTTTACTCCTTCCAGGAGCAGTTCATTGTTTCAAAACTCTTTTTTACACACTACATTTTAAGAACCCCTACAAGAAGCAAGAATTTTCTGAGCTCTGCCAAAAAAAGCATTACAAGAAAGGAGGAAAAAAAGGGTGACTGAGTCTCAGCCAAAAGTAATATTATTAAAGAAATCTTTATAGAACTGCCTGGCCAATTCACCCTGTTGTGGAGCTCTAGTCATGCTCCACTCTGGCAGAGCCTTTTACCTGACCACACGTTGTTCTTTGGTCCGCATCCAAACCCTGCTGATGGACACTGGAGCCTCTCCATGGATTTGAGTGCACTTTGGATCACGACATAAAAACAGCAGTCAGGCAATTTAAAGGCTTGCTGAATAAGGCATTACCTTCAGGAATGGATTTATGACTGAAAACTTCAGGCACTAATGAACTATTCTTTATATACTCTAAGACAATGAGAATACGGTTTGTCCTGTCTTGTGTTTAATGGTTGAAGTATTCTGTTATTTCATTTTATGTGAAGAATTGAGGCCTAAGATGAAAAATGCTTCTGAGAATATGGGAAGAGTTGGATCCCAAATGGATTTGGAAAATAAATCCCTTTATTTAAATAGATAGCAGAAAGAGGTTGGAAATAATGACGAATAAAATATTCAAATGAACTAAGAGAAAAAAAAATTTTCATTTTTAACAGGACAGAGAGTGAGAGTCAGAGTTCTAAAGCTATTGCCAAAACTTATGGAAATAAAAGTGTTCAATACCATAGGTCTGAAACAAGCATTACTAAATCAGCTCATAGCGTAATCACGATAGAGTAAATGAATATATACTTTAATGCAAGCTTTGGATTTTAGTGAGTTTGTCACTTTGCCTTAAAACACAGGCCATATGCCTAAAAAATGATCTGATTGGTATTAAATATAACCTATTTCTGAAGGTACTTCCTGATGACAGCAAGGAGCTTTCTTTGATACCGTATCTGAAAGCAGTACGTATGAAATATATTCCATACTTCACCAGACTATTTCCAAAGTAGGAAGCATACAGTGATATCTGATTGTGTTACTTACAATTCTGGAAGTGTTGCTGCTTTAGTGTTTTGAAATATGGAACAGACAACCCTGGAGATTATTAAACAGTTGGATTTGAGACATTCCTATGAACTTCAGGCAGGCAGGCAGCCAGAACTAGTGCAAGCAAATGGTAAAATGTTAGGCATTTTAAAATTGTCTTAAAAACATTTGTAACTACATAGCTGAAGAAACAACATTCGCACTCTCTCTGGTGTTATTAGAGAAGAATTTTTTGTAGTAGCAGCATCCTGATGCAAAGCTGCCCTGGGAGATGCTTCCACAAAGGTCTTTTGTATAACCTTTTTTTTTTTTTTTTTTTTTTTTTGAGCAAGTTACTTGTCATACAGTGACTTCCTTTGATATCACACAAAATGCTGCCATAGACCTGTTTTATGCAACAAAAATCCCCTCTTGTATTCCCAAAGTCTAACACATGTTTTCTCAGTGGTTCAGCTAGCCTGTGCCTGAGGGTTAGACAATCTCAGCCCAATTCCCAGACAAGATTTCTACCCAGCGAGTGACAAGTTGCCAGGCTCACTGCTTTGCTCCAACATGCTGTCTTAATGGAGAGTGAAAGGAGGAGGTCACATCCTGGTGCAAGAGGGAGAATGAAGCTTTTACAGTATATTATTTTTCCTAACAAAAAAGGCCTCCCACAATCTGACAAGTATAATCTGTTCAGATACAAGATAAGTGTCAAGATCTCTTATCTTAGCTGATGTAGCCAAACTAGACAGCCAGTTCAGTAGTTCCTGCAAACAGAATATTCTTAAAGCATGGGTATTGTGTAAATAGCAATCCTTGTATTTGCAGATCTATTTCATGGTTTACCCTCAAAATAGTATAATATAGGTATTATAGGCACTTGTGACCTGTGTCTGTCTTCTATTTATATCTGATTTACCATGTACTGTGACACACTAACAAGTCCACTTTATTTCAGAAGTAGGTGAATGGAAATAATTTGTAGGTCTTATTGTACCATTGACCTGTTCTAAATACTTGTCTTATTTACCAGCATTAGGGATGGATCTGTATGAACGTTTTGTGCTGTGATCCTCCCCTTCTTTTCGTGAAGTAAAAAGCAGTTCCATTTATCCCATATAATACATCTACACCTAATTCTTTCAAGGTTGCATTTTCAAATGCATCTCGCACTCATCTCATGCTGATCCTACTAGGATCTAAAACAACCACTAACAATAACTGGAAACTGAATAAAACCAGTAACAACCAACTTTGCTTACAATATTATTGTATCGTCACTGAATAACCAAGTAGGTTGTAATTAAATTTATTGAAGTCAAACACATATCTAGAAGGATGTACACTAGAAAAGCAAGAAAAGCTATATACAAAATGACTGAGAAAATAAACGATTCCTCAAAGCAAAATTCAAAATTAATTCCAACTTCACCAGATCAGTTTGTTATTCCTTCAGGAACAGCTCACACCTACCCAGAGATCTTATTCATGGATATTTCACAATTATGCTACTGGTTTTAAAAGAGAATTCACATGCCAGGGAACTGTCATATGTATTCATAAGTCAGGTATCAAATGAGCCAGTTTGCACTCTGATAAAATGAAGTGCAAAAGAAAAGACACTCTACCATCTTACAAATCCAGATTAAGTATCATAGTCTGATCAAAATAACATCCATGTCATCATTCCAACTCCAATCAAGCCTGAACAGAATCTCTTCTGAAGATGGTTAATCAAGGAGTTGGTATAAAAGAGGGAAAGTGAGGAGAAAATAAGCTGACTAAAGAAGCCATCAGGAAAACCAAAAAATGAATCTGCGTCAGAAATGAACATAATTTACCAAGAACTTGTCTGGCCAAGGCAAAGTGAAGTCTTCCTCTCCACTCCCTATCCTTCCCCATACTGACAGCAAAATGCTGCAAAAGGATTGCAACAGAGAACCAGGAAAGAATATTCCTTTGCCTGCTCCTTCTACAGCCATCCTATCCTTTCACACAGCTGAAGCTGAAAGTCTTATTTAGGCACAAGAAAACATACTTCTCATCTACTTCACTGGAGATGGCAAGCCTTGCTATACACTTCTACCTTGTAAAACCTCGTGTGGCCTTTGAAATCCTGCTATGTTCCAAGCACACATTCATCAGAGATTTGTTCTGAGATACAAAGCTTGAAATCTTTGACTGCTACAGTACCTATGCAGGCAAGGTCCCATCCCCACCACTCTCCACAGAGGACATCCAGACCTCATCAGTTGCTGAAGATGAAGTACCCTCTTCATCTTTATGGGCTGAGGTCTTCTGAGCAAGCACTGATAAAGATAAATGATCTATACTATCTATACTTAAATGGTAAAAGAAATATTCTTAGTATGGGCTGAAGGAAGGGGCCACGTAAAAGCACTCACTGACTCCAAGGCATTCTTTTCCCAAAACCCTCCAACCTAAGTACTGGGAAACAGTGGGTTAAGAACTGAGGAAAGGCTGTTGCAGTAATAGCCTGTTATAAGAAACCAATGAGTGCAACTGGGCCAAAGGAGCCACAGCTGGTGAGAGGAATGGTTCCTACGAAGAACTTGCAGGACCTTTGCTAGTGTCACCTGTGAGAGAAAATTGGCTCTGATGAAAACTATTTAAAGAGGACAACCTGAAAATGTACTGCCTAGATAATTTGGCATACTACTCCTTTGAATTTCTGAGTGTCTGACTTTCTCCTAGAGCTTTTTCCTTTGTTCTCATCTGAATTCTAAAGGGCAGAGTGAGCACCAAACAGGGGCAGACTAAGCGTGACTTTATTCTAGAATGCAGGAAGCAGGTGCTCCAGGGTGCTGCCTGTTCCAAACTCACCATCTCACTTATTATAAACTAACACAAAGCTCCTCTGGGCACGCTGGACCCAAATAATTCCTTAAAACACTAAATGAATGGAGACAGCTTTAGTACATAAAATAGTGTTTTTACTTATGGCGAAGAGATTGAAAAGGTCTGATATTTAGTCTCACGTGACCTTTATCAAGGACGGTACAGAGCATGCTGTTTTTGCCTTAATAACTCGCTGTAGCCAGGCGTCTTTGACTTTGATAAAGGTCATTCAGGTCCAAAAGCCTGGGTACTTTTCAGTTACCTTTATCTGAAATAAAAAAAAAGGCATTCTTATAAGTAGTTCTCATTTGGAGCATTATTTTCAAAAATGTCATTAAGTTCCAGGAGGAACTTTTTATGTTACTTTGTATCAAACAGTTTTTTCTATTGTACCAGCTAAATTCTGCAAAGCTCTCTTCTCTGATCAAATATGCTGGCTTCTGATCAGGGAAATCATGTGAGCAAAGATTCACTGATGTGAGTAAACAGAAACAAATGGTGAAGCAGAGTACAAACACCACAATCCTTTTTCTTTTCTTTCCTTTTTTTTTTTAATAACTCATTCATTAAGCAGTGGAACTAAATGGAAATGTGGGACATTTGTGTGTGTAGTCACACTGTAGTTAAGATAATTAGGACCAGCTGTTACTCTCTTCTGTTTTTTTTCTGGAAGAACATAGCACTGCACAAAGCTAGCACAGCAAGAAGACAGACAAGGAAGATGCTGAAGCATGTCCTTAAAACCTCAATAATTTTCAGTGTTGTTCAGAAACTTTAACATTCAGGCTGTGTAAGCCAACATGAAAGATGACTTTTTAGAAAGTAATATTGTCAAACTTATGTTCAGATTTTCACCATGTAAAGTCCATGCAAACAATCATTTTTAATCCCCCTCCCTCCCCTTCAGTGTTTACCCAAGGCAGGCCACCTTGAACCAATTACAAACACAAGGGGCAGAGACAGAGTTTACTTATTGTCAGAAGAAGAGAATTCTGTCTGGAAACCATTTCTTTCTAGCACTGCCTGGCACTGTACATTCTTCCCTTCAAAACATATCTTGAGAAAAAATTGACAGTTTTTCTTACACAAGTTACATGGATGTTGCTGTGCTGCAAGAAAAATACTTATTTGGAGACAGACTGCATCTGTTGTCTGTTGTGACTCAGTAAAGGTAAGTAAATGAATTCAGACTCCCTTTTCTACTCCTATTTTGTACTTAAAGCAAGCTGTGACAAAAAGAGGATGTAACTTAAGGGGATAAGCTTTCCCTTTAGACAGAGGTTAAAGGAAAGAGGAGGAAAAGCAGGTGGTCTGCAATTATTAGGCAGAATAGGGAAGTCAACTTAGGGCAAAATCTTATTATGGATAGAGGAATGAGTGGGACACAGGATACAACTTGTATCTCTATTGTACCTATTCCAAACTTCTCAGGTCATACATATTGTCCATATTCAAGAACCAAGATCAATTCTTAACAGTCTATGGTTACTTAACGTCGCACCCATCCCCCAAATTACGATATTTCCATCTATTAAATACACATACAAAAACAAGCATCTGTTTTTAAACTATATTCAGGTTTTTTTTTTTGCTTGACTATTGAGTTCTTTGCTTGACTAACCTGCTTTGATGCTATCCTCTCAAGTCACAATTAAAACTATGCCTACTTCTCATACTATTTTTATACTATTGTCATGGCACAGAAAAGACACTACTGGAATTAGGGAACTAGCTGGAAGTAGCTACACAGATCCTCTAACATTACTGAAATAAGACAATATGGCCTCCAAAGTTTTCGAGCTGCAGTGCATCTTCAGGAAAAATCAAAAAACAAATAAAAAAAATCTTCAAGAAACTGTGGAATACTTAACTACTTCTTACAAGGGCAGTAGTGATAGGACAAGGGGGAATGGTTTTAAACTAAAAAAGTGGAAATTTAGACAATAGGAAGAAGTTCTTAACTCAGAGAGCAGTAAGGCACTGGAACAGGCTGTCCAAGTAGGTGGTGGAGTCAACACCCCTGGAGGTGTTCAAGAAATGTTTAGATGTTAGACACAGTTTAGTGGGGAAATATTGGTTGTAGGTAGATGATTGGACTGGATGACCCTGGAGGTCTTTTCCAACCTCGGTCATTCCATAATTCTGTAATCCCTGGAGGTGCTCAAGGCCGGGTTGGATGGGGCCCTGGGCAGCCTGATCAGGTAGGTGGCAGGGCATTGGATAGGCTTCTACATCCCTTCCAACCCAAACTATTCTGATTCATTCTATGATTCTGTGATTTCCTGCCCAAAGCAGCTGGGCATAAGTGGAGCTTGAAAATCCAGATCTGTTCTTCTCAAGAAAAGCAGGACAATCTAAACTGCACCTGATCCCTCAGGTTATAAAGTAAGGGAAAAATGCTAAATAGCCTTAATTAACTATCTTAAATACATGAAATGGTAACTTTAGGTAGAGACAGATTTGAAAACAAATGATTAGAAGACGATTTCAATTCTACTTGTGGATTTGTGCGGATTTCCAGGAAAAAAGAAGAAAACCACAATCTCTGTCTAGGGAGAAATCTAATATTAAAATTATTTATGGGCAATGAATTAAAGTTTCAGTTAAGACTGAAGGTAACTTCAGCCGTCATGTATCCCACATCACATGTGCTGGCCCTATGATTTAATCAAGCATAAACTTCCAGATTAGGCATCCAAAACTATGGTCAGCTCCAGAAATAGCATGTTTAAGAATGCTTTTAACTGACTTCTTTGTGCTTTAGAAGAGCCTCATGTGATTGTACTTAATTAATTACATGAAGGTTATAATTCTGACTGGAACAATGTGTACTGCTTTACACATGCTTAGAAGAAATATGTGGAACACAGAATAGTTCCTCTAAGCAGAGCTTACCAGATGGATCACAGGCTCATTTATCTCTATACTTATCTCTATCTGCTTCTTCCAATGAGACTTTCAGGACTCTGGTCCTTTCTGTCCTTTAGAAACTCTACATCTGGCTTTGTATTCCTAACATTGCTGGTCCTTGCAACCATCACTTCCTTTTGCTTCTCTGAGATTCTTCAGGGAAACAGAGATTCACTTTGGTAAATTTATTAGAAGAGCAAACAACAACGCTACGTGCTCTGCGTAGCTCTACCAGTAGCTGGTATGACATTAGAGGGGAAGTACTCAGAAGCAGAAAAGATAACAATCTGAGGAATATTATGCATGGATCTTTCCAACTATATTTACCTGCTTTTAAACGCACAACCATTCCCACTCCAACAAGAGCAAAAACACTTGTTCCCTATTCCACAAGAATTATCATTGTTGTCCCAAGGGAACAGTGGAAATAGCATCACATTTTGCATCTGCCTTCCAATGTTCACACTGAAACACATGACATATGGGAAGCAAAACAAGTCACAAAAAAAGGGGAGACAACAGCTATCTAATTGTATGACTTTGATTCACCAATTCTCAGCTCCCCTCAGCCCAGAGGAAAGGTATGCCTCAGGGTGAAGATGCAGCCAACTAAATCGATGTTATTCAGTTTGAGTGGCTGACAAAAATCGTTATGAGGGTACACTGCACCTCATTGCTGGCTTAACAGTTAGTGTATCAAGCACAGCATTTGAATGTTGGTGTCTAGTTCTTTGGCAGTATCTACCTGTTAATCTCTTTTGACCTTCCCAAGAGCAGCAACTATTTTTCAGACAGATCACACCACTGCATCAAAGTAAGATAATAAGCTCAGTGATATGCTAAGAAAGCGAGTAAAGCAAATCATATGAGGACATGAGCATATGCTCTGTACATAGGCACACAGACATATACGTACACAGTTATTCATCAAGTTGAGGTACATATCCTGATTTTTCCCTATTAAAAACAATCTGCATGCCTTGCTCTTCCCACAGATCGTATCCGGCATTCAAAAGAGACCCTGAGCAGCCACAGACTAATTAAGAAGAAAGGGAAGGATTATAGTTAGGTGTAAATAATACCCTAAAAAGGAAACGATATCAATAATGTAGTAGTAAAATACTTGAAAGGAAATGGATTTTTGATGAAGTCAGTTTTTCAAAGTCTTTCCCTAGAAAAGAGAATAATGCTTTTAAATTGCTAATCATGCTGACTGCTACTACTTGTTAACATTTTGCCCTTGGGAGAAAATACAGCTTAGTGGCACAAGGGCTCTATAATAAGCATCTTTATCTCGGGATTCTCAGACCCTTTGTTATTTTTTTTCCTCTGGAGCTGTAAACGGTATACCACTCGAGCTGATTCACACAGGCCTTGGGAGGAGGATGCAGAAGAGCAGGCTGTTCTCTCTTGAGAAGTTCAACATGGTAAAATTCCTCTTCCATTTCAGCAGTTCCTAAAGACATTTTGCACCCAGCTTGACCTGACAGATGTAACTCTTCTGCTCTCTCTCTCCTTAATTTGTTTGCATTTGGCTCAGGTTCATAGGTTTTCTGGACTGCATGATGGCTTTCCTAGTGGATCTGTAAAAAAAAAGTCTGGGCCCGCTTAAATAACAGTATGAGAATGCTAGTATGGGTGCCCCTTGGAAGCAGCAGAAAGGGGCAGATGAGCTGACAGCCAGCATTCCTGTCCTGCCAGCTTGAAGGATGTTGCCCACAGCCACTCACCATATGTTTGGCTCCAAACTATGGAGCAGACAAGTCAGAACGATGCACAGAATTCAGATGATTTGCTCTCTGTCTCTCAAGAGACAGGAAACTCTGAAGCTTGCAGTCATCACCTACATTCCTCAGCTTTCCTTCCAAAAGTCAGACATCACAGGACTAGGAACAGGAAATTTATCTTAAATGCTCTCAAATGTGGACAAAAACCACAAAGGCCTCTGTTCTAAGCTGCCTTCAGGTACATTACCACTCTTTGTATTTGTTACCAGGATGAGAGGCAATGGTTTCAAGTTGTGCCAGGTTCAGGTTGGATATTAGGAAAAATTTATTCTCTGAAAGGGTTCCCAAGTATTAGAACAGGCTGCCCAGGAAAGTGGTGGAGTCACTGGAGGTGCTCAAGAAATGCACAGATGTGGCACTGAGGGATGTGGTTAGTGAGCATGTAGGTAATGGGTTGAAGGTTGGACCAGATGATCTTAGAGGTTTCCCAAACTTAAGAATTCTACGATTCTGTAAACCTGCTTATCTCAGGGAAAATAACTGAATACATACATGTGTATTTATTGATCATTATGGAGTACACTTCAGAAATCCCTGACTTGTTTTAGATATGGTAAATATCTACAGTGCAACAAAGTGACCATTGGGAAAACCAGCAGGAACAGAAAGCACCACAACTTTGTTTAGCAACAGCTAACTGATTTTCACTATTTCTCGTTTGTGTAAAAGAGACAGGGGAGGGTGCCTTCGTGTCTTCAATCTCCTTCCATGTTGGAGGTGGTCTGTGGAATCTCCAGCCACAACACAGAAGCTTAAGCTATTAAATTAAAGATCCACCCAGCTAACAATTTTATGTCTTTGCTACAAGAGCCAATATATTACATAAATCTACAAATAGACGGACCAACATTTTCTATGATGCTCATTAAGAACTTTTCTTAGGCCTCTACATCAGTTTATGCACCACTTCATAATCCACCTTGTGGGGATGCAGGCCTAACTGCCGGGGCAAAAAATAAAAAAATAAAAAAATTAAAAAAATATATATATATATGCAGAGAATAATTGAAGATACAGGAGATGGTTAAGAAAAGAAGTAATCAGGGCTCATTCTACACTTCTTACTCCAGCACAAGCAGAGGTTTCTGCACATGAGGAAGGTGGAGGGAAATGAACACTAGCTAGGATCTGTAGAGAGTCTGAACTTCGGCTGCCTTGGAACAATGTCAGTACACTCACTGAACCACTGACATACTAACCACGGATGCTCACAGCAAGGTCAGGCCATGCTCCTGGAGAACAGCATTCACCTTAACTAGATGCACATGAGAAATGTCAGTTCTAAGCCAATCTACACAATCAAGTGATCTGCTATTTCCGGCAAACTATAGTTCCACATAGCATCACTACCACCACTCTGATGTGCTGATAACATGCGCTCCTCTAAAGCAGTTCTGCAGCATTGTTGATTGCTACAAACATGCATATATTTTGGTTACTAACATGTGACCTTAGATAGTTTATTATGGAAGGAGTTGAGGTTTGAAGAGAGATACGCCTGAAGCAGGCTGTCATTGGATGAATGCTCTGCTTCAGAGATCAGGGAGGAAAACAAGATGAAATTAGCTAAAGGTAACCTAGAAAGGAGGAGAAATAACACTGGAGTTGTATTCTTCATGACTTTGTTATGGCATATAAGAACTATAGGAAATGGTTTTTTTTTTCTATTTTTGAAGGGATGCTTTTCCTGTTTAATTTCTCATGATACAAATCTATCTGTAAACGTGGGTGGTAAGAACGTTTATACATGAATGCAACCACCCAAATAACTGCAAGCAATTTATATAGTTTAACAAGCACTTGGACCTCTGACTTGACAGCTTGCTATTTTTCTATTTTTCGTTTTTAACAATTAGATGTAAAATTCTACGGCAGAAGCAGCAATAACATGCAGACTACACAGAATTATTAAGGTTATACAAAGTTACTAGTTTACAAAATGTCTGTGGTAACAGAGCAGAGCTCTTTAACAACCAAGTGGCTGTGGTTGTTCTAAGGGGATTTCTTAGGAAATGTAAAATATCCAATTTTGCTTTTCTTATGTCTGTTATTTCACTCTATACACTTTCTCCTGAATGGTTATTAAGCTTTCTTCTGGGCATCACATTCAGTGGGACGGAGGTATGATATGTGCTGTGACAAAATGCTAAGCACTAGAGAGTTGTTCAGACCCCAACAGATTGTTACTTCTAGCTGCTATTTCATTTTGCTTCAGAGAAATGATAAAACAGGCTGAGAAATGTCAAGGAACAACAAGGAAGACAATCAAGGAATGAGAAGGAAGATGAACAAACTTGTTCCTAATTGGCTTAGCTATCATCCACACTTCCAACTTCAAGCAGCAAATAAAACCCAGATCTAGCTTTTGAAAGCAGTGCAAAATTTGCAATCTCTTTTAAATTAGAGAAATAGCATGTGAGTACTAAGGGAAAGACCAAAAGTCCAAGTATTCCCCAAGTACAAATCAAATATTCTGGAACCATGTGAATAAATAAAAAGCAAAAAAAAAGAAGCAGCAGAAGTCATCTTAAAAATAGGACAAAGGCCTTCGACAAGCAACTGTTAATATATGGAAAAAAAAATCTTGAACATACCACATTCTGTGATCTAGAAGACTAAAATAACATTTGGAGAGTCATGAATCAATATGAAACATTTCAAAATTGTTGGCTTTCCCCCAAACATATCCCTAATGACATATTGTGGGAATATTCTTTGCACAAAGTATTCTAGCTGTCATATAGTTGGTAGCTTCCCATGAAGCTGCAGTTCAAATATTACTGTAAATACAGTATGTTCAACAAATTTATTTAAAAAAAGCAAACTCCTCCAAGAATACAAAGACAACATACTGTAAGAATACTCAAAACCAGCCACCCCTGCTTTTTTGAGGCTTTGAAGACCAGATGTTGAGAAATACATGTGTACAACAGCACCTCAAAGTTGAATGTACATCTGCCATAGCCAGCATCATCCCTCGCTGACTTACACTGAACCAGATTTTAGTGCTTTTTGGGGGTAAGCAAAACTTTTTAAAGCAAAGACGCAATAAGCAGCAAACTTAACTAACATGAGATGTTTTCTTTTATGTGACTTGAAATGCATTGCTTGTCTTTGAAATCTTCTTCCATTTTCCTTCAGTACACAGATCCTCTATCTACCCTCTCATCCCTATTTTTAAGCCTGCTTTTAATTATTTTTCTCTAATCTTCCCCCCACATACACTAACCACCCATATGTGGAATGCAAATCTACTGTGGTAAGCATATGTGAGGAATTTGCCAGTGTTGGATTTGCTGAATCTTTAACAGCAGTCAAAATGAGCAAGTCTGGAGGCCTGATGCCAGAAAAAAGAGTGGTACAAGTATACCCTATTCACAAAAATAATTTCAAATGTTGCAGAATGGGTTCCCAGTCCACTGAGGCAAAACATGTCACTTCTGCTGCTGTCCATCATTTCATGAAAGAGGCTGCCACTTTGGCTTATGCTCAGTAATACCTTACTCCCCAGGTAGTCCTATTGAAAACTGTGAGACAACGCAGCAAATAGCATTCTCAGTATTAACAGCAGCAGCAAGCCTGTCCCATTGTCAATCATCTATAATCTGTGCTTTTATTTAAAATAGTATGAAGAGCTGATATGTGTAGTGACAGTTTCCAGCCCTGGTGCAGTAGCCCATTGGGCTGTAAAGGGATTTAGTGCTCCAAACGCTGTAACAAATCTTGTAACTGCCCAATTATCATTTGATGGCCACCACTCTCTGGCACCCTAGGGGCCATGTCATTGAAGATAAGCTCTGTATATGTTAACTTGGTGTCAGGATGTACAGCATATGTCTACTAAGCTGGATGAGTGCCCTTTTGCAGGATGTTCTGTACGTTTACATTGTGCAGCCAAGAGCCCTGAAGGTGTTGAAAAAGAAGAAAAGGCCTTTCATAGAAAGCTTAATCCAATTAAAGCATATTAATGAAGGTTAGGATCATCTGTCACATTATCCAGACGCATCCTTTCATGCAGCATCATCTGATTACAAAGTCTGATTTTCTTTTAAGGCTTTTCATCTTCACCAAGAAAATGTGATGAAAAGTTCAACACTTAAAATACAGAAGGCTTAGATGGGATTTCTGCTTCTTTCCTACTTTTTTCTCTTTCTCTCCCTGAGAGAAATATGATGCTTATTTTGAAACAGTAGTATGTCTTAACAGCTGGTACAAACTGCCATGTATCTAGCACAGCCTAGAGAGCTACCCCTAGTAACACCTCTCAGGTTTTTGTCTGAGGGAATCCAAAATCTCAAAACAGAAGAGTAAAGGAGAGAGAGAGAGATTGAAACACCCTACACTGTAAATGAATAAAGGACTTGGGGCTCTAGAGTTGTATCAGACTAGATTTCTCTGATAGCTATGAGTGCACCTTCCAACCATCACCATGTTAAACAATTTGAACATTTGTAAGGGTCTGCTTCCTTGATTAGAAAAGACAAAAAAAGGCATATTGTAAGCAACACTCTTTATGACACTACAGCAAGGCAGAGACAAGAAGATGAGATGCGCAGCAACTGAGACATTTCTCTGTTCAGAAGCACCCGTGGTCCCAGTGAAACTGCCTTACCTTCCACCATGCTCCTCAGAACAGTTGTAGACTAAAAATCCCCATGCTAAAAAGACTAACAGTAGAAATAGAAGGGGTCTAGTTTCCAAAACTTGTGCCAACAGGTAAATCCATTCAAGATCATCATGATGAGGATCCCATTAAAGAGGAAAACAGAACAGAACAAAATAAAACAGGAAATTCAGTAACACCACAATAATGCCTTCAAAATAAGTCTTAGTCTCAGCATTACCCTACGATGTAAGCACGACAATTTCTGACTCTTTTTTTGCTTTTCCTCACAACAGAGATAGCGTTTGTTTTGTATGTTTGTTTTTGTTGTGGTGGGTTGGCTTTTTTTGCTTGGTTTCTGAAGAAATCACGAAATGTTACATGAGTACAGTGCCCACTGTTGGTTCAGTCCAATTGCTCTCTAATTTGTGCAGTCTGTATCCTGATATTTACAGTACTGAGTCCGAAACAAAAAGGCGAGCAGCCAGACCTGCTGGGCCTCTGACAGAACTACTGAAAGGCTGAAAGGATTAATGAAATAGGTAGAGGAGAATTTGCTCATTAGCATTCAAGGGACATCTAGAGTCTACAAGGAATGTTAGGTTTTTACCAGATATCTTCTTTGGGGTTTATTAAGCTAGCTGTGTACTTCAAGCAAAGAAAGTAATGCAGTGTGCATGACTGGTGTACTTAATTTCTCAGCTGCATTTAACATACTACTGAGGAGCATGCCCCTGCTGAGGACTACATACTTTTGTGAAAATTCTACATTGAATTTGACAGAGCAGACCTCGTCTTACAGTAATTTGATATCTCACAAGCCCTGAAATGCATGCTGTTTAAAATAAAAGCCAAAAACAACTTATCTCAGCCTTGCTCCTTAGAAGCAAGGGGACCTGCCTCCAATTTTCAAAGTTAAAACATGAGAGTACTTTCAGCTAGGAAGATATTTACAGGCTGGTTGATGGAAAACTAAAATGTAAGAAGAGAGATGAAGTAAAATGTGCTGTTTCTACTTTCTTCCTACTTCTCCTATGTCAAGCTAGATTGAGAACTGCTGCTGTACCATGAGACCACTGTGCATACAGACATCATCTCAATTGAATCACCACCCACTAACCTACTGTGGGCAGACATTTGCCTCTAAGCAGATGCAATTCCTACAGCTGATTCAGAAACTGGATCACCCTATAAAGCTTAATCCACTTTTCCTAAGCACTGCCTTCCTTTTTCACTGTGTTTCAAGTCCAGCCTGAGGTCAAAACCATTTCAACTTGCCCCCCAGAGCAGTTGAGCACAAGGTACAAACACTTAGCCTGTCAAGGGCAGCCTAATTTAACACTGAATATACAGTATACCTGTAGACATATAGGAATCTGTAGGCAACTTGCTATATACATCCTCTCTATAGTCGAGGTCAGCGAGAACTGAGCAACAACAAAATCATTTCACTATTAGCAGTTGTTCTGCAGGGATGCACATGTGCTCTCTCAATGCTTTCAGCGTTCAGTCAATGTCCTGATACACAGCCTTACATTAGCATTCATTTAGAAAATACAGATTTGGCACAAGTGTGCCCCAGTCAACTTGTGGATTCAGATAGCCTCAAAATTTGAAAAAGTTTGCATCCTCTTATAACCCTTTCTAGTGGTATCCCGTTTCCAGTTATCAGTTGTCACATTAATCACTGCACAAACGTAATTGTTATATTGTCATTTTATGAAAGGAAAAGACTGCCCTTGTGACAAGCTTACATTTCCATGTACCCTGTTTTATACCAGTAGTAGCAGACTTGACAAAGAGTATGTGACCTGATTTCCCAGATGTCTGTAAATGTACTTGGCATTGAATTTTAAATCTGACTGAATTCAAAGCTCTTCATATAAAACACAACTCAAGTTAACTTTTATCTCTTTTCTTCTTTCTGTCTCTCAGCAGCTGTTCTTCTTTTATTATTTCATGTGCTATATTCAATATGCAAAGTTTCCTTGTTTGTTAGAGTGCATTACACTTTCTAATGCATCTGTCATGTTGGAAAACAGGAAAGTAGCATAAAGTCTCTCTTGTGATTTCTTTCTTTTTTTTTTCTTTTAATGGAAGGTTTTTTTAGATGGGAAAGGAAAAAAAAAAAAACAACAACAAACAATGAAAGGAAATTTGCCTCTAAGCATCTACAGAGCTTAGAAAAGGGTTCTTCAGCTTTATGAAACTTTAAAAAAGTAAAATACCAGCGAATTTAATGCTTATAAATGACAAAACATGAATGGCTCTGGGAATTTTCCTTAAAAGGATGATTTTGAAGCTAAGACACAAGATAGACAGCAGACCTGGATTCTGTTCTACATCTACCAACGGCTTTACTGGTTAACCTCTCAGGCTATGCCAGTCCTGAGGATATTTAGAGAAACAATCCACATCAGCATCTGATCCAACACTGATCCTACAGGACAGGTTTTTTATATAAAACAGCTAGACTCGCTTTCACTCTTCAGTTAATTCTGCAAAAACTGAGCCAAATCAAAGTCATACACAGCCTAGTCCTGCCTCGAAAGTCTTTTCCAATATAAAGCTTCTGAGAATATAATTCTTCTGAGCAGACAGATCAGCATGGTTGGACCTAAGTATTTCTTCCCTGTAGTCAGAACTACTGGGTTCTGGAGGAAGTCAAGCCCAGGTGCCAAAAGATTGTAAACAGGCTAATTCACCCTCCCTCAGTCCTAGAAGCAAAAGTTCATTGACAGATTTTGGATCTGACTCTGCACCATATCTTCTAGTATTCAGCATCTCCACAGTACATCGCACAGCACTGAGCAGCTTTCATGAATGTCTACGCTACAAGGCATTCTCAGCAGTAAACAAAATCAAACCATGTCATCAACAGGCATTTACATTAGTATTAGGTGTTTCACTGGTTTTTGGGGCACACATGAACTACATCCACATATGAATAGTTTATATATATGTGCACATATAGATATATATATGGAGTACTATGAACACATGAAATTTACATACACGGAATAGTTTTGTATATTTTTCTTAAAACTTGCCTCAGCATAAGTCAACTGCAAAATGTTTTGTTTTTCTTTTTCCTTTACAGTAGTATTTGCAGAGTTACATAAATGGCCGTTGCTTGTTTGGTAGGAGCAAAATAACAACAGAAGGTATCATTATTTTAAGCCAGAGAGCATGCAACGCCAACTCACTCAAAAACATCCACTATCACTGGAGTTAAACCAGAACATGCTAAACCTCAGTTCCAAAAGCACATCTGCAACCAAAACATAACACAATTCCACAAGCATGTGCTCACAAAAACACTCACATCCTTGACCAATGTCCTGGCAAGTTTTGCTTATTCCTTTTCATTTCAACAAAATGTCACCGGGACCAAACTCTCGGCAGCTCCGTCTGGCGCCTCAGCCTGGGCTTCTGCTGCAGGAGCCAGGCAAAGTGCTGCTAAGTGCAGACCCAGATTCTTTCACAGTGATTTTTCAAAAATTGGATCTTTGTTTTGCAGCAGAGTGATAACAGATCTAACATTATCATCTCTGAAACAGAACAGTTTTTCCAGACAACATTTCTTCAAGTCCAAATATTCCCACTGGTTTCCAGATTATGCATGATTTTTCCTCAGTTTCTTTGGGCATCAACAAGAAAAACATACTCTCCAGACTAGGTTACAACACAGATGTTGTCTGACTTGATTCAAAGTTTAATGTTGACGGTACCTAGCGACGCCGAGCGACTGAGCTACAGTTCTGGCTAGTCTCCGTAGTGTGGTCTCACCCAACAAACAGTAATTCTGTTGAAACTGGGTCAGAGCGAGCAGTGCTGTAGCCCACTGCGTGACTTGCCTGTTTTAAAAGCACAGGGGATTCTCATCTCTGGGCCCAGTCAAGGCATATTCCCTGCAGGACAGTGGCCAAAGAGTCATGTGTGGGCCAAAAGTGCAACACAATGTTTTGGCCAATAAAAATGTGAAGATGGTACTCACTGCATAACTTCTTTTTTCTCGTTGCCAGTCTTCTTGGTGTTTCACACTGTTACCTGCCTATTCTTTATCTATTTTTTCATTTCCCAATCTATCTACACAATAACATTTTCGAACAATATGACATCACAATTTGAAAAGTTATTAAAATGTCTTTAATCCTTTCAAATCTCTAGTCACCTCTTAAATTTAAGTCCGAGTGACTCAAAACTAGATCTACAGTTGGGAATTGTGCACTAATTGTGATCTTAACTTTAACTATATGGTTGCCTAACCAATACTGCAGCATATCAAGAAGTTATAGGGAAGACTAGATTTCAGAGAGGCCAACATTCTGAGCTGGAAATTAATTGTGCAATCTAGAAATAGACACACGCAAAAAAAAATAAATAGTCTGAGGAAAGGGATGGAATAAGTTTCATTTCTCTCCTGAAGTGCCAAACATGCTGTTCACCATTGCAGAGAAATGCATATCTCTTGGTAGAAAGATCAGCCATAATTTCTCCCCAGGATCTGGAGGCGCTTAGAAAGATGGTTGGGACCTCACTGACTTTGAATTAACTCTTCTAGGACCGGATTGGAGCGACCCATATCCGAACTCCCTCTTTGCCTGAGCGCTAGAGAGTAACAATTCTGACATTGCTTTCTCCTGCAACAAAGAAAATCAACTGGAAAAAGAAAACTCGAGAGTAAGCATGCTTCAATTTTCTAAGGCCAAAGTTCCTAGCTCTGCCTCAAGTGTCATTCGTTGGCTTGCAAAGCTGTTTAATGATTTTTGTGGCAATAAATGAAAAAGAAGTGGAAAAATACAAGTTCCAAAAAAATGTTTCCTGGATTTTCCTTGGACAGTCATGTCAGACTTTAATAATATATAGAGAGCAAGCATTGACTGTAGCCAGGACTACTACAAACAATTTTTCTCATTCAGATACCTCATAAACACTGGATCTATGTGAAGTGCCTGGTCCTTAATCCACCAAACATTTAATTATTCATGTGAAAGAATAATCATTTCAGTAGGAGTGGTTCAGCAAGCTCCAAGCTAATGGCCATGAATAGCCTTATACCTGACTTATTCCAGACAAGGTAGGAGCTCAAATCCCCACTAAGCAAGTATTCAAACCACCACTGCATTAAAGGGCTGGTTTTCTGCAGAGTCTCTCTGGGTGATGTCCCTACTCAGACACTATCAATATATCTCAGTGTCTTCCAAACCAGGTCTGCCTTGGTGCACTCACGGATGTAGAACAAAATTACCCAACCCAGACCACAGTCTTCTGCCCAGGTCAGGCTACACTGAGACTAAGTGTTTTAGAGCACTGACATGATCATCCTTCACTTTGTCTTCTGGGTGCCTCTTCTTCCTTCTACAGGAGTAGGAGATACACCAGGCGGACAAAGCTGAGACTGAAATTTGCTTGAAAACAACTCATTCTATGCCAGCCCCAATGTGACTTTGCAGACCATAACACAATCCTAAGGTTTGGTCCTTTTTGTTCAGAGCCAAATAAGGAAAAAACTACATCCTTTGCTCCCTGTGATATCTCAGCACCAGTAAGCAGCAAAGAGTGTGTATATAAGTACTATACAGTTAGTTTCTGAGACTGCTTAGGTTTGGGAAAAGCTGCTGTCACTATTGTGCAAGCATTCACCTTGTAGCATACCTTCTGCAGTTTAGAGATCAGCCACTAAAAATAAAACACAGACTTTGGAACAAAAAGCAGTGCTTGAAACACAATTTCACAGGTTTTGCAGTATATTTCACAAAAAAATTCTATATAAAAATTATGTTTTGGCACTGAAGCATCATCTTCCAAATTCTTGCTCAGGTTTGGGAGCAGGGATAGGGGTTTAAATCTCTCTTAATATCACAAACATAGCAGCTCTATGCCTGAGAGGACTGGAAAGGGGTAAACAGAAATGTGAGACTTTTATTAAAATAGTAGAGGGAGTAGAAATTAAGTAAAGAAAGAGAGATTGAAAGAGTGAAAAGGAAGGTTGTAGGAGCAGAGAAGCAAAGGGAATATTTTAGAAATAGGAAGGGAGGATAGCTCTTTCATGCATCTGTCTAGAAAGTGATGAGCAGATGGAAGGTTTACAACACCTGGCATTTAAAGAAAAAGTCAATATTTCACAGGAGTTCTTCTGTCTTTTAGAATATTGATTTTTGAAAATAAACACCCTTTAAAGAGCATACACATGAAAAACACAAAAGCAAGATAGCTGAGGTTCTGGGTTTCAGCATACTACACAGCTGTCTCAAATGAGGCTGACAGCTGCCACAAATGCAGATATACACCTTAAAGAGATAGAAATTGAGGAACAGTTGTCCTCAGTTGTTTCGGTCATATGATTTTCATAACTTAATTTTACCTTAACAGTATCTGCAATTCCCATGGGTCATGGGAATGTTACATGCATAGGAAAATCCAGTATGAGGTTTACTTATCAGGGCTAAAGGCAGAAAGCAGTCTCTAATGTTCTCCACTTAGGATCTGATGCAGCTGGACATCCTACAGTGGGATACAAGAAATGCAACAGCCACAAAAAACATTCAATTTCTCCTCCCCTGTCACAAGCAACAGGGCAGGCATGGAGCACACACCTCTTCTCTGTAGCACTCCTGCACCTTCATTTCATGACTTTCTTCGTAGTAACTAACATGAAACAGAATTGCAAAAAGCTATCCAGGAAAAAGGGTATGTAGTGTGCTTCATAGCTCATCTGTGCTTACAACAGCTCTCTGGGCTGCAATGGCTGCTCTCTTAAGAGTGTGACTGCACATAAGTGAGTAATTACATGATCAAGTCCCAGGAAAAACATGGTACAGCTATCTATTTTTACAGGAAAATACATGTTTCTATATGTACACTTTCTTCAGATGTTACCAATTTCATAATACAAAGGAATACTTTAGAAAACGTTTGTCCTCTGCAGAATATAATGATCCAAATAATGAGCCAACCTCATTCAAGCCTGTTAAACGTTGAGAATATAATCAGAATTGGTACCCTGTTCCCCCAAAAAGGAGAATTTTGCTTCTATCTTGGAAACAAATTCTACTATACTTTTCAAAATACTTTCACTCCTATTTTTTATTTTTTTTCATACTGACATTTAAACTGAGTGCTGTCTCCACACATCAAGCCACTGTGGCCTAAACCACCACATATCCATAAAGTAAATACTAAAGAAGGAGTGATACCTCAAAACCACTTTCTATTTCAGAAGGAAAATTTCTTTTTCTGTTTCTTTCCTTAATCTGAAGTATATGCTTCTTCCAAATTGAAAAAACACATGCATGGAAAATTTAACAGGAAACTTGGACACAGCAGAAGGTCATCTTTTAAAAATTGTAAATTCCATGCTATAGAAGGTCAACCAATGTCATTCACCCCTTGTGTCTGGTTACAAACCTAGAGCTGGTTTGGAAAACAGTTATAAACAAATTTCAATATGCGCCTGGTGGGAAAATTAAATGAAACCTGTGCCATGCAGCCAAAACCATAATTTAAATCCTAAACCTTCATGCCCCAAAAGAGTCAACAACCTCAGTCCAGATAAAGGCTAGTTTATTTTGTAAACTCTGAGAGTTACTCAGATGTCCTAAATTCCATCTGAGCCCCTGAGCCTGGTGTTTCCTTTTGACTAAATGTTTTTGAAAGCATGAAACTAACCAAGAGAAAACACCAAGCACAAAGACTCATGTGGAATTCTGGCTGCATTAAAAAGCCCTAAACAATAAAGGTCTTTCCCTTCCAAAATTTTTCCCTGGAGTAAAGCTACCTTACCCAAAGCCCCTCTCAGTATCTCCAAGTGGAAAGGAATCATTAAAAAATGGAAGGACTGACAGTCATCCCACAAGGTCTCAGGCTTTCCTTACAAATAAAGGAAACAAGTCCTTGCTGAGTACAGTGTACAAAAGCCAGCAGCGTATAGTTCACTGGAGCAAGGAGTACTGTTTATTCACAAGTTGCAAGTACATATCCCCAGGAGAACTGCATGATGAGGAGTATATGAACTTGAGTCAGCTGAACTGTTTCTTTCTACTTAGTAACTTGCGTTCTTTGTAATTTCTTGAATTTCAAAATCTTTCTTTGAAAAGTGAAGTGGAACTAACGGAGCAGCTGCAGAACACTGCTGCCATGTACCTGCTTCATTGCACAGGCCACTGTAGAAAGCATCCAAAGAGAACTAGACCCTTTATCTCTAAAATAAAACAATAATAAAATATATTTAAAAAAAAGCCAGAATCTGTTTGCACAAATTAGGTGATCACTAGGCATGGTTTAGCATTAGGATCCATTTTTGAGGATGATTTGAGCAAGCTACAAAAACTCAGAGCTGCAGCCAAAGAAGCTATCTGTAGAATGCTGGACAAAAAATTTCTTTCTGATTTCTTTCAGCTGCTGGTCACATACAGGGCAGTTAACTCTGAAGCTGTCTTATTTCCTCCTATGCATTAGAGAAGTTGATTCTCTAAATACAGATGTTTGACATTTTTTTATTGCAACACATCACCTACTTGTATTATATAAAAAAAACAACACTATAATCTCCTGGTTTATTAATTTCACTACACATTCTGCTCTCCCCCTCCTCCTCTCCTAATGACCTGGAGCTGTGAACAGGCTGTTGTTCTGACACTACAGGGTATGAATGGCCTGTTAGTATTCAAAGTTAGTGCAGACACTGGTTGTTTGGCACCCTTGAATTTATGCCCATCTGTCAACATGGTTTTGTTCCCACTCAAACAGTCATACGTCAGTTGCAAGAGTACTGGCACCAGGTGTAAGCTTAGAGTAGACACTGCTAGAACGCAAAGAAAAGTTTTGCTTTGCAAGAAGCTTCTTCTGATAGCAAGTAATCAAAACATATGGAGATTACAGACTCAGATTTGTTGATACTTTGAGGCATAATGCCACAAACGCTTTTATCCTTAAAATGTTTCATTTGCTGAGAATTTACATTTGAAAAGCCTAATTAAGGGACAATATCATCCCCCACAGAAAATAAGCAACCTCTACAAATTCAGTGGATATCCTTTTGAAGTGAGCTGAAAAATGTACCCTTACATAAGACTTCATTTTGTTAGTGGAAGGCTGGTGTTTCTTCTTCCTTTAAATGAGCTACAAGCATTCAAATATGCAGAAGCTAAAGAAAGTCATTCTGTGAAAAAAAATAATAATAATGAAAAAGCAAGTTTTGCTTTTGGGGAACAACATTTTCTTTATTCTGGACACGCTTCCTATTCAGTAGCTAAAAGAAGGATTACTCCTTTGACAATAATCCATTTGAAACTTTTCTAAAACTGTGAACCACATTTAGAGATTAAGGACATCAACATGTGTTGGTTGGGTACTCAGTGCATTTGAAAGATGCATCCAAGTCTGAGCTCTAACAGAAGACTTACTTCTGTCCCTCAGTAGTTGCCCCTTAAACATCCACACAGTGAAGAGAGAAACAAGGTCAACAGGACTTAGTTGAGCTGGACAGGAAAATGACAGAGAGAGATAAAAATTGGAAAGGTTGGGTGCAACACCCTCCAGTCATGCCTGCAGTACGCTGAAAGGAAAAGGTGCAGTGCTGTGTCAGAAGGACACAGAAGTGCACAACATACCAGATGGGCTCCAGCAGTTGGATCTCTCATGATCAGTGAAGCCCTGACTTATGAAATTGGTATTTCCCATCATTCCTTTATGGCCAGTGGACCTTAAGTAGCAACCTTTTAGGCAGTTGGTCTCACAGAATTGATTTAATCTTTCTCCCCGTCTGTACTTTCTGAAACCTCCAGTTTTCTCTATCTGTTGAAGTTAATGGTAATGTAATTGTCACAGAGATAGTGGTAGGACAAAGAGAGCCTGGGCCTCCTCACTTGAGATCCCTCAAGGGCAATGTTTCTGCTTGTGCATGTTACTTGGACTTTGGGGACATGTCCTGCAACAAACAGACGTAGGACTCTTTTCCAGAATTTTGGGAAAGACAAAGGGAGTACTGGAGGAGTGCCCTCTGACAGCAGAGTGATTATATGAGTGGGTGAAAGTATCACTTTGGTATAGCCTATACTCTCAAGCAGCAGGATCTGGATAGAAAACACCACATTTGCAAGAGTGTTTTTTGTTCATGGATAGGTACCAGGCATAAAGGGAGACCCAATAAAACTTTATGCTAAATGTGTAGGGAAAATATAATGAGGAAACATCTTTCTCCCCACATCAAGGTAACTTGCAAGCTAACAAGTCAGAAACAGATGTTCGGTATCTCACTTTCAGAATGAGCAGTTCCCTAAAACGATTGCTGCGTTTTGTCATCTTTGGTGTTCTGCTCAAAGCCAACCATTTGGAGATAGAAATAGTTCTGACAGTGGTATGCAGGCTGGAGCTCCCAGCTATGTTCTCTTGCCAGCAATTAAAACATTATGCTTTATATCCTTGTGACAAAAAGAAATTAAAATCTTTCCTTGGCATCTACATAGCTGCTATTTTCAGACTTCTACAAGGGCTTTTGTACTGCTTAAGAAAACAGGAAATTGAAGAAATTCAAATAAAATAGAAGTGCCAGGGTAAACCCATCACATACCTCTTTCATTCACAAGACACTCCGTTGCTGAGGGTCACCAAACTCTTTCAGTTACGTTAACACAAACTGAAGTCATATTGAGGTGCAATCCCCAACTGTAGCTCACACATTAAGAAGCCTTAACAAAAATGTAGGCAGACTACTCTGGTGTTTGTTGGAAAGAAAAAGTGTGGGAGAGAGAGAGAGCGAAAGAGGGCAGAGAATGTAATTCCTTCACGGTAAGTGGAAGTATTTCAGGATGAAATAGTACTAGCAGTACATATTAAATTCCGTAACAGGAGTTCTCAGCTCAAATATCCTCTTTAGTCTTTGATTTCATAGCTGGGGTTGGCAGAGCAAAACCACTACGAGACCAGATAAATATAAAAGTTTTACTTATTTTAAATTGCTTTTTCCCCCTAGCATTCAGCTCCAGACTCTCTGGACTCCTTAAGTACAGACACCCTCCTGTATATCTCACTTCATGCATCAGGGAAGCCACTTCTACCTTCCACGTTGTTATATTACTAGTTTTCAAAACTGCCGTGCAATTTGAGTTCTGTTATCTCTTGGCTTCCTCCTTCAAAATAAAAATAATAACAAATAGTACTCCTGAGTTTTCAGAGAAGGAAAAAAAAAAGAAGAAACAAGTCATCTCCATCTACTTTGCACATCTATTATCTCTAATAAGCTGGCAGACAGGTTTCAGCTTTATCATGAAACGTTCAGAGAGAGATGCTCAAGGCTAGACAGACCTTTTGTCTTTTATTGACCATATCTCCCTTTGAGATTCCTCAGGTGTGAACGCCAGATGCTTTCAAGCTTTCTTTCCAATGCAAAGTCGTTGGGGAGGGCTGCAGACTTCCCTTCATCCAGGAGCATTGCACTATTGCTTGCTTTGGTTACACTAATACTTCTTGGGCCTTCTCCAAAATGTCTCCCTGCCCAAACAGACTGTTAATGACTGTTCCCAGAACTGCCTAAGTCTTTAACAGGTTGGTAGCTCATTATGAGAAACAATGACCCTTTTCCTAAGCTAGGAAATGCTCCAACATCAAAGTTCTGCCTATCCATACATTAAAGCTTGTATTTCCTACAACATATTAATTGGTAACCACACTTAATGCATACCTACAAATGCAACAAATGTGCATGACTCACTGCTGAATATTGATTAAGATCAGACAAAGACGGGCTGACATTTCAGCATAGTAAGTTTGGAACAGAAACTGTCTAAACAGTGGAAACAGCAGTTATGATATATAACAGCTGTTGCTATGAACCTGCACTGTACTATCAGAATATTTTTTTCCATTACCTTTTCCTGCATCATCACTATACACCTAGGCAATATCATTTCATTCTCACTATGATTATTTCTTGCAGAGCACTCCTCACACTTGGCAAAAAAAAAAAAAAAAAAACCCTACCATAGTAAAAACCCAGAAAACATATGGCTTGATATTCAGCCTTAAGATTTAGTGACACATTTTAACATGCTGCTACAAACAATATAAATATGTATCCAAACAAGTAGACTGTTTAGTGTATCCCATATGTGTATGTTTATACACACCACCGTGGAACTGAGAACTGTCATAGTGGGAACAGAGGAAAAGACTCTCTTCTATGCCAGTAAGTTGATACAAACTGCAATGTTATTTTTTAGGCTTTCAGCTTAATTGACATAACATATTTTCAAGTTCCCTTAGTCATTATGAACTCAGCACCCATTTTAGGTGGGAGTTTAGCTCCCTATATGCTCACTGCTGTTATGAAGCTTCCTGCAGCTGGAAGGAGCCTCAGTGGGGGTTTGCTTCTACCCCTGCTGGGATCAACTCTTACACTAACAGGCTTATCCTTCACCCATACCTCAGCTACATGTCAGCTGTGCTTACACCATGTCTTGGACCTCCTCAAACCCAAACCTCCTGCAGACTTCTCTTTCTGGCTTGACCTAAGACCTGCCTCACCACTGTGGAGCTGCTGATTGATCACTGTGCTGAGGCTGATCCCAATCACAGCCTCCAGGCCTGAACACAGCAGTGATAAATCCAGGCCCCTTGTTAGTGCAGTCACTGCCACCTGCCATCCTCAGCACCCAACTTGCCCAGCCTTGTAGAGCTGTCAGTTGTCATCACTCCTCCATGCTATTCTGACAGCAAATTTGTTTCTTTTAAATAGCAGCTGCTCCTGAAGATCTGCCCAGGATCCCTACCATGTGAAGCTCCTCCATTACTATTGTCAATGGCTATTCCATGGTTGACAGTGCTACAATAAAGTGCCAAACAAGCATATCTATTTGACAACTTATCTACCTCACATTTTCTCTGTATTCATTCTATTTACTACTTGTCCTAAAAAAGCTCCAAAACTATGATATGATTTGGAACACAATCAGAACCTTAATTTTATTACTGGCACTCAAAGATAAAAGCTTAAAGAAGACGTTGACACTATAGCCCTTGTGTATGTTAGCAGCAGAACTTCCTCCAGCATGAATGCAGAGAAAGCAGGTGTTCAGAACTCAGGAGTTTTTCTCAAGTCCACTCAAGATGCAATGGCAGCACATATCAAGCCTACTGACTGCAAATGTCAGCTATGGGGCTCACTTGGAAACAGGTCTCGGCTCCCAACAGGTTAGGAGGAACATTATATAGCTGAAAGACAACAGGGAATCAAGTGATTCACAGACAAGTAAAAGAGGCTTTGTTATGTCTTCCCTCCCTTGAATCAGAGTCATGTTTCATGGATGGTGAGAGAGAAGAGCCTCTACAGAGCTTCTGTGGATGGCATCCACAGAATTCAAATGTATGCTAAGTTGAATCATTAATATTCATACATCAGTGTTACTGCCAAAAGAAATAATTTTTACAACAAATTTAGCTTACTGCGCTCTGAGCTGTCAAATCTCTACAGGATTTTGAAGCTCACAAGCTTCTTTTAAGCTCAAACTGAACCTAGAAAACAAAACCATCTTTTAACTTTTATGAACATCCATTGTTCTACCTATTTATTTTTTTTCCTTTTCCAGACACAATAATCCTGTGGATTCAGCTTCCAATTTTTTCCAGTTCACAATGTTTATGAAGAGGTCAGTCACTACCAGAACCACCAGGGAATATCCTTAGATGCACACTCCTCATTTTCAAAGGATTTTAAAATATTTTTGGCAGCTAGAAAATATACTGATTACTTTTAGAATACACTACTTTGTTCACTGCACTCCATTTTTGACAAAAAACTTTTGTTTTTGTTACTAGAAATGTCTCGAACAAGGTAATCATTTCAGTGAAAAGACTTAGAACAGCTTTAGTCTAAGCCAACATGTATTTATTATGCTTTAATTCTAGCTGGCGAATTGTCTTTTGAGGCTATCTCTGTTCTATCCAGGTACCAGTGAGATTTATTAGGTTATTGTTCAAGTCAGAGCAGAGGATGCTATCACTATGTAAGTCACATGGTAGGTTCTCTATATCCCAACTCTCTGACTCTATCCAGTAATAGTGGAGTGATACAGCTGTAAAGAAGCCATACCTCACTGTTCTCTAAAAAAAGAGACAAGATGCAAATCCATATGTTGCTTGTTATACCGAAGAAAGAATAATTATTAAAAGGGAGCAGTGTTATCTATTTACAGCTGATGTCTCACAAACCAAGGTGGAAAAATTACTCTTTCCTCCAAACTTTTGAGTTTACCAGATATATCTTAAAAGTTAAGATTTTCCTTTGTTAAAACATAGGAGCAGAGGTATGGCAAATTGCACTTTTAGGTTAGGAAAAACTGTGAAAACACTGAAGTCTTGAATGAGGGTTTCTTCACAATTAGATCAGAAATAGAGATATGTTTACAGAAATACAAATATATTTCTAGGAAAACCTTGGATGTTCTCACACAAAAGTAAGTTCTCAAAATAAGCTGATGTTAAAAAATACTGATGGTTGAACACAGAATTTGAGGATGAACAATCTGTGGGGATAATTGCCCCTGAAACTAGAAATCCTTAATTTATTTCAGTCATCTGTATCAGACTTTCTAGTGTGGGTGGATAAGAATGTGGCCTTGAGTCAAAACAGCTTCCACAACACGACTACATTTTCATAACTGATCTGGCTGTGAAACTAAACTGGAATGTCAGTGATGTATTTTCTCTGTGGGTTTACAAACCAGATGAACAGGATCCCATGAAAGCTCATTTCCCAATTCATTTTCAACCAAATTGCAATTTATAACAGAAGATTCTGGACAACATCACAGGCATATTGGTAGGAGAGATACATATTGGTACAAATGCATTTGTTGTTTGCTCTGTAAAACAAACAAATCAAATAATGACAGGTCATGTTAATAATACTTTAGAAACAAATTGTGTACAGTAAACATTAAGTCCCTGAGTGTAGGCTTGTATTTGTTCACTTCTTTATACCATAATTCCCAGCAGCAGCACAGTTCTCTAAACCCTACTATGACTCCACAACAACAATAAAACTATGTTTTTCTTACTCAATACATACTAGCTCTGTCTGTTTAGCACACATTTCTACATCCTGTCATTTGAGAGATGCATAGAAAAGCAAGCTTGGGTTAAAGAAGCACACATCTTCGTGCATTGTACATCTTCATGCTTTGACTGCTTCTGTCTAATTGTTTTTTAACAATTAACCTGTACATCTGTATGATGCAATACAGCACCATGTAGCAATTTCCATACTGCTCCTCAGCAAATCTGAGCTGAGGAGTGGTATTACTGTATTACTACAATACAGCACAGCGTTCTACTGAGAACTCAACTGGGCTGCAGTAGAGTGCTACTTGAGCATAGCACTGTATACATGGCCAATCAGACCTGTCACCAAATGAGTCAAAATCTCAATCTAGGACTATACAGACCCAGATTTATTACCTCAGGTACTAGAGCTATGCCAGGGCTGGCACATGCATCTTATTCTGGAAAGTACTGATAAAACCATGACCCCCTGAAGCACCTTCAGTTCCACGTCACTACACTTCAGTCAAGGCTGGATCTGCAAGCCACAATATTTAACTCATTAGCTTGCTTCATCCTGTTCTTTCAAAAGAAAATGTTTGTGAGGCACTTGCAAAAAAAGCCTCAAGGGTACAGAAGAAAAGGGGTAAAAAAAAAGTAGCTAACGCAGAAATATCTTCAGCTAACAGAACTGTACGTGCAAAAAGACGTGAACTAAAAGCATGAGTCCAGATCTATGGACTACGTTGTATGATGCCCATATATCTGCGTTATCCATTCTGACAAGACAATACATGTGCTTTTCCATAAAGCCTGTTATATATATGCATATAAGAGTATTTTTACATGTACATATTATGTTTCCCAGGAATTACATATTATTCAATGTTTTTTAAAATGGCCTTTTACTTAAAAGCCAAGACTTGTATCAATATGGAAGTATACAGGTTGCCTGAAAAGTAATGTTTCCTATTTATCTTCATGGAAATTACAGCAGATATGAAAGAGCACAATAACACCATTTGATAGAGCAAATTCACAGCTACAAAGCACTACTTTTCAAGATAGTCATCATCATTAGGTATGCATTTTCATCAGCTATAAGCAAGAGCTCTTCATTTTGTGGTGTGACAGCTGTGCACAGCAATTTGGAACATGACTTCTCTCACACTGTTGAAATTCACCACTCACTCACCATGCTAATGCCCTTTGCTTGACCTTTGCAGACATTCAGCAAGCATCAACAAATGCCAGTGGGCACCATTTTTCCTGCTTGGAGAAATTCAGTTCCACACCTTTGCTTCATACACACTTTCATGCCAGACGCCATTTAGTCAGCCTGCCCCTCCACTGCCATCTTTCACATATTGGCAGGAGGTTCCAACCTCTACTGCCATACCACCATCATCTGCTTCTGACATCATGGACCAACAGAATAAAATAGGTTGCATTACTTTCGGAGCAGTCCTTGTAATTAGCATTCATCCTACATTACTGCGTGGCATGTATTCTCTTCGTTATTGCACTCTTACATTTAATTTAAAGGTCTATTTGTATTTCTTAAAGGATCGTTTTAATTTTGTGTTTGTAGCTAGAATAGGGAAATAGATTAGGGAAAGCAATTTACTCAGTTTAATTCTTCAGCTGCCCATGAATACACTACACTTCAATTAATTTATTTTGTATTAATAATCACTGCAGAGTGAATGCTAGTGTATAATTCTTCATCTGTAAATGCATTTCTAAGCATTTCACTGCAGACAACTCATATTCAACAGTCTAAAATTATGTATAGATCACATGCTATCATTTCTATAGCTATTTTGCATAACCAGCCAAGCAGTTAAGCAAGCATTTTTATAAACACATGTGTTTAACAGAATACTAATGTAAGGTAAACCTGAGAATACTTAAACACGTTTTTAGAAAATATTATCCTAGAGGTATACATATCAACCAAATATCTTATTGAGAAAACAGTGCACCATTTCATATTACACTTTGAACTTTTTCTTTTTTCACTGCATCATAATGAAGAGGATCAAGTGATAATCAAAATATAGCCATGTGTCTCAAGATTTTTCAGAGATCAAGGTGTACTCAGTGGAGAAAAGTGTTTTATGTATACTCCTGCCCTTACTAAGCATGTAAGGACCCCACTGATGTCTTTCAAAAAAGAATGCACATGGCTCCATGAGCTGAACAGTTCAGAGCCACCTTGAGGTGATACAGAGGTGAAAGAATTTATAGACTATTCACACTGATGAATTTTCCCTTCTACTCTCAAAATGACAGTGTTTGCAACAAACTTGTACTATTGTAGGTAATATATCTAATAAGAACCAAATTCCTAAAAACACATGAGCTATATAGAAGCACAATTGAAAATTATGTCCACAGGTAATTTTCCATCTAAACTACAAGAAAATAACCAAATATTTTTTCCCATTATTGGGACTTCCATTAGGATTTGCCAGTTTGGGAACAGATACCTACATTGCAAAGATCTACACCTGAGATACTTCCCTAGGATGTCACCATATACTCCATGGAGATAAGTAAGTACCAAAATGGACTACACACGTCATCCTAATTATTATGATGGCTATTGGAGACAAGCCTACTATCTACTAATAGATGCATATATCTAACATCTTAATTTTTTTCCTGCAAATAGAAAGCTACCTGACAGAGAAAAGTAGATTCCTTTACACATTCAGAGGAACTAAGCAGGAAGAAGGCTTTAGATTTTATCTTGAGCAATTGATCTAACCAAAATTTAGAGGGACTCCATTTAACTTACCCATTTATGGAAAAAGAGCTCATCTTCTACTGTGCAAAATATGAAACAAGATGGTTTGGCACAGATCTAATTCTGCTTGCACGCATTTCTTAACTCTGTTTCATCAAGCTGCTATTCTTTGTATAAATACTCTAGTTGCTACATAAGCAAATCTTACACAAATAAAGACTGTCATTAAACTGCTCATTTAAACAGTTGATTCAAGTGAAATATCAGGGTTCTATAGTCTGCCAGATAAGCACTTGGGAAGTGTTGCTCTGTTATTTGACAAGTTTCCTTTTTTTAAATCCTAAAGAATTCCATGACTTGCACAATAAGCAGCTTTACGTTTCAAACTGGATGAGCATAGATACCAAGGAAAAAAGAAATCTATAATTGAAAGAATAAACAACTCTGTTGATACTTCATTGTTGTGAGGCTTTCATGAATACAATCAAAACATTTTCCTGTGTTGGGGTACAAATGGATTTAAAATCTCTCAGCAATCAAAGAATAAATACAAGCTCCAAAAGCATAGTACACCTCAGTGAGAGAAAAACCTGTGACCAGAGGATACTCTTTTTCAGAGTACTACTGCAAAGAGAATGAAAGAAGCTCTCATTTTTACCCATATGAATTCCCATCTAAGTCAATCCACAAGTTCTTTTGTTGCCTAATGAAATGAAAGGACATTTAACACTCACCAGCTGACAGTTCAGATCTTTTCCCTCTCCGGTATTAAGTACCATGGTATTTAGGCCCATTTGTCACAAAAGATGTAGACACTTTTGGAATTTAGAATGCCTGTCTGTGATTTAATGCCTTCTCATCTAAAATGCATACAATGAACAGGAAGTAGCATTCTTAGAGTCAAGCATATCAGCCAAGAGCAGGGTTTACACATTGCTCTGAAAGGTGGATTGGACACCAGCAGACCCCTCATCTTCAGCAACAAAAACATGGCAAGTACTTAGTATCCTGGAGGCCATAAAGACAGAGTAAGATCAAAATCAAGTAAAAACAAAAGAATTGCTAAAAATGCACAAAACTACAATTCAAAAGATGAAACCATTGAAAAAGGGAATCAATATGACTTCTCAATTTTCTTCTTTGGAAGTATCACTTTTTATGAATAAGCTCTAATGATACTTTATAAATTCAAACACTTCAACACAGTGAAAATGTCATTTTTACCATAGTGAGTACACAAGGCCAAACAAAAGTCACTTTATCTATCCTGGAATGCTCTATTCAACTGTGTAAACTGCTCTCAGGTTAAGGGGAATACTGGAAGATATCTGGATAATATATGGAATCTCACAAATTTAAGGGAAATTGAGTTAAACGACATTTCTCTTTACCAGGGAAAAAACAACCTACTCTGAAATTGAAAGAAAATACATCATTTTAGAAATAAATGAGAAGCTTTTTACATTAACTGAATAAAAACAAGGATTTAATATTAAGGATTAATAGGTATCCCTTTTCTTTGTGTATGACTTACAGACAGTACAATTCAAGGCACAGTTTTATTACACTAATGTGGGAAAATAAATCTTGTTTATGCGAATTTATTTGAGCCCCATTCTGAGTCATATATTGAGATACACGAGTGCTTCCATGAAAGATTACCTTGCAATAAGTATCCATCCTTCTGAACCATAAATTCTGCAAATTATTTTTAGATGTGCTAAAATGTAGCCCATTCAGCAAAGAATGAGCTGTTCAGATAACGAAAATGAGGAGTGTGAAAAAAAAGTCTTACAGATTTGTAAATAATATAATCACAGTGACTGTGTATTGTACTTTCTTTTCTTCATACTTTTGACTCTCTTTGCAAGATTATAACCTTGAAGCAAAGCTTGTGAGAATGAGTTAAAAAGAGGGCATCTTCTATGGCAGTTACTAAGATAGCACTTTTACGTACAAGGCAGTTTAACTAGATAAGTACATCCTTGACTATGATGAAAAGTGCATCAATGAGAGCCTAATAATCAACTTCTAACACGACACACAAAAAAATAAATAAATAAAAATACACAAATTAAAAAAAAAAAAAGGAGCTGCAATACCACTGGAGTTACATAAGAATACTCCACACTGCAATTTACTTCAGGGGAAGTATCATTTGCAGGCAAAGTGAGGCATCTTCCCTAGTCAACTACGGCAAGCAATCGCAGGGTTAATCATCTGTACTGATTTTGTCTGGGATGCAGTTCATTTTCTTCAATGTAACTCATATGCTGCTGTGTTTGTGACCCAAAAAATACTGAAGAACAGTCACATTTTAGCTATTGTTGATTATTGCAAGGCTTTTTCTCATGCTGCCCTAGGCTGAGGTGCACTAGCTGGGAAGGGACACAACAAGGACACATAACCCTCAGCAACCAAAAGGGTATCCCATCTCATATAATGTTGTCAAGAGTAAAAGATGGGGGAAAGAAGGAGGAATGTCAGAAGGAGACATTCATGGTTACAGTATTTGCATTCTCAAGTAATCATAACACACAAAAGCAGCCCTGCTTTCCTGGAAATTCCCCTCATTTGCTTGCCAATGGAAAGTGGTGAATGAACTCCTTATTTTGCTTTACTTGTACTCACAGTTTTTGTCTCACTTGCTAAATCATCTTCACCTCAACCCATGACTTTTCTTGCTTTCAACTTTCTCATTATCTCCCTCATCCTGATGGGAGGCTGTGAGTGAGCTGTTGCGCGGGGCTTGGCTACCCCACAGGTCTAACCAACATTAACACCCAAGACTGAAGTTAATAAGATGCCAGAGAATGGTTTTAACTCATTTGTACCATGATAATATTCATGCCAGAGCATTATGAGCAGCAAGAAACATACGAGGAGAGGAGAATGTAAAACACCAAAGGCACTCTGATAGCAGTGGTCAAGGAGGAGGAAATAACAATGAAATCACAGTGATGGTAGTTTGATATATGACCCTAAATCAGCTTGTACTGCGCCAAGTCCAACAGACACTGCAGAAGCATGTTTTCCTGTCAAATTTAAAAATGTCAGATGCTAAAGATAAGAAACAAGCAGAAGCAGCAAATATTACAATTAAATAGACATAGAATGCTTTTGTTACATGGAAACCAAGCATACAGATCAGTGTGATATTTTCTAACTACTGAAAAGGAAAATAGAGCTTCTACTTAAGAGTATGAATGCAATAATATCAATGCTAATGACTGTTCTCCAATTGCAAAAAGTTTTAGTACCACAGCTGTCACATATCACATCATATTTAAGAGGTTCTATCAAAAATGAGTTACAGCTGTACTTTGCTGCTTCCCAGCACAGCTCTTGCTGACTAAAAACACTACTTGCAGTCATGAGGTGTCCAAAAAGAAGAAAAGAGCCCCTTTGTAGATACAGGTTAATAAGCAGAAAATGCTGTAAGAGGACAGTGAGGGAATTATGATCTTTGAGAGATGGGAGCAGGGCTGTTTCCTTTGTCAAAATTTTTACAAAATCTTGAAGCACATTTGGCCAGGTTTACTGGGATGAGCCTGTGTTTTCCATGCTCTTTCCTCAAAGTACATGGAGATCCTGACAGTAAGGCTCTATGCTAATGTTACATTTAGCTACTACTGCAGCCTTTACTTCTTCATGTTTACCTCATCAGAGTTTTTATGTTAATAGGACCAAGGCCAGGTCTTTCTTACTGATATAAATCCAGAAAAATCATCACCAAAACCCAAATGCCAAGTTTCTATTTGTGCATGTAAATCACATATTCAATACATATTTGTTTACTTAAAGAATTTAAGCACATACAGAGAGCCAATTAAAAAATTCTTACAAGGAAAAAGGAAACTAATAACACATGTAAAATAAATTACATAGTACCACTGTTATTAATTTGCAGAGTCTAGCAAGAGTTAAGATTTAAATGCCCATTGAAATACATATACAAGGTATTTTTTATGTCCCCTGTGTACTATAAAAGACTTAAAAATAGTATGACACTTGGGATCGCAGTTCTGCTCTTACAGCTTTTAAAATGCACAAGTAAAAGTATGTGCACAGCTATTTTGGTCACTCCTTGGGGGAAGTTATTTGAATTTTCATATAGTCTGGCAACATACCTGCAATTATTTTGTTATTTAGAACATATGTTTCATGAAATGTAATACCAATTAAAGAGCTGCTCTGTATTTATATTTGATCATGTATGTGTATTATATATATATACGTATGTAAAGGGTAGGTTTACATGCTTAAGTTCCAATAAAAGGAAATAAGAGGACTTAAATGTATCAAGGCTGGTATTATTACCACTGATTTCTGTTTCTATAGTAGTTTTTACTTCAGGATTCCAACACGTTAATTAAAGCTTCTGTTTAGAGAACTCTTTCTCTCCAAGAATTCTAATTTGCACATGCTTAGACTCATAAACTTAAATTTAAGTACATATTAATGTGAACAGTGAACTGAACAGTGACAGCTTTATTACTAATATTACTAGTAAGTAAGGGGTTCTTTTCCTCCTTCAAGGAAAGAAATTTCATGCGGACCCTGAGGCCTTCTCAACTCACACAATCAGCCCCTTTAACAAGTTCCACTCTGCTGTAGTCCAGAGAAATGAAACAGAGATCCACAATTTCCAATCCAGTCCTTAATTTTGGGGACATTTCCTTTTCCAGCCAAGCCTGAAGTCCTAGAGAGCTTTCTCAAAACGAAGGGATGCATAAAAGAGAAAACTCAAACCTAACCTATTCAGTTTATTGGTGTTTGTTTTTTCATTTTGGTTTGGGGTTTTTTTTTGCTTGTTTTGTTGGGAATGCTGATGTTCACATCTGGCTCTAAACTTGCAGAAAACCATATTGTTATAGAAATATTAGCTCTCTGGCCCACCTTAATATCAACAAGAGACATTATAATCTACAGCCTCACAAAGAGGGATAAAAGAACGTAAAAGATTTAGAGAAAAAAAAAAGAAAAGCAAAATTCTGGCCTATTAAATCACTCATAGACACAGCTTAAAAGTTTCCCTTTAAGACATGTTTATGAGCTCTTGGTTACTTAATCAAATAACATGTCAAAAACAGACAGTGCCATTCCCAGTGCTGGGATTCCAGTAGACACAAACCTCATCTCCTCTGCAGACATGCAACCACTTTAGTACAACAATAAATCCAAGTTAATTTCCTAAACACTAGGAAGGTGGCACTCAGGATGGAATTCCAGTTTCAAGTTATAGCTTGAATATTGCAGTGCACTGCAGGAAAGTGAGAAAACGGAGTGAGAAACCCAACATGAATTAGCACATTGGAAGGGCGAAGCACATTTGACTGTCCCACCCACTCAGGAATGCCTTGGCACATTTAAAGCCACAAAATGGGCACGCTTGACCACAAACAAACTCTTAAAATATTGCACTCTTGTGTACATACCATTTAGTATGTGTACATAAGTATTTAATTTTTTTCCCCTTTCTCCACAGGGCTCAGCTTGGCCTGGCAAATTGGCTGCAGAGTGCAGGCTTCATTCCTGATTGTTGTTATTGCTGAGCCCCTTCAACAGTGCACTGGATTTCTCTTGCAAATCGAACAGCAGTGACTAAATACAAACTTTCGTTCTCCTTTACAATGTTGCTGGCCATCAGAGCTAGGAAAGGCAGTAATACTTTAGGTGGTCAGCTGAAGTCTTAACCTGAATCTGTTGTTTGTAGGTGTAGGGTGGATAATTCGAAAGGATGGAATTCAGAAGAGCTATCACAGAAGATGGTAAATTTCCGTAAGGCTTTATATAGATGGCACACAGACTACTGGTAAGTAAAGGATGACTCACCTTTTACGATGGTTGAGGCTTGTCAATGACCCCACACGGGAGGAATCTCCAGAAAGAGATCCTTCCCTGGTGGTGGTCAGTCCTTAAATGGGGTCTGGGAGAGGTGGAGCCAGACTCCACCCCTTCCAATCACACAGGTACATTGCCTTCACCTGTGGCCCTGCAGCTGACTCAGTGCTTGCCTCAGGTGACCAATCAGTGGTTCAGGCCGTGATTCAGCAGTTCCCATACAGTAGGTCAGACCCAAAAGACAGCTATTTTAATAAGGTAATTTTTAATGAAGCTTTATATTTTCTCTCACCTTAAAGTTAAACACAGCTTTAGAAATACCAGTCAGCATCATTTAAAGACTGTTTCTTGAGTTTCTGCAAATAGAAGTTCCTTTAGAATACATACTCACCACACATTAATATTAAGTTGTTCCAGTTTTAAAGAACTCACTTGGAATAAAACACGCTATTTTCCACAACTGTAAACAGCAGCATATGGCATGAGTTGGTAACCTAAAATGGTAATTACACAGCTTAAGAGAAAACAACAAGCAAGCAGCCTAATTAGTTCCACTCCCTCCTCTGCTCTGCAGTTTAGAGACCTTACCCATCTCAGAAACCCAGTTTAAATGGACCAGAACAAGCTGTGTCATCACAGCAGGTCAAGCCTCGAACTCAGAATTTTATGAAGACTGTTTATCATTTTTTCTTTCATAGTTTTTCCTCTGGAAATTAGTATATATAACATATCAAGAAAATTTCTCAAAGGAAAATCCACTCTGCTGGAAACTTTGCACTGATCTCATGAATAAGCAATGTAATAGCAACTACATGCGCCAAGTGCTCTAGAATAACTATCCTTGCTTGTCTATCTGCCTCTCAAGCACACAGGAAAAGTGGTGAACTTTGCTGTTTACTCAGAGATTAACAAGCACTTCGAGGTAAGAATCCTAAAAGCAGGCTTAAGGGACTGGAGGGTTTTCTGATGAACTCTTCCCACTGACAGATACTTCCTGCTCGAACCATTGTGAGGTACAGGATGAGCTGTGAAGCACTAACTCATTTCAAAGCCTTATACATAAGCTGAAAAACAATTGTCATTTCAGAGCAAAATTTTTCACTGCCTCAGAAACACGAAGTTCCTGGGCCAGGCAGACAGCAAGCAACGCAGTGAAATATTTGCATAAGACAACACTTGAACTCTATCCTGACTTCAGTTTCTGATATCAGAGTTTAGCATCATGCAAAGTAACATTACTTGTCTCATAGTGAAGAGCAACATAGACAATCACAGTAACACAATATTTTGCAGAAGATCTCACCTCTAAAAGTAGAATGCAAGATGCTCACATGGTCCCTGCTGGCACTTGCTCTTAGAAACTCACTATGCTTTAGATATAAAAAAGCTATGAAAACATGGATTTTCTGTGGAAAGAGAAGGCACTTTTCTCCACTCAAAAAGTAAACATGATCTTGAACGCAATTACTTTTTCTAAACACGGTGTCCCAAGAGATTACTTGAGATGTACTCTCTTGAGGGCTCATAGTTCTGATGTGTCTGAAAGTGAGAGAGAAACTGGAGATCACTACTAACTCTGCTTTGTCACTGACGTCTGTTGATGAGAACTGGGAGTTGAACTCATTGACACCAGCTCTGTGGAGAAAGACTTGGGGATTCTGGTGGATGGGATGCTGGACATGAGCCAGCAGTGCACACTTGCAGCTCAGAAGGCCAACAGTATCTTGGGCTGCATCAAAAAAGAGGTGGCCAGCACAGCAAAGGAGGAGATTGTCTCCCTGTACTCTGCCCTCGTAGAGCTCCATCTGGAGCATAGCATCTAGGGTTGGGGCCTCCAGCACAGGAAGAATGTCTGGAGCCTGTTGGAGCAGGTCCAGAAGAGGGTCACGAGGATTATCAGAGGGATGGAGCACTTTCCCTACACGTACAGTCTAAGAGAGATGGTCCTGTTCAGTCTGGAGAAGAAAAAGAGGCTTCAGGGAGACCTCATTAAAGCCTTCCAATATTTGAAGAGTGATTATAAACAGGAGACAAACTGAATTTTTACACAGTCTAATAGTTATAAGGGGGAATGACTTTAAAAATTAAAGAAAATAAAAAAATAAAAAAGAGTGATTTAGCTTCAACATTAGGAAGAAATTCTTTACTCAGAGTATGATGAGGTACAGAAATAGGTTGCCCAGAGAAGTCAAGGATGTCCCTTTCCTGAAGGTGCTCAAGGCCAGGTTGGACGGGGCACGGGGCAGCCTGATCTGGTGGGGACTGCCCTGCCCATAGCAGAGGAAGATGGAACTAGGTGAAGGACCCTTCCAACCCAAACCATCTATGACTTCATGATACAGGCCATTCCCCTCCCAACTCCCCACAATACTTAGCTTTCTGGGACAAAATGCAGAGCAGCTCCCCAGTGCTAGCTGTAGATACTTGTAAACTAATGAAACAGCTCTTAGGAATCTTCATTTTTTGCTGATTTCTTTACAGTTCCTGGTGTCCTGATTCAGTACAAACCCTTAAGCACTCAAATGAGTTGCATGACGAGTTATGTTGCAAATAATGTAGCTGTCCATAAAAAGTCATAAGCTGCTCTGTTTCAAGTGTCACACCAGCAAAATGTTATTTTGTGATAAAGCTAATATTAGTAAAGTAAAAAATAGCTTTATTAATACACCAATATAATTAAATTACCAGTTTATTGATTATTTGACATTTTCTGTTACTTCTAACTTTTTGTCATCAGGAACAAGAAATATTTTGCATTATACAGCTGCAAAACAGCAAAATATTTCTTAATTAACTAATCTGGCTTGACATCAAAAACAAATAGGAAGTTTGAACTGTTTCCCACCAAATATGTCCTGGAAATCCTCTTTGGGAATTGCAGCCCCCTCAGAAATACTATACACCATCTCAGAACATTTATTTAAAACACTAGGAAGGAACGTGAGACTGACAGAACACGAGATCATGCATTCAGCTTCCCCAGATTGCCCTTTTGCATAGTATTTGCCATTTTGCAAAGACATGTATTTCACCTCTCAAATCATTATTCATGAGAGGTTTATTTTATTTATTTGCACACTGTGATCTGTGTCATTTTCTAAAGTATATACTGATGCCTTTCAATTTGCGTTCACATGAATGTCTTGTCAACAGGCAGATGCTGTCCTCCATTAAGATGAGCTTGTACCGAACACTGTAATCAAAAATCAGATCTGCTTACAATGTTGCAAATATACGTATGGGTTGTTGGTTGTTTTTTTCCCTAAATTGGATTAATGCTATTGAAACAAAGGCATTTTCCAAGCCAGCCCAGAAAGCAACAAGGGCCCTCAGCAACAGCACAACTCCCCTGGGAATTCCAGCAGACCACAAAAGGAAATGTGTTAAGGGCTAAATTAAATCCATCCTTTACATGAGCAGAAGAGGACAAAAAGAATACAATAGTTCCTTCTTGCCACGCTCTGAGCATCATGAGCTGTAACCAGATGAAGGGAAGCAGAATTGTGGCCCTATCCTGCACTGCTTCAGGAGCTAATTCAATCCTGCTGCCCCAAAGCACGGTACAGCCTCATGCAATCTCTGAGCTGCAAATTCTTGAAGGCTTGGGGAGCGTTCTGGGCAAATGTTGTTACATGTTCACTCTGTTTTTATCTGTTCTTGTCCTCCAGAAATCCACTAGTGGCTGCAGCAGAAGGCAGCACTGAGCTATGTGGACCATTGGTCTGTCCCAGCATGGCCATTATGCTCAGCTTCACGCAACTTGAGGGAGGGATTTCTGGGACAATGAGGCTCATCAGAACTCCTGCATCACCTAGCATCGTCTTTTCCCCTAATGAGCCACCAGCTAACATCCTCCCAAGTTATCTAAGAGAAATTGCTAGGTTTCATAGGTATTTCATCTATCAGATCTTGCTTCTGCATTGCCCACAGTTTTTGAAAGCACAGGCTACTACTTCTTATTTCTTCCATTATTCTCTATAAGGTCTGCTTCTGTTCAGTCTGCTTGTGTTTTCATGCTAATTGCACAATTACTTTTTCTGGCATATCTGCACAGATGTGTGCGGAAGGACTTCTCTTGAAGCCCTAAGGCTTCCCCTCACCATTGTAGTCTCATCTGTTTCAGTACATAACTGGTACATCTGGGCTGGAAATCAAGCAAACATGGTTTCAGTCAGCCACGGCTTCACCTGTGAAGCTGCGTCTCTATCCCCAAGCAGCAGGACTCTAAATCCCTGCAGAAGGGAGAGGCAAGCTGCTGGGATGGTAAAACCTTAAACTGCAGCAGCTAAATCCACTCTAGCTTTCAGTTGGAGCTCTCCTTCAGTAAGTCTCACTGCTGGATTGCAGAAAAGGTCACCTTATTTAAAGAGATATGAAACAAAAATGTTGCTGCTGCCTAATTTTCAAGGCTGTGAGCAAAAGGCTTCTCAAGGGCCTTGAAGAAAATGTCAAGGTACAGAATTTCTTTTCATGAAAACCTTCCCTGCCCAGATGAAAGTTTACTACACCTAGCCTGCAGTGGAAACAAAGGAAAACAAAAATAATGTACATGCCATAACAACCCTAAGGCACAGCAAGAAGAAAAATAAAGCAGAAAGAAAGAATTCACTGCAGGGTTAGAGAAACATAAGAGAAGAAGTGCAATAATGTAACATAACAGGTGTAAGAAAGCAAAATGAATGGATTAGATAGGGTTGGACCAGCATGAGACGCTAGCATGGCCTGACCTTTAGAGCAAAGGTGTACAAACACTAAATTACTGCCAAAAGCAGTTTGTGATCTACTGCCAGTAGCAGCTAATTTGCTTCAGTGCAAAAGGAGTGACGAGAGACTACAGCTGTTATTTATACATGGGAGAGGACATTGCAGCACATACTTGTGGGAAGCACTGTGCCAGCCAAACAGACCTAGCAGACACTTTCTTGATGCATTCTGTGTCAAGGGTTCGGGGACATGTTCCTCACCCAGATAATGTCTGAGACATGTAGGAGAAGGTAATAGGTAAATAAACAAAGAAAGACCAAAAAGTTGCTGCAGATGGATATGAAGACAAGTCTGGACTTGGAGTGATAGAAGTGCAGTGGCTGTGTAATGACCAAGACTGAGTGAGGTAACTATCAGACATTTGTATTTGTAGTGGATATGGTCAACTTGACATTGGAGCAAGGAAAAGTGGAGCATATGCCACCCTTCCTGTGTTTGCAACATGTTTAGTATTAGATGAGAGACTAAGGAGCCTGACATAGGTAACCAAGGTTACCTATGACTGTAATTCTTAAAATCCTTTCAGTTTGGACCCACAACGCACTGTAAAAGTGCTTGACCTGTACAGAGAAACAGCAAATGATCCAAGGTCAGCAGTCTGACAAAGGCTTGCTTCAGAGATGTCCACAAGAAGACAATTTGGAAAGACAGCCATTATCTGTATGTCATGCTAGGAGACTGTGCTGCATCCCAAAGTGAAGAGAGTCAAGAGGACCCCTAAGGAGATCTCAAACTGTATTCAGGCTTGAGTTTTATTCCTTTCGTTTGATGTCATAAATTCACAATCTCTGTAAATGGATATTGCTCCCCAGTTGATCTTTATAGCTGCTCACAAGGTAACAATGTGACAGCACTGCTCGGCGTTTACATCACCACCTTCTGAGGCGGATCCTAATCATAAATATAAATGATATATTTGCATCTGAAAAGGCCCCTTTGTCAACTCAGAGAATGGTTTCAAGCATGAGGAGACAAACAAAAAAAAATATGCCTTTCCCTGTCTGTTTAACCATTTTAATTTGTGTTTCTGTATCACAAAACAGCTGTAGTCACACTATCAAAATGTGACTGTGCTTACTGGAATAAAAATTCCTTTCCAAGAGCTGATAAGCAAGGCCTCCTGCAAGTCAAGTTAGTCCAGATTAAATTTAGAATTTATCAGATGCCTTTATAGTTTGCAGTTTTACTAGTAAATCTCCCTGAGTTTATGATCTTAGGAGCCTAATTGTAAACAGAATGCAATTACTAAACTATATATTATAGAGCGTTGTTAGATACTCTCTAGCTACTCATCAACAAAATTTCCCTTACAAAATTACTTCACTCTAAATTCTTTGGCATTAAAACTGATGTTAGTTATAGAAGCAATTTAATTTTCCTGCTACATTTAAATATGAGACTCTAAGCTGTGTCATCCTATAAATACATCTGACAGAGATAAACTTCCAAGATCCAGTTGTTACTTAATAAAGGAAGGGAAACACTGAGAGAGAAAAAGAACTTCACTGTTATAATCTAGTTGGCATCCTAGTTTAAAAATAATAACCCAAATGATTACCTTTGGTAGATTTCCATATTTAGGCCATTTTGTAATAGAGTGGGAAAAGAAATCACAGAATCATAGAATCAAAAGGTTGGGAAAGGCCTCCAAGATGATCCAGTCCAACCATCCACCTATCACCAATATTTCCCACTAAACCATGTTCCTCAGTACAACATCTTAATGTTTCTTGAACACCTCCAGGGATGGTGACTCCACCACCTTTCCCTGGGTAGCCCTTTCCAACACATGACCACTCTCTCAGAGAAGAAGTATCTCTGTATCTGGAAATATCATAACATTCCTGTATCATATCATTTTGATATCTGACTTCAATACTTTTCAAATGCATGTTTATTAAATAGAAACTCAGAGTAGGATGAAATCACAGGTAATGCAAACTTCCATCTTGATATCACATTTTCTAGTAGTTCTGCCTAAAATCTGTAACACAATTCAAATAGATTCTCATTAGTGTTTCAACTCAGCTTTTCTGCTTTTGGTTACCAAATGTTCAAAAAAAAAAAACAACCAAAAAACAAACAAACAAACAAAAAAACAAACTTGAAAGTGATCCTACAAGGAGTTATTGATAAATGACATTTGTTATCTAAAGTTGCTAGCAGAAGCTTATCCTTCTCATAGCAAGAAAACACATTATACTGATATGCTACTATAGAGAGCCAGAAGCCAAATGAAATTTTTTTTCCCACAACCTATGGATGTTGACAATGATAATAATTTAATTACAAAACTGAAATTCAGACTGTGTTGGTTGAAATGCTTCCCAGAGTTCACCAGTGATTCTGGGTTCATTTCTCTTTTCAAGCAGAAGCCACAAAAATCATAAAACAACTTCTGAGGCATTGAGCTTTGACCCCATGCCAAGTGCATCTTGAAGTCACAAGTTCTGACTGGAGATTTAGGTTTGGATTCCACTCAAATCCCCAAACACCAAGCAACATGCAGAAAAAATCAGAAGCCTCCCACCATAAGCATACTTACAATTCACTTGCTTATTCTGTGACTCCTTTTTAAAAAGTGGGATAAATGTTGGAGAACCTAATTGGTAGAAAGTTCTCTCTGTGTCGTTGGCTAATGTGGCCACCCAAGATGCTTTGATACTACTGTATACTTAACAGAGAAGAAAGCCACTAAAAACAAGCCAGAAGTATGGTCATCTCTGAAGATACAGCTGTTTTCTATGATGTTAATTTTAATTCACAGACAAGAGAAGTGGGGAAAGGATTTGAAAGCATGGAGGAATGGGACAAAAGTTACAGTAGAGTTTGCATACTATATGGCTTCAGGGAAGATATATGTGTGAGTAGGATGTGCTTTGAGCATGGGTCAGTGGCAGAGAGCAGGCAGCCACCGAGACAAACTCACACATGGAAAATACTATTCTGACCTTGTGGGGCCCAGATACACTCCCACTCCAAAGTGCCTGGCTCTTGAGATGAGTAAATCTGCTCACCTGAAGCTGTACTAAATTCTTTTCATTTTTTATTTACCTATCCCCATTCTCTAGTATACAATAGTCCAGACAAAGACTAACAGATTTTTCACAATAGCTTGCTTTCAGTTTCCTATAGCAGAAGAAAAAAGAATGGCTTTGTAGCTGGCTCATATCACACAAGCAGGGTTACATATAACAACAATGAATTGTTTGTTAAAGAATGGACAAAAGCCTAGATATGGTACTGAATATATCCCTTCACAGTGTCAACCACATGCCTTCATAGGTATTCAGGTAAACCAAAAGAGCAAAAGAATGTTTTCCAGAACCACTTTCTATGACAGAATGGTAAATATCTTTAGTGTGCGTGAAGATAAGCGTGGAGATTGACTCATTCCAATATGCTTGACAGCCTTTCTGCCATTGCTCATCAGAAATTTGGAACAGATCTTCCTTCATGTTTGACCTCTGCTTAGTGTATGAGAATATGGCTGGTGAGAGAGCAGTAGTTGCATCCCCATGACTGTTATGGACAGTTGACAATCCCAGCATAAAGGCTTAATCTAGCTGCATATGCCCATCAGCAAGCTCTTTTCAGTAGCTAAAAAAAATTGGTATTTCCAGCTCAGATTGACCCCTATTCTTCAATAAAGCTTAAAATGGCATCACCTTACGGTGAGAAATCTTCTAACTTCTCCCTCTTTCCAGTCTGAAACTCATAACTGATTTGAATTTGATTTCCCAATAGCATACCGTTACTGATAACCAAGACAAACCTGTTCACAAATGATAATGATAAAAGATAATTACTGAGGTTCCACACATAAACAGGTAATGAGTATAACCAGCAAAAACTTCATTGTTCCTCTAATTCCCATTTTATCTTTTAATACCATGAAAAACCATCAATTGTCTTTTCTGTTAAGGAGATTTCTACCATTGCACATTGTTCCATAGAAAAAGTAGTCCCTTAATCACTAAAGAGCCAGTGGAAAGAAGAAGTCCAGAGATGAAAAGAACAAAAAAGATGAACAAAGGACACAGCAACTTTTTAAGGTGATGCTTACATCTTTTATAAATGCTTTTGAGCTGAACTTCACTCATGCCTGTTTTATCCTCCTTCCTAAGTCAACTCTAACAGCTCTCAGCATTGTGATGACACATGCATATGGATGGAATCCCTTCTGAACCTGCTGAATGCTTTAAAAGACCAAGAGACTGCATTTTAAGTATTTAACCAGAGAGCTTTTCTTCCATGTATGAATCACCTTGTAAATTGCCAGTGCTACAGAATATTCTTGCCAACTCCTCTGGGACCAAAGCTCTATTACATCTGATAGCAGCTGCACTGTCATCACATACATTCCAAAATAACCCTTTGGTCAAAGCCTTGGAACTACAACTCCATAGGCTTCATGTAACCAATCCATCATTTATTTTGTTAGCCAGATCTAAGACGTGTAAATCATGCACAAGTTTTCCTGCCATGCAATTACTTGCTGACGTTGTGCCAAGTTCAGACTAATGGTTTTCATGCATCATTAAACATAGTCCGAGTGGGGATCCTACAACAGGTTTCAAACTGACTTGAACAGATTTCATTAAGTTTTTCTTAAATGGCCTCCTTCGCAGCTTGTGGCTCTCTTTCTTCTCATAAACATCTAAAATATGAAGCTAATACGTCAGCTTCCCAGCAAGTGTCTTATTAACTGTTCAGTTTTTTGCAAGATAGAATTGATAAAACACACGCCTAGTACAGGTCCTCTAAATGTAATAATGATCTAATTTGCTGCCTCCCTATAGCATTGTCTGGTTTATTTTTCTACACTGATTTCATTGTATACATAGAATTACAGGTTTGTTTTTTAGTTTGTTTGTTTTTCTGGAGGGGGGTTTCACATACAGGAAAAATACAGACCATTATAGTTTTGTATAAGTTGTCACTGAGGAATTGGAAGTAGTATTCCAGCCTCGTCTAGCCTCTCCTCCCCATTTTCTACTGTTCCGAGGGAAGCAACAGATTAATAAACCTACTTGTCTTTTGCACAAGATCATTTCTGTAGGAATTTAGAAGAACAGAGGGGTTTAGATGAGTCGTGACAATATAGCCAAGAGACATAAAAATAAAAATAAAAAAAATCAAGCCTAAATACAAAGCTATAGCATGTGTCTTTCCTATGATGTCATAATAAAGCCTCTTTTTTGACATGAGTCCAGACACCCTACACATAGCAGTCCTTAAACCTAGAGTGAACTAACAAGCTTCATGAAAAAAAAAAAAAAAAGTCCTACATTCCAGCTTCAGCTTTTCTTCTGTGTGATAGTTTACAGGAAGACTCCGGGACCGTAAATTCTCCTCATTAACATGTTTTTTGCCCTTACTTCCAAGTTGTCCCCTAGGCACTAGAGTACACTAAAAGACACGAAACTTCAAGTCTAGGAGGTATTTATGCAAGTGTCGTATCTTTGTTCTAACTTGTTAATAAAAATTGCATTCATTTTTACTTCATAGCCCAGTAGAAGCTATCACATTGGATTAAAAAAATGAAGGAGTATATTTCTGCTATCCTTTAAATGTGTACACCATGAAGATCAGCATTTTTTTCTCAATAACTGGTTATAGGAATATTGAAAAAGGAAAACTTTCCATTTTAAACCTATGCTAGGATGCTTCAAAAGTTATAAATTATATGCAGAGAAACTGAAGGTAGAGCTATCTGCTCATATGTTTTTTTTCCATGGTTGTATTCTGCCTGGAACAAGTTCCTTCCTAATCTGAAATAATCTTATTCTACTAACTGCAGGGGACATTGCAAGGTGCCTGTATCAGTGCAGAGTGTGCGGTAGAAGATAGACATTGCATCTGCGTGGGAGAAGGGTTTCAGTTTCTGGCAGAGGGATGATTTCTGCTTGCTACTGGAGTAAGCCTCTATTTAATTTCATGGTAAATTGTGTCAGAGCTCTGTCTTTTTTTTCAGTAAAGCATAAATCCTAGCGAATTGTCAAACACAATATATATTTGCTTTAAACAACCTATTCTTATTGTCCATCAATGTACAAAATTCTAGTCTACTAAAACGTGTAAAATCCACTGAAATCACTTTACCCTCTAGAGGCAGTGGCATGTCAATAGCTTGCACAACGTTTCAACCTCTCTTTTATAGTTAAATGGTCCAAGTTTCACGCAAACCCTCTCTTCTTCAATATGCACAGCCTAGTCCAGTAGAGAACAGATAACAACACCCATTTTAAAGATGAAAAACCTCTGACACAGACAAGACAAGGGCCAAATAAGTTGTGCTTAACAGGATTTTCAGGAAGTCCTGCACACCTCTTCAGAGGCTTCAAATACTGCCACAACCCAGCTTTTTACTGCTAAGTCACTCTTGTTTGTCCTGTATGCATTTCACTAACATGGACAGGGTGCTGAAGCAAAGCCTAATGCAGTTTCCAGACGGTAAGTAAATTTTACATGTCAGAAACAAAGCTGTCAGTAAAACAGTTGAAATACCACCATCACAAGATAAAAGATAAGTGTACTAAGACTTAAAGTCCTGTATAATATATTGGCAGTTTTTCTAGGTTATTAATTCAGATTAAATTGACCACCCAAGGAGACCACAGTAGCATACAGAAGTATAGTTACGTGGAGATGACAAGAAGCCTGGGTACACATAAATATCAAAGCCTTAAGAATTACTCATCTTATTCATCCTACCACAGAATGAACAAGGAAGAGGAGGCTCATCATTTTCTAAGTTTCCTCTTAGAATCACAGAATGGTTCGAGTTGGAAGTGACCTTAAAGATCATCTAGTTTTAAACCCCATGTCATGGGCAGGGACACCTTTCACTAGGACCAGGCTCTATCCATCCCAGCCTTGAACACTTCAAGGGATAGGGTATCCACAACTTCCCATAATATTTTCATTATAAAAGCTGTTTTTCACAATGCCATTTTTCCTACCCACTATAGAATTTCTCTCTAAAAACCTCTGCTCAATTTTTCCTGCTTCTTGGTTCAAGTTTTCTCATTTATCACTGACAGTATATTATTCTACTGAAAAATGCTGATATACGGAGGATTCTGTAAGTGCTTAAGGTGTGGCATGTTTGGTCAGAGCAGCACTCTGGACTAGGTACTTCTACTACTCTACTGTTTATCTCTGCCCATGGCCAAGATTTAGAAATCATTTTGAAATATGGCAGTGAGAATTTACTTGCGTACCAGATTAAAACACTCACATAATATTGCTGTCTTTGCTCTGACTTCCACTGTTTGCTGTTCCTTAGAGTGAGTTTGATTTTTCAGCCAGCAGCAGTGTCCTTATCCTCACTCATTACTGTGAAACATTCAGTCAAATAACTGACGTTTTCTAGGAAAGCTTACTGACCTCATGATTTGTATATATATATATATACTTACCACTAAATTTGCAATACCGTAGTAACTCTGGGGCTCTAAGCTGAAAATCCCATAGACACCTTCACACCCTTGCCATCTCCTTTCTCTGCATTGTACTCCTTTTGTGCCAGCTCTAGCCCTTCTGCAAATGCAAAGTGAGCAGTTCAGGACTTTTCAGATTTACCAGATACTTGAACCCCTTCCAAAACACAAGAGGTCAAAGTCTGGAGGTGGAATTGTGCCCTTTTATTGATCAACTTGGTACACTGATAAACAGTGCTCTGAGATCAAGACCTGTTTAAGACACTCCAACACAGAACTGATGCTACTTTCTAGGGTTAGAAACAAACAAAAAAAACACACACAAAAAAAAATAACTCCAATGGAAAGAAATGATCCAGTGGAATTTTGACTGCATAGGAAATTCTTTGTTAAAAATGATAATTGACAGACACTTTCTGAAAGAAAACATGCTTCATCCTCTCCATTAGAGCACACTATGATCACAGGCATAGGTACATCTTACATAAATTACTGATGGCCCAAACAACATATGGTTTAGTGTGAATATTTTATTCAGCTCTGTCATGGGATTTAACTTTAAGTCAAGTCTTAATTTCATCTGAAAGGCCCTCAAGACTGCTTCCCTAAAAACACACCAAAATCAAAGAAAGTCTTGGACTGAATCCAAGCAACCCGTTACAATTCAGAATTCAAAAAGCAGTGTCACAAGGAATGATCTGAAGTCACAGGAACAGACAAAAATAGCACAAGAAACCATTTTTCTCACACTCTGTCTAGCATATTTCATTAGGGTTAGAAATGGTATGGGAAACAAGCAATCTCAGATATTATCTGTGGATTAAAACAGTGTAAGATACTGTAGGCTACTGCTGCATTTCCAGCAGGCTTTGTTTATAAGAAAATGAAGCATAATATATTGTTTCTGTCCTCATCAGAAAATAAAAGAATGGACTTATCTGCTATCAAGTACTCCTGTAAGGTAGGCTGAGACTAATAGAAATAGGATACGGAAGCTCATACACCCACTAAACTCTTATTCAGGACTGTGTTAGCAAAGTACTTTTCGAAAACAAGAATAAACATAAATGATCATAGATATGAAGGACTGCACCTACATTTCAGCTCCCTAAGCAACTTTTCTGCATAAATATGGAAAAACTTGGAAAGCCTGTTCTCTTTGAAACAGTTAACAGGAAAACAATTTAGTATAATGGGTTTTAGATTTGCATTAAGTTGGATTCTGAAGATGCATGTGAGACAGTGCCATACTGTTGGGTTACCTAATCACACACAACATTTTGTTGATTTTTCCAGTCATGTATTTTCACTAACCTTGCTTTATCTCCCTTACTGAAAACCCTTGCCTTACCTGACAGTCACACAGTTTCAGGAAAGCAGTTAAGAACATACTTAACTCAAAACACATATGCTGTGGTCTATCCTCACACTTAAGCAAGCGACCCTTTCAGCTGCTCCAGGAGTAGAGCAAGCCATCAGAGAGCCCACAGCTATTCAAGTGTGAGACTTGCCATTGACTTTCAGCAGTCAATTAAATCCTAATTTTTGCAATTTACTTATCTCAAACATTCGTCTACAAACCTAAAATCAAGCATGCAAGAGTCACCATTTTACAAACTGATCAAAGCATACTAAATCCCATCGTTTTCATTAACTATCTTCAATATCTGTCCTGTAAGCAAGCTGTGGAGATCTTTTTGATGTATATTTTTGCTGCAGCCACTTAGTAGTGGCCTGCATTTGATTCTTTTCTTACCAATGTTACCTAGTAGAATAAAAATACACAGGTACCTAATAATGAACACAAAATAAGATTCAAATCTTCTAGGCTTCGTTTTCAGTTTGGCAAACACAGAGCCTCAGAGCATTCTAGTTTTGTCATTTATTTTGTATTTGTAAATCCTACTCTGAGTGTAAGGGGATTATGAGAACTGCTGGGGACAAGGGAATAATAATCCTTACCAATATTTCCTTTGAAACTCAGACCTTGCGTTCCCTAACGGTAAATCTTTCCACTGGATTAGTCACAGAGACTCACTGTGAGAACATCAGCTCTATGCTGAAGTTAAAAGTCTCTTCTAAACATATTTAAAACCACTTACTTCATTTATAAAACAGCTATTTTTCAATTGAAGTTGTTCTGCTTACTGATTACTGAGACAAAGTTATTAAGATTTCATTTAAAGACATTCAAGGTTGAAAAAGCTTTTCTTTCATTAAGTATCTGTAGGAGTGTGGACTATTTGGCACACATTTAGACTTGAATATATACTGAACTGTTTGACTGTTTAAATCGCATTCAAGGAGAACTTGTCTGAGGCCTTTTGCTCAGATCTTTAAAAATAAATACTAGATAAACTAGAAGAGGCTTCTTCAAATGATGATGCAAATCAGTTAACTTTAAAAACTTGGTTTAGGGACAGTATTAACACTATCATAAGCTATGTCCTAATTAGAGGCCAGAAATATATGCACATAATATTCTGAAGACTGTACTTAAAGACAGTCTTTCTTTTGAGACCAAAATACAAATAGATCCCTATTGCCATCAGTGTTCCAGTGAGTTGTCATCATCATAAATTAATTATATTCATGCATTTAACTAAAATATAAATCATTTATTTACTGCATAATTACAGTCCAGTGTTGATGTGAACTAAGAAGTTTGTTTGTGAAAAAGAAAGCAAGTGGAATTCTGACAGGATTGCAATGGATCACATTAAAGAACCTGTAGGAAACCCACTACACTGAAAAAGCAACTTCAGACCTTTTCTGGTAGATGCTGTTTTACCTTTGCAAGCCAACTGTGTTGATCAAGGCTCCCCAGATTTAAAGCAAAAGAGGAATGACTGAGATTTCCTTCCACAATTTATGAAGGTATGACCAAGTCACCACTTGTCAAAGTAGCCAGGGCTGAAAAAGGAAAAGAAGTACTCTCAAATACAGAAAATTTGGACACAGCAATTTCAGGATAAGAAAAAAAAATACAGTTAATCCCAACAGCAATATTCATGTTATTTTGATGACCTCTTATAACAAATCATGTGGCATAAAATCCACTGTTCATAAGCCACATGTCATCAAACTAACCTGGCACCAAATTCTCAAAGCAGGTGGATAAGATGCTTCCACTGTGGAAACAGAAATATCGTCACTATTCACATACTGTATGAGCATCATTCCTACCTCTTTACTTTTTGTTCACTGATTTAATTTAAAAGATGTATCATCATGCTCTTCAATAATCTCATCTTTGTTTATGCACATCAGTGAACATCTTGCTTGTGAAGCCGATTATTTTTAAGAAGTTCTATTTATATGTCTCACTTTGTCACATTATTTTCAAATGAAGCAATATTAATATTACACTTAATAAAAATATTCTTATATGCAGCCTTTACACATCCTGATCTAAAACCTTTATATGATTGATCATTGCTCAAAGATACCATGGTTGCAATTTAAGACTCAGAACACTAACTGTGCTTGAATTTCATCCAATTCAAGTACAGTTGGCTGAGAATTGATTTTCCATTGTAATGTGGTGTTGGCATGCCTGTGCTGTACAGAACAGGCTGCCTGCCAGCCTTACCACTGCCATGCAGGAATAATAACAATTTCATACAGACTTGCACATTTATTTCTTTGCAAAGTACAATGAAAAACATCAGACTTTTAGAGTAGGAGTAATACTGTCATTTGATTGACATTCCCTCTACATTTCTGACTTTGAAATACAACTTTAATTGACTGCATAGTGGAGAAACTGTACTACAGATACTTCAGTGCAACCTGATCTATCTAGGTTCTCTACAATAATTTCTAAGGCAAGAATAGTGCATCTGCTGCCTGATTGTAAACCCCAATCTGACACCTCTTGGCCTTCATGCATAGGGCACCATGCATAGGGTCGAGGCTGATATTAAACAACAGTTTCAAAACTATTTTAAGCAAGAAGAAGGTAGGACTTCCACCTAAACACAAAGATCTATGTACCTATGATCTACAAGCAAACCAAAACACTTCCTTTGTGCCATTAGGAATGGGCTGAAGGTACAGTGAGCAGGATTAGAAAACCCACCCAGGCTGAAGAGTTACTTCACTGGATTTATTTCAGTTCTATACTGCTCCCTGGTAAGTCTGCATTGGCACAAACAAGGTAATGAGAAGAAGCAGGAAGGAAAAGGTGAGCTTCCTCTGGTGGTATACTAGCACACAGCACTCAGAGAACTACGACCTATGGGTGATTTCATGCTTGTGGTACCCAGCAAAAGAGTGGTTCCACTGGTATTTTTTCTACCGTGTTTATTCTCAGCTAATCTGAATATGGCCAATGCACCTAGAAATGCAGACAAACATACTTAAAATTTATGTGTGCAGACAGAACTGGACATAGATCTGGTTACCAAGCCTAAGAGATATTATGGAGACAGCTTGTCTCCTTACAATTGAAAGGATGTTAGTTGTTTATGGAAATCAAAGTTCAACATCTGTTTAAAAAGCTTATCTTCATTTTCCTAAATCTAATAATCTTAGTTTAAGCAGTTGTTTATTTTCAAAGATACTCCAAAACATCCCATGACAAACTTACTGAAACTAAGATGAAAAAAAAACGCGTATTTTTAGCGGTTAGCACAAAAATAATAAATTGTGTCCTCTTCTGACTTCATCATCACACTACCAAATAATATCCTCCTAGCTGTGCTAACATCATTCAAATATGCTGCTGCAGGAAGGTATTAAAGTACTATTCAAATGGAAGCTGTTAAATAAAAACGGTCTTGCCTGGATTCTGTTACTTTTAAAAGACAGGAAAACAAATCAACTGTTGCCAAATGGGAAAGAATAAGATCAATAGGTGGAAGAATTACATTTTCAAGGTATTAAAAATTTGAAAAGTAAAAACACACGTTTAAAAACTTTGAGCAACTACCTGGCTGCCTCCTATTAAATCAAAGTTTGTGGCATTTATAGAATGCTAGATGTAAGATAATACCCAATGTTTTAGTGCTTAGCATTGCAGTTTTCTGATAATGCACCTGTAAAGGCCTAGGCCTTAAACAGAGCTTTGCAATCAGCAGCAATGATTTATGGAAGCAGTAATTTTCCCCTCTCCCTATATTTCATGCCATTAAAAGAAAGGATTGGGCTGTCAGTTGAAATTCTTTTTCTTCAGGTAGAGTTAAAGGAACAGTAAAAACTATAGGCAACCCACTTTTCAGCGAAGTTAATTTCTGTAGATTAGAGCTATGTTGGTACTGAACAAAACTTGAGTTGTCATGACTTATGAGTTACCCACTCTTCCCCTTATTTTTCTGTGCAGAACTCCAAAAAGTACATGAAACACATCATTTCACTGAAACTAGTAGGAGAAAAATACACTGGAGCACTAGAAATCCATACAGCCTTGTTAAAAATTGGAGGTCAGTTACTGGCATACTGTCCTAGCTCCCATTACACCATCATGTCATGTATGGGCAGAGGCACCAGGTAAAGGAGAAGTGCTTAGCGTGCAGCAGTAGGTCCGTTCCTTCCAAAGAGAGAGTTAAATCACAGTTTCAGGATCCTCTTTCTAGTCTATTTTGGATACATACACACAATTTTGTTTCCCTCTTAATAAGGGTAGTCATAACACTAAAAGAAACTGCAAAGCTTAGCAGAGCTTCAGAGAAAACACATGTGGTAATGCTTACAGCAGTAACTTGCTCTCTGGTTCCCAAACACCAGCCAGAACTTTTCCACACATCTCCTCAAATACATGGATATCCTTTTCTACAGGCACAAAAATGTGGGATTTAAACCAGTGGAGTTAGCCACCACTCTCTTCAGCAGCTCAGCACCACTTGTCTCAAGGCAAAAATGTCACATTTGAGTTCTATTTGTCCTCCCCATACCACATGTAGATCAGAGCCTGATTCTTACTGCTGATGTCTGTAGCAGTTTCCTCCACGTCTTTCCCATGCGCTCAGCCAGCAAGAGAGAAACCCCTTAGAGAAGCAGTCACCCATTGCTCGTCCTAGCTGCATCCTAGGGATACCAATGAACATCTTGTGATTGGATTTCCTGGGATATGAGTGTACTCTGTCAGCTTAACCTGGAGATTGGCTGCAAGATAGAGTGAATGTAGTTTGGGTATATATATGGAAGTACATACATCTAGCCCTCACAGGCATGCACATCGAGCACCAGGAAAAGGCAGAATATGAAAGTATATGAACGTGCCATATTTCTACACAATAACTGAGTTATTTTATACCTTTTTGCATCTGCCACATCTCTCAGTTAAGAGGTTATTTTCCTCTTATCTCTTTTAGCAATTACACCATTTTGCTGACCAATTTCTAACACTGCATACCAACTTTTGAGGGTTTTCTAACATCCAGTGCACATCTACATCACATCAGATCACTATAGCTATCAGTCTCTCTCAGCCAGCTTAGTTATCTGAGCGAATGTTAGGTCAGTGAGACAGGTGTTTCTCTGGTGCTGTTAACCATTATTTTTTTTATTTATTTCAGAGCCTTTATCATTTGGTGCCTTTCTTTCTTTCTTTCTTTTTTTTTTGTCAAATAAAGCACTACTTAACTCCCAACTGATTTCCAAATCAGACAAGGTTCTTGCAGAGACAAGCTGTAGGATTGTGAATGAAAATAGGGATAGCATTTGAGCAGCGTAACTAGCATTACACTTACAGAGCCAGTTAAAGCCAAAATCATTCATGTGCACTTATATTGCTGCGTCTGTGGAATCATTCAGATTTTACAGACAATTCAGACTCAAAACTTCACAATAAAAATGGGGAAAAAAGGACCCTATTTCAACTGTACTGAGAGACTGCTATTAAGTTTGCTGGTTTTGACAGTTATAGAAAGGCATGGCTTTAGCAATACAGATTATGAGCCCATTCAGTTCCGTAACTAATGGGGCAGGGATCCATGGATTCACGCCCCAGGAGAGGGGAAGGGGGAGAAGGGAGAGGGACGGGGGATGGGCCTAAAAATAAAACAGCGGCAATGATCTGAAGAAGAAAAACTAATTTACTAAATAAGATATGGGAATGTAAAATAACACGATATAATAGGAATTGAAACTAATGAATCTAATGAGAGAAAGAGTGTCTGAAACTGAAGGTCTTATGCTAAGGCTGAAGGTGAGATGGCTAGGGAACTTCCACTGTTGAGATGAACAGTGTGCAGGGATTTGTATGCAGTTTTATCTTTCCCTCTGGGTGGAAAATGGGAACATAGTCCCCTGGGGTATGTAGTTCTTCTTCTCTTCTGAGAGTCAGGTACCCAGAAATTCAGCTGTCCACGGACTTAGAGCATTAACTCTTTAATTCCCAGTGCCTCACATGATGTTATGATGTAGAACACCAATAACAAAAATCATACAACCATGATGAGAAGCAATACAATTGATATTACAGACATTATCGAGAATGAATAGAAACATATAATCAATCAAAGATTCTTAAAGTTCCTTGTTGGCCACGCTCTGAAGGAGCACTTCATTTTTCCTTCTCAATTTCTCAAAGTCGCTGTCACCCAGATCACCTTCCACATAGAAAACTACATTAAATCTGTGTCCTTGAATGTCTTTTGACTCTGCTTTAACCAGTAGGGAGGAGTCACCTGGTCAGGTATACACCACATATCCTGACAACTTGTGACCATACAGTGTAAACAGTGCCTATCTGGAAATTCCTCCTGAAGAGTTCATGTAGGATGCACTACCAAACTGACACATCACCTGAAGAAATGGAGGAGTTCTGTATTCCCAGTCTTGCAGACCTGATGGCAACATTAGGCCTATCACCAGAAGCCAGGTAGGTCTTAAGCAGCTTCCCAGAGCCATAAAAAAGCTTTGGAGCATGTAAGCAAGTATTGTTTCTTCTTTTAAAGGTCTTTAAATTGTGTTATTGTGGTTTTATGTATTATTAACTGACTTAAAAGAGTAATACTAGTCTCAGTCCTCCAGCCACAGAGACCAACCACATTTTTTTCTGCCAGTAATTCATGGTAGGAAGCAATCTAAAAAGCTTTTAAATCATGTAGTTAAAAATATAAAAATGTTATTTCAAAGCCTAATGAACTGTACTTTCATTCATACACCTATCCATTATGCACAATCCACCTTCATATTAAGTCTGGACTAGCTGCTGCAAAAATAAAAAAGTAGAAAAGAAGAAGTCAAAATTTGGCTTAAGTTTCAGAAATTTCAGGGGCAGACAAAGGACTTCTCAAATATTTCCTTGCACAAATTATCCACCAAGAAACTCATCCTTTACACTGTCTGTTGAAGTTTCCCGGCCCTGTACACCTCTTCCCTGTCACATTCATTCTCCATCACTACCTACCACATAAAAGGAATATTATAGTGCTTTACCTGCAGTCAGAAGTGAGCTTTCATCACTAAGCCATCCAGCTTTTCGTGGGTCACCAGTAAGTGTGCTGGAGATCCTGCACCAGGATTTAACAACCCACACAGCACAGAGAGATCACAAAGTTTTTGTGCATCTTCTGAAAGGAAATGTACTCAACACTGATCCAAAGAGCTCACTGTACCTAAATTCTAAGCAGCACTGAGTTTTCCTCTTGGCAGGATCTAGCTTCTCCCTCTCACAGACCAAGGATTTTGGCTCTGTAAGAACCAGATTCCCACAGATTTGTGATACTGCTGAACTCAGAAGTGTGACATCTTTCCTCCACCTTCCTCCCAATGGAGGGGCATGTACTATGGAAAATGGGCACAAAACATAATATCTTAGTGATAATCATGGAGGGCATTTTGTAGGGAGTGAGAAAAGCTACCATAAAAGCCATCTAAAATGGATGTTCCAGACAGTTGGTTTATGTTTCCACACCAAATACTTGAAACATTTCTGAGATGAAAAAACTGTTCACCTCAGTTAGGAGTGCAGATTCTGTTTTCTGAGACATTGACAAATAATGTAGATAAAGTCAGACTATTTCACAGCCTCTCCAGCAGCCTGTCAGTTTTACAGCACCATTCCATCCTATGAATCTCACACTATCTTCATACTGTTTTAAAAATGTTAAATATATATCAATAAATGTGTACTCTGTTGCTCAGAGACAGGTTTTCTTCCTATAGAAATTAGATTTTCTATTTTCAGACTAGGAGCATGATCCAATATGACTGAACCAAATTTCCAAACACATTAACTAAGTGAAATACAATAACAGTTTAAAAACAGTAACTACAAAGAAGGTGTTACGTGAAGTAAGAGTCAAGATAAGAGTCTCATAAATTCTAATTGCTAATGACTCAAATAGATAAAAGCATTTACCTTACAAACACACGATGCAGGGCAGTAACATAGTATGACATAATGAAAGATATAGTATGGAAAGAGTTCAAAGAAAAAGAAAAGGTAGAAATGAAAGGATCTTTTGTGTTCTTTACTAAGTTTGTCATCTTTACGTTGTATGTGTAAGTACAGAAGGACTCTTCACATTCATTTTAAAGCTAATTCCCATTGCACCCAGTTACATTAAGGAATAATCTAGTAAAATCCATAAACCTCTGTATCATGACCTCGATAAGTTCCCTGTGATTGTTTCCTTAATTTGCCATGTCTCAAGATCGCTGAGGGAAAATTCTATTGGTTAATCTTAATCAAAATGGACTAGACTCTCCCAAGAAAAAGAAGTAGGTGTTCAAACTTCTAAAAAAAGACCCATGTCTAAAAAGCTATCAGAACATCATAAAGTGAAAATCTTTGAGAACTGTCATTTGATTAGCCATGGGAAAGCAAGACAGATGAGAATCAAAGAAATATTTCTAAGAAGATCCCTTTAAAATGTTTCCAGCAAAGAACGTTATAAATATTTTACTGGAAAAATAGAAATTTCAATTGTCCCTTGAAGAGCTATTGTGCTAAATTTAGAGATTTAGTTCAACCATTAAAGTATCAAATGGAGAGGTTTTAGACCTGCTTTTATTGGAAATCAAAATGCAATTTTAAACTGTGGAGCTCCTACCGATACCTTTATAATAGGAGCATTTTGGGGCTGAACTCAAATGGTTTGTTCCACTCAAACTGACACTGAATAGAAAAGATTTAGTCTTGGAATAAAAAAGTAATTTTTCCATAATGAAAAAATGCAAGGAGGATTCAATTTTATTAGAGGTACAGAAGAGGGCAGCTGTTTTCTTTGATTATATTTACAGAGCATGAATCAATTTTAACACACGGAGACAGCAAAACAGAATAAATTAATGCTCCCTATGTGGGGACATATGCAGATGATAAGGATGATCACAGTTCCTTATTTCAGTCGTAATTTCAGCATGTTCCTGTTACAGATGTCTGCCAGGATGAAGGAAACAATTTCAGACTATCATTAAAAACTATTTAGGAAAGAAGAATCGAGAAAGGAATAAGAAGTTTTTATACACAACAAGAAATTAAGTCTTCCATATCCAAATTCATGTTAACTGCAAAATAACACCTGGTCTTTCTTTCTCTTGACTGTGAAATTCTCATGTAGTTAAAGTCTGACCAGGTACAACATGAAGTATTGTGTCCAGTTCTGGGCTCCCCAGTACAAAAAAGACAGGGATCTCCTTGAAAGAGTCTAGTCCAAACTATAAGTGACAAACCAACAACATTTACAAATTTTATCTGCAATTTTGGATTAAGTATTAATGTAAAGGAATTAGAAAACTGCAGGTGTCTTATGCTGCATAGAAAGTGCAGTTAGAATTTGCATGAATGAGAAAAGATAGAAGTACAAAATAAGTATTAGACTTTGTGAACACATTCTGCAGGGTATGGACCTACATAATAGGAAAAATGTATATTTGCCTATTTCTCTTTTCGCTGACTAGCTGAATGTTGATACTCCAGAGACCATCACAAGAAACTCTATGTGTAAAGTTCATGAATTTCATTAAAAATTTGCAATACTGTGGTGAAGCTAAGTACTGAAGGAGAGAGCTGTGATCACTTAAAAGAGCTGTTAGATATAACACAAAAATTCAACAAATTAGTAAACTGATACAACAGGTTGTAAACCAGTTTGCAATGATTTTAGCTATTTAATCTAGTCCTGGCTGTCCAAGGGAAGAGACAAAGTTTTTTGAGAAAAAATCTGGAAAAGAAAGACCAGCTTTATGTGAGTATGTCTGAATAGCTATTTCCCTTTGTAGTAGACTGCAGAGCAGTACCACACATACATATGCAAATATATACACACAGGACATGTATTTCCTACATCACATGTAATGCTTTCAAAACCCTTATTTAATCATTTATCACTAAATGTAGAATAAAAATTGTATACACACTCAGAATTACTTTAAAAGTGGTAAAATTACTAAAGGTAGCATCTGATACACAGAAAACATTCAGGTTCTCTTACTGACCAAATCAAAAAATATGTATCTGGTAATTTCAGTACCTTGCTTGCTCCCTCTGTATCTCTGCTTTCTAACCCAATTCAAACAAGCAGTTTTCAATATTCAGCCCATTTTCCTCTCAAACTGAACCATACCCTAAATGAGTCATTTGTTTCCCTTCCAGAATCCCAATCTAAGAACATATATGCTCATCCTCTTTACCCTCTCTAACCTTCTATTTCCCTTTGCTCTGCAGAAGACCCATTTCCTTCTCAATCTCCAGGTCACAGAGCATGCAGCCAGATGGCAAGCACAGCAGCTCAGGAAGGAAGGCTAAACCAGCTTTTGTTGCCTTCACTGGCTGTAAGAAGTATGCTCAATATTCCTGTCAAACACACGCATTGTGCAGAACATCCAAAGGTTCACAGAGCTTGTGTTATTTTGGATCAACTTATTATCTTTATTAGATCCCGAGAATCATTGTCACTGGTCCTGAATAACTCTCTGGAGAGCACTACCAAAGGCTGTCATTCAGAAAGCAGCAATTTCCTGCTTCCCCCATGTGAATTCATATTGGTAGCTATCTGTAAGCTCTACAAACTGGGGAGCATAACCAGATGAGGAAAATTTCATTCTATCATTGATTTCTGTTTCAATCTACCAGGACATCATTTTTACACACAGTCTCTGTGCAACATATACCAACATTTCACGTTTGGATTTCTGTTGCAGTCCTTTCTTGGGGACTATGAAATTATAGTATTGGATTAAACTTCAGTGCTTCTAAGGCACCTAGTTTGCATCTGCTATCGCATAGATTAAGGATGGAGAGACTCATAACAAAGAAAAAAAACAAAACTTGATAACACACTTGTATTAAAGCAGTCTGATTGGCTTTCATGTGTGGTTAAAGTCAGAAATTAGCTCATAACTAGAAGGAAAGACAAACTTGCTACCACCATTAAGTGCCAGAGGCCAACTAATGTGGTAATGTGAAAAACTCTGAATGTTGAGGGGTGCAGCTCGAGCATTAAGAATGACAAGAACCAACCTTGGAGCATCTGGTTCTGTCAATACTCCATAGTAGCAAGAGCTGTCAAAAACTCAAGGATGAAGGTTTTCATGGGCCAATTAAACCACAACCCTAAGGGAAAAAATGTGAGATAGCACTGAAAAATTTTGACATACATTCCTATTATGAGAAAAAACATGTCATGGCACTGTGCATTCACTAAGCATTGATACCAGCACAGAAGAATACTAGATGAACAAATTATGAGATTTAGAAAATAAGGGGAGTGCGAAACCCTGCTAATTCCTTGTCAGGAGAATATCTAGGAATATCTTTGCTTAAAATATATGAATAATCTTATTTTTTTATTTTTATTTTTTAATCAATGGAATTGTAAAAACCTCATATTTTATTTCAGATTTATATTTAAATGTTTTCCTTAAGTAACACTTTTTGTACCCTATGTTGACAGATTGTTTAGGAATTATTTATGCACATGGTTTAAAGCACTTAAATTATTTTATCAGTAATCAAAACATATCTCACTTGTATTTGATCATTTCAACTCTACATTCTGTATTTCTGTATTCACTGTTAATAACCATAATTTATCTTCTGATACAACCAAGTCATTAGGAAATATATCTATGGATTTGTTCTTTAAATAAAATTAGCACATTACTCTTGTCTGTTTGAGCTAATCAAAAAGATTATTTTAGCCTCTCTGTTTAATTAAGAAAAGTATATTGCAGAAGTGTGACCATGGTGAAAAGACAGAGAAAACACAGACAAATGATAGTACCTTTCAGACACACCACCCTTATTTCAATCCAGCAACACCACAGCCTGTGAATTTGGAAAGAAATACACATCGAATTCAGGATACTTTTTTAAACAAGACTAAGTAATCCAAACAATTACAACAATGTAATAGACTTAAAAGCATGTATCTATTGAAAAGCTCAGGAATTTCTAATGAATTTGCCCAGCCTTACTGGTGTAGTGTAATCAAATCATATAGCAACAATGTTTGAATTAACCTTTCATAAACATGCCTTGTACATGCATCATGCAATTCAGTACGGCTGAAGTGGCCAAAGCAATTTCATAGGACACTTGTCAGATGTTTACCACATGTAAGCTTTTGTTCATTTGTTTTAAGGAATTGTTTTAACAGTTTATCCCAATAAATGTCCAATCAACCCATGAAAACCAAGACAAATCCAGAAGGATAAGAAAGAAACACACTTCATAACATCCCATTGTGGTTAATGTATTCTTCCACAAGCAACCTATTCCTATAAACTGGAAAGCTATGCCTTTAAACTAGGAAGAAAAACAAAATAAAACAAAAAACTCTGTTGACAACACAGAAGAATGGTACAAGATAGAAAATAAATAAATATGTATATTAGGTATTGACACTAAACCTCCTTATTAGTCTCAAATTCATTAAAACAAAAAAAAAAATCAGTCCATAGGCTTTTCATATTAAAAATAACACTTCCACTCATGATTATTCACTAATCTTTACTCAGACTTGAAAATAGTATATCTTTGGCCAAAGCAACAAAACTATGAAGTTTTGTTAGGCTGAGAAAATAACTTCATTTCCCTAACTCACAGGTGATGAGGCATTACAATAACTTGATTTATGGAACTCTTCTAAACTGCTCACACTGGTAAATACTAAGAATCTGTTTATATCTAGATGTTAATTGCTAGATAGTTGGAAGAGTGGAAGAATTCAAGGTAAACTTCAGATGTAAAAGTGATAGAACCCGAAGGACAATACAATATATCCCAAACTTCATACCAAGACACCTCATCCTTCCCTCTCAAAAATCCTGACTCTCGTGAGACAGCAGTTATTCACACTACATAAAATCATATAGTTAGTCTTGCAGATCATCGTCTGAAATGCTCAATGGGTGCCACAAAATCTCTGCCACCACCTTCTGTGTTCTGATATGGAAGTATGTAAGCCAAGTTTGTGATTCTGAACACTTCGTGTGTGAGGCTCTGTAGCAAGCATGGTTATGTACCTGTACAAGTATTTTGTAATTCCTATCATTGCATTGTCCTTGGTTTTCATGCCTCACATTTCTTAGCACTGATTGTTCTTCTGAGACATCTAAGAAATAAGATACTTCTCCCACACTGTGACAAAGGGTATCTAAGTGCAATTCTGGGTCCTCTGTTAGCTGTGACTTGAAATGGCATCTCCCTTTTCTTCCATCACAGAAAGCCTGTAGTAAACCTTCAGTCTTGCATCAGTCTCAAGTTAGTAGATCTGCAATGCACTTCTCCACCATAGCTCATTTCAACTGAAGATGAGTCACATCTACTCAAAATTTCAATAGTGGCTATGCATTTGAAAGCAAAACTTAGGAAGTTTGTAGGGAATTTCCTTGTTTTTCTTCTGTATTCTTTGTCCTATCAACTGCTATTTTATTCCTCTTTATTTTATTAGTTATTATCAGACAGAATTACAACAGTTCAAACCTGGGAGAGGTTGAATTTTACATGATCATGGCTAATATTAATAACATAAGATGTTTTTGTGCTATTTGATTGGAAGAATAACAGAACATTTCAAAGAGCTCAAATTCCCCTAGGGTTTACAAACTTGAAAATAACTATCTCTGAATTGCCAAAAGGGGAACAAGGGCGAACAACAAACCTTCAGATTAATATTACATTGGCAGCAGGTTTTTACAGACTACTATCAGGGCTGTGTGCTGACTCCCTGGCTTAATGAACAGCTTGATTTAAAGCTTAAAATTATTAAGTGTTCCACCAGAGTCATAAATAATGTAGTTTATAATATTCCGATTGAGCACATAAAACTACATTTGTCTTCCATTAACAACACACTTTTTAAGTAGCCTGACCTCTTCAGATATATAAGAACATGCAATTAGTGCAATTTGTCACAGGTCCTTTACAGTTTAATAAGATGTAATTAATTGTCTGTTTAGTCTAATTAACTTTGAAACCCTGACGGTTCTTGCTCTCTGGTATAAAGCAAGCTCCTTATTTGAATTGCTAATATTGGACAGAGTGTCTCCATACCACAATAAATTCAAATCTGTGTACCTTTGCAGATTAAGAGACACTGGGCTAACCTACTAATATTTGCATTAACTTTTTCCAGTCATTTGCAGCAATCTGGACAACACATGTGTCAATAAAATATGGGAGTTGATATTTGTGCAACATCCAGACTGCAGTTCCATTAATGATCCCACAACAGTTCTACCTCAGTCATACTACACAAGCATGTTTCATACATGACTTAAGACATGAAATACAGACTCTATCCAGAGATATAAATCCTTTACGCCCTTTGAAGTTACTCTGGAGCTCTAGAAGAGTACAGCAAGGTATTAAACAGATGACCCTGAAAGCCTGACACTTTACCCATCAGAGAGAGATACCAGCTGCATGGAAGGAACATTGAACAGATTTAACTGTTAAAAGCTCTGGAAATCAGATTTTTTTTTTCCTCCCAGCTGTACTAGATTATGAGAACATACCTTGATTTTAATGCAAATTTTTTACTTTAAAATACAATGGACTTATCTGATATTCTCTCAATGATTTTAAACACTTAGGGGATTGTATTTGCAATGATAAATTGCACTGAGTCCAACTGAATAGCGAACAAAGGGCAGATTCTGAAATATTGTCCCCTTTTAAATAAAATCATTCTCTGTAAATGATCCTGCAGAAGTTAATGATCCTCTTCAGAACCACAGAAACACAAGAACTTGTACAGAAAAACCCATGTGGAGAGAACAAGCCATTCAATGAAGTGTTGATATATGTTCAAAAAGAGCATATATAATACATTCAATGGAAGTTTTAGCAAGTTGAAATAATATTTTATTTCTTATTCTGAAAACAGGAATAATTTCACAGTCTGGGCCTCATTGCATGGCCCTCACAGAATGCCAAGTAAGGGGATATATAAATCTCGCCTGCTATAACACAGACACTGACAGGGACAGAATGAGCACCAAAGCAAATATGAGGTAGAAATGATTTTTTATTACTTTAGGTATTTCCAGATGTCAGATAAAAATGAGAACATTGCTAAAAATTTTACAGAATGACAGCTATGCCTTATGGATAACATTCTATAGTTTGATGTATGAGGCAGAAAATGTGAAAAATATTGTGAAGTACCACCTTGACATGATGATGGAATGCCAAAGGAAGCATGCTCACTCTAGAGGAATGTAATAGACCACTGTTAAATAAAAGAAGGGAGCTTCAAGTCCAGCAAAAGAAAGAAACATCAAACACAGTCTTTAGAAGAATGAAAGTTGCAAAAACTTAGTTGTTTTTTATGCAGCTACCCAAGTTCTGATGAAACAGAAGGTTTGAGCAAGATTATCCCTCAGAGTTTGAATAGTTGCAGAGGACTTTGCAAACATAGTATGCCTTTTGCAAAACAACAACAAAAATGTGGCCACTCCAGCATTACAGAATTTATAGCACAGGCTATTACAACAGACTACGTACTTTTTTAAAGCACTGAAATATAGCACGGGCAGGCTCAATAAGCAGTAGTTACGTGGCTAAAGCAATTTAAAATGACTGTTATAGCCTCATTTATCTAAATCTCCTCCAAGCCAGATTGTAAGCAGTGAAAAGTTGAAAGTGAATAAGTACCAAATCTACTTAACATGCTGCTAAATGTTTACTTAGCATCACACACACATATGATGTCACAGATGCATCCATACATTTCACACTTGAGTATGGAGTACCATCATGTGCAGTCTCCTTGAAGCAAGGGTGACAGGTTGAAACCCTTTTGTACAATAGGTCAAGAATGGTTGGGTTCACCTTCTAGATAAAGGCCACATGCACATCCTGTTTTCATTTTAACACCAGACTTGGATGAGACCTGCATCAGCAATATTCAGGAGGAAGCCAGGCTTGTGAGCAGGAACAATTTCTGCATGGTACCCCAAGTCCCTCAGCCTGGCCAGCCAAGGTGCCAGGTCTGACCCACGGGCAGCCTTGCCTATTGGCTGAGATGTCACATGAAGCCTGCAATCTCCCTGAGACTAATTTGTTTGCCAAGTGCTTTCTCCCCTTCCGCACAATACAGGTACTGTCAGAGTCAGTTGTCAAAAGCATCCAGATTCCCTTAAAGCACCTCAAAACTGCGAGTCTTCAACCAACATCAGCTGCTTGCTGGCATCCCCTCACAGTGCCCACAAGTGAATTACCTGAGTAACCTCGTGTCCAATCAACCCTCCAATGTATCAGTTATTATTTAATGGAAGTCGATTGCATTTCTAAAATAAAAGCAGAAACATAGTGGAGCATTCCACCCTGCTTACTACAGGCTACGCATGAATATGGGATTTTTTTTTTCATTAAATACATATATGAAGTTACAGAATCACAGAATTGCAGGGGTTGGAAGGGACCTCAAGAGATCATCTAGTTCAACTCCCTGCTAAAGCAAGTACCTCAACAAGGTAGGTGGTCTTGAATATCTCCATAGAAGGAGACTCCACAAGCTCTCTGGGCAGCCTGTTCCAATGCTCTGTCACCCTTACTGTAAAGAAGTAATCCCACATGTCAGTACGGAACTTCTGGTGTTCAATTTTTTGGCCACTGCTCCTTGTCCTATCACTGTGCACCACCAAGGAAAGCCTTGCTTTATCCATTTGGCTCCTACCTTTAGATATTTAAAAACATTCATCAGATTCCCCACTCCTCCAGTATTCTTTTCCCCAGGCTGAACAGACAGGGTACTCATCCTTTATCATACACAAGATGCTCCAGGCTCTCTATCATCTTATTAGCCCTTCACTGGACTCCATCTAAGATATCCCTGTCTATTTTCAGCTGGGGAGACCAGACCTGGACACAGTTTTCTCAGTTGCTATAGGCAGAATAAACATTACAGTTCCAAAGTAAACAGCTTCTGAATATCACCGCAGGTTTGATGATCATACATGTCAGATGCGTACAAGGAAAAAAGGATGGAAAGTGAACAACGATTCACGTGATGATGATTAATAATAATAGTAGAAGCAAATAATAAAAATTTCAGTCTTCTTATAGAAGATGATTGGGAAGAACATTAATCAAGGCATCTTTTCTACAGCTTATCACATCTTCTCTTGTGTAACTGCGCCGGTAAACATTTTTGGCAGTGTCAGATTAATACCAATCTCCATTTATCTTAGCATAGCAATAAGCAGTATGGGGACAGATATTTTTAAGGAAGCAGGCAGTGCTTCCTTTTGGAATTTTAAGTTATTTCTTCTACCTTGAAATAAACAACTTCTCACAAATATTCATCATCATATGATCACAGCTCAGCAATAATGCCACCAGTACTGTAGCACTCTAGTCAAATGTAAACAGAGGAGGAAAAAAAACAACAGACAAACAAAACAAAACAGAACAAAGAACAGTCAAAATGATTAATACCTAAAATGAAGAGAGAAGTTGAAGACATTCTGTATTTAGCAGGGAAGAAGAGGCTTCAATGCCTCACTTCTCCTTCAGGTCTTCGGGCAGATAGAAAACAATTTTCATACTCCTACGTTCACAATGAACAGACAAAATTTCATAACAATATCTGCCAAAATTCACACTCTTATTCTGTATTGCTAAACATCACTTACAAGTCTTATTTTTTAACGACAGCGCTCACTGTTCTGGACCAAACAGACTTGTGAAATCTGGTCCCAAAGTTGTTCTACATGAATTTACCTGGACTACAGGAAGAAAAAGAAGATAATAAAACTGCTTAGTTTTTCAGGGTTAGAATCCCATTTATCTAAGGTTACCTAAGGAAGTAACAGAAAACAAAAAAAGAGAAACCACATATGAGATAGTGAATGCCTACATTTTTTTTTACCCCTGTGATTAAACCAATCAATCAGAATACACAGTTTTATTGACCATCTCCTTACCCGTCAGTTTCTTCAGAAATCAAGATAACAGAATCATTTCAAGCATACAAAACACAAAAAAAAAATTAAAAAAAAAATCAAATGACCAATGAAAATTGCACACTGATCATTAAAGGCAATCTTGAAAGCGAGGAACTCGGATAACTGAAGAAATGGGTAATAAGATGGTCATTTAAATTTAGGTAGTTTTTAAACATTCTAGAGTATACAGAGAAAACAGATACAAATCAATCCTAAAGTTGTAGAAATTAAGAAAAATAAAAAGAAATCTTAGTAAAAATGAGTACAAAACCTCATACATAAATAGATGACAATACTGAAGATAAAGCAAAGTAGTATTCTGCACAAGACTCCACCTACACTTATCTCTTTTTAAACCCAATGAACCTCAACCAAAATACGGCTTCCACCTGGCATTTGGCATCCCAATATAAAGAATAAAGACTAACTAGAAGTGTAGAGAATATCAATGGGAATGAAGCTCACACAAAAAAAAAAAGGTGAAGGACTTAATTTAGTAACTTCAAAAAATTTAAGGCCAAATGGCACAACATCAGGTTTCCAAATATATAACAAGTCATTCCTAACTGATAGTAAGTAATCTGTCTCTGCTGGTGTAGAGAGGAATTAAACATTGCATATTAGTGGAATGTGGAGAGGAATAATCCTTTCTTAGCCATAAGGAAAACATGGTTTCAAAGATGTGTCAGAGCTGTGTTCAGTGTATTTGTTTCAGAGCACATAATTAGATAATTTCAGGTCAACCTTTCAAAGAATTCTAATAATGTACAGAAAATGTTGTTCCTATTATACAGCAACATCTGAATGGAAATGAACTTGTAATGGCAGTGACACACAAGTTATGAAATTAAATAATATCAAAGATGAAATAACTTTTTGGCTATCTATAAAAACAGAAAGTGTTCTTACATTAATATATTCTAAATTAATGTGTGCCGGAGGAGAAAATCCACTGAAGAAGTTTAGCATTGTTGACAGTAGTTGACATGCAGGTGTGATTGATGTCTGCCTTTCCTCCAAGGATGAGCAGAAAGCTGGCAAATGCCACATATACATAATGCTTTGAATTTTAAGCCAAATTGGTTTTCAGACATCGTACTTGACATTTCCCCCTCATACTTCAAATTATTCCTTGGTACAAATTGCATGTTTATATAATGTGTTTTGCTGTACCGTCTGGTTTGATTATATCTCCTTTAGGCTTTCTTGAGGCAGCTGCAGTTATAAATAGGCCAAGAGCACTGCTTGTAGTAAAGATGAAATAGAGATTACCTTTGCCAAAAAACATAAATAAATAAATAAGGAGGAAAAGACAAGGAAAAGCTGAGACCTTTAGATGAAGCCATTAGTAGAACACTGCATTTTTATTCCACTTATTCTAAAGTGCCACCCAGGCTTCTACTGGTTTTCTCTATTAAGAGGCAGCAAAATAATAAAGGAGAACTTCGGCCTTCCTGATCTGTTTTATGAAGTTAAAGTAACCACACCACAGGGAGGAATTTGAGAGGGCTCATTGGCATACAACTGGCCTCACTCCAGTGGCCTAATAAGGTTCAGGAGGATATAGACTGTGAGCTCCACAGATCCAATTTGTGGACATGAAAGATGCCAGTGAAGGTTTTACTCGGGATCTCCTGTGACACTGCTGTGCTGCTGACTCTGGTTTGTCATGCACCATGCCTGTTCCTGAATAAAATAACCTGATCTATGCCTCAGGCCTTCTTTCTATTTCAGTTTTTGTTTCATCAAAACCAGGGGTTGGGGGGGGGGAGGGGTGGGGAACGGAAAAGAGAGAAAAATAAAAAATAAAATAAAAAAAACCCACAGAGTTTCTAAGTTTATAGGTCATATATTCACTACCTGGAGACATTCTCAAACACTAAGGGAACAAGCGTGACAGCTATACTTGCTGTTTCAATTATGGTCTCTAGCTGCAAATCCTGAGTCTGTGTTGCAAGTACTTGGTGAGATAAAGTCTAGCCGTGGAGCAGAGAATTAGAATTAGAGACTGGAAAGGTATCTAACGATCAGCAAACAGACAGTTTGCTTAAACACTTAAAGTATAGCACATTGATTTGCTCTCTGCCATATTCAAGCATAACTAAAAAAGATAAAAGCCTGAGTAAGAAGGTGGAACTCCAGATATCGATCCCCAGACTCATACTGATAAGTGCAAGTTAAAATGTAAATATAAACAGAACCACAAGTTTCACCTCAAAGAAAACCCTCAGGCGTGCTGAAGAAATTTGAACTGTGAAGATCTGCCTACAGGCGAAACAGTTTGCTGAAACTGTAGCACTCCAATTGGAAAGATAAAGATGCAGAGGTAGTAACTGTAAAACACTCAGTTTCACAACTTCGGCCCTTTCTCTGCAGAAAAACAAGAGGCAGCTGTCTGGCTCTGTTAGTTTAGCAGCTGCACATCCTTCAGCAGTAGGGATTAAAATATCAAAAACAATCTCGAAACGGATACAGGTCCTTCTGTTCAAATCCTGGGACAGAGAAGTATCAGAGATCCACAAATCACTCATTTTAACAAGCTGCCTTGCATCAACTTACTTTATGGTCATCAAGTTAGGTATTACAGGTGAATGTTTCATAATAAGTCCTGAACCCAGGATCACCTCTGAAGCATTAAGCTGACCCAGGGTATTTTGAAATTACATCTACAGCACTGACTGTGGTGCAAGCTGCCTAACTTCCTGGCCTGGAGTTTCGCCTTGGACATGAATACAATAAACTTGTGTTAAAAATACAAAAGGAGAGAGAACCTAGTTTCCTGTTTGCAACTCTAGCAACTAGTGGGATTTCCACAGCTTGATTGATGCTCTGAACTCCCATTTATTCTGAGGGCAATTTTACTTGTTAAGCGCTGATAGGAGTGCTCACTATCCTAGATCCTATTAAATGTAGAAGAAAAAAGGCCACAGAGTACTTCAGGTCTGAAGCTCCGACACACCAGATTCTTTGACACTGTTCTGTTCAAAACAAGTTCAAACAAAACTGCCCTAAGCTACAGTACAGTAATCATTAAAACTAAATCTAAGTTAACACTGAATGCTGTTAACTTTCATAGCAGTGTTAGCCAAGAAACACCCTGATGGGAAGCTGACAATTTTCGCTGTTATTACCATCATGTTTCTCAGAACCAGCTGAATGCTTTAAAGGTGTATATTGTATATTTTCCACGTTTTGATAACTTATCTTAGCACAACAGTTTACTGCACAAATGCAAGCAGGTCTGTGCGCTTCTGTTTCTCTCTTCAACTTGTAATGATCTTTCATTTTAATCTAGGACTTATCAGAAAACGCTAACACATCAAAACTTCTAATTGAATCATCTATCAAAGATTCCAAAAGAAACATCATAGAAAAGCACAATATACATCATGCCCTTTAATCTCCAGCTTTCTCTGTCACCAGGTTCCTATCATATTCACCCTAGGACTTGGGAAAAGGACACAGAACCATAAAATCACAGAATCCTTAGAGTTGGAAGTGACCTCTAAAGGCCCTGCCATCCAGTTCCCCTGCAATGAACAGGGACATGCACAGCTAGATCAGCTTGCCCAGGGCCTTAGCCAGTCTCTCTTTGAAAGTCTCCAGGGATGGGGTATCCACCACATCCCCAGGCAATCTGATCCAGTGCCTCACCACGTTCACTGTAAGAGCTTTTTCCTTATATCTAACTTAAATCTACCCTCTTTAAGCTTGAAATCATTTCCCCTTGTTCTATCACAACAGACTCTGCTCCTGTAGCCCCTCCCTTTAGATACTGAAAGGCCACTATCAGGTCAGCTCAGAGCTTTCTCTTCTCCAGGCTGAACAGCCCCAGCTCTCTCAGCCTGATATCCCACTTGGAAAAGTTCTCAAAGCATTCAGATTCAAACCACCAATAAACAAAAGAAACAGCAAGAGGAGAATTATTGTCAGCTTGTATCACTTGACAAAATACTTGTTACATTTAAATTAAAAATAAATCAAGCCAAATACACATTGTCCTGAATTTGTTTAATAAACAAGTTCAAAACTTGCTCTCAATATTGATTCCCGCAGTGTCTGAGGACTATACGATGTACACTTCAGTTTATACCTACCAATAAACTGTAATGATTTAGACATCCTCACATGCAGGTTGACTTTCATTTCTGACTCTTAAAAAAAAAAAAGTAAAATAATTTTCTTTTATAGGAACTATAAACAGGTGATATGCTGATTTACTATTTCACACATTTGTGAAATGTATGATTGCTACATTTTTCTTGGGTTTTTTTCCTCCTAAAAGCAGAGCCATAACAGAAATAAGGTGTAGCATTTAAAATTTATACCTGTTATTTTCCTGGGAGTTAAAATTGATTAGAAATAGACAGGTTCAGACTTATTTCTAATTACAAATATTGAATTTTTAATACATGGAAATCTGAATATTTGCTCTCTGTGGAAAAGCTTGGCTAATGAGTTTCCAATAGTCATTTTCTTGCCCTGGAAGAAAACCTAAGGCATTTACATAGCTCTTATTTGTTCTTTATTTAGGCAGACTTGCTGACTTCAGTGGGAGCTTAGCAGTGCAAAAACTGGAAGTGAAAATTGAATGAAGACATTAACATCTGTTCACCTGGAAAGAGTATCTGGATTTTTCTTGGCTTACTTTATACCCAGTGCTGAATCAAACAGGCAATGGCATAGTTATTCACAGAATACTGTGAAATGGATCATTTTGAACAACTCACTAGAGAGATTAAGAATAGAGGAGATACCTGATTTTCTGAACTATACACTGAAATCCCATCTTTGAATAGTAGCAGTCAAGTAGAGCTTCAGCTGCATAAAAGGGGACTACACAAATGCTTCTGGCATACTTAAAAGCCTCTTTGTTATACTGCAGAGGCAAACTTAATATAAACTATTAAATGAACCTCATTATACAATGCTGAGTCTCCTACTGAAACCATGTCATGACAGTACCCTATAAGCTCTGTGCTGAATGAGTGCGTTATTTTTGTCCTCATTTCTCCTATCTTCCTGTAAGACTAAAAATTGCCTATTTCACTTCACTTTGGGTTCTCAGGAGCACACTTTGCACTAGTGTCTTACAGAGACATATGGTACAGATGTTCTGCGAATCCTTCTAGACTAAATGTCTATTTCCATCAGTTGCCTCTTACGATAGCACTCTCAACTAAATGACTTCTCATCCTTAATCTAGGTTCCTCATGAAAAACCTTTAGCTTTAAATGCACTGACCTACTATTCTCTACTATGGATGCTACAATTTTTTTCTCCTCACTCGAATGTGCTTCTGAATGCACTTCTCCAGAAATGATAGTAACACAACTTCATGACTTTAAATCTCCCAAAAATCATTTCCTATGTAGGTTCCTCCAAAAGTAATGCCTTCTATTTTTTTTATACGGACATTACAACAGATACAAAGAGCACAACACTATTTGATAGAGCAAATTCTCAGCTACAAAACAGTATTTTTCAACATCGTCACCACCACTGCTATGGATTATCACCAGCAATGAACTACACACTGCATGCCACACTCGCAGAAATCTGCACCAACAGAGGTAACCCACTGTTTCACAGCTGTTATGACAGTATCTTTGCCCACACAGTACAATAGCCCATATAGACAGAAGTCAGAAAGCACCGAATCCAGACTAGACAGTGGGTGCGACATTGGCAATGTGCTCCACAGTGTTCAGACTGATATGGGACCTGGCATTATGCATTTCTATTGAATTGTGAATTCTTGAATTCTTCTCTGGAAGTTCAAGCCTTCAGGTTAGTCAGAACCACAGTGTAGCAGCCAGAGTTGATGGCTTGTCTGGGTTCCAGGAAATCTAGAAGAATCATTCCATGAATATCCCAAAAGACAGTGCACAATACTTTAGTCACTGAGGGATGCACCTTGAACTTTTCCAATGAAGAATTCAGGTTACCAGTCCACAGACTGCCTTACTCTAGCTCATAGAAGTGACAACGTCTTGTCACTCATCCAGAAAACTGTCACCTTCAGCCTCGTATTTGTTTAATAGGTTCTGACATATCATGTTGCATATGGTGTTCTTTCTCCTCTTGTGTGAGCATTCGTGGGACCCACCTGGTGAAAACTGTAGCATTCCAAGATTTCCACCATTGTTTCCAGTGCACTGAAGCTGATATTCAGCTCTGTACACAATTCCCTGCCTGTAATCCATCAATTTGCCTGCATGAGCTGATTGAGACACTCTTCATTTTGTGGTGTGACAGCTGCGCATGGCTACATGGAATGTGCTTTGTCTTTCATGTCACTGTTGCCAATGCTGAAACACACCCCCATTGCCTCATTGTACTAACGCACACTTTTGGTTTCCATAAACATTCTGCAAGCATTAATGAATGTTAATAGGTGCAATCATTTCCACATGGAGGAATAAAGGGACACACCTTCGCTTCGTGCGCACTTCCATGCCAGATGCCATTTTGCCAGAGTGGTTCTCAGCTGCAATCTGTTACACAGCAATAACATGGAATGAAATACTGGGAGGAAGGTTTAGCCTCTACTGCCATACCACCACCATCAGCCTCTGATGTCATGGGCTAATATCATAAAATAGGAAAGCATTTATTCCAAGTAGTCCTCTTAGTTTTTGCTTACTGTGCATTAGAGGTTATCACAGTGACACCACACAGACCTTTAATTAATAAGTGTTCCTGACTATCACAGAAGCAACAAAATCCACAAATGCAAGCTGAGTACACAAAGAAAACTGAAAATAAGTTTCTTTATCTCACTGAACTAACAACTAGATTTTGAAGCAGGAATTCCACACAAAAGAATGATAGTAGCTTGAACCCCAGCAGGCAAAAAAGAAGTTTGGCTTCTCCATAGGAAGGTCTGAGATATTTCTGTACCTGTTTTTGCTTCTTTATTTGACTAGGTATTTTCATTATATTAAAAGCATTAACCATTCATAAATACTAATAAAAGCTTTAATACAAAGCAGCCAAGCAACAGCCTCCTTTGCAACTAGGAACAACTTTGCTTCTTTTCTCCCCACTCCTTTCTTGGTTTCTTGAGCATGAGTGTCTTCAGCCATTAAAAATAAATAATAACAATAAGAAAAAAAAAACATAGTAATTGGAAACGTACTGGCTAATTTCAATCACCTTTGTAAAGTGCTTGTATTTTAAATCATTCTCCTTCCCTTGATTGTTTACAGCAAGTCATAGATGATAATTACTCATTTTCTCAACCATTAAAAATAATCAGGCCTTAAATCTCAGAGAAATCATTAAGTCCTTAAAATTTCCAAGTTCGACAGTCTGAACTTCCTATGTCAAATGGTTATGAGCACACTTCCATGTCTCCACAGATTTTATAGCACTACTCTCGTACATTCTTAACCTGAAATCACTTTCTGCCTGAGGCTAGAACACAAAACATATCTTCCGAACAGATGCAGAACCTAGTCATCATCTAAATTACATTAAATGCCATCTAAGTTATATTATGTATGTATGGCTCTCGATGTCAGTTGATAGAAACAAACAAACAAACAACAACAAAAAAGGGTTGTCTATTCCACTTAGCCAGAAAATCGACCAATAAACAAGAATAAAAATTGGCAGAATATCCAAGCTGTTAATTACTTAGTCTGCTAACAGACTCCATTCTCATATTATAATAATCACCTAATACAGTGCTGGGACTACGAACTAGCCAAACAAAAAAGATGCTCAGTCACAGATCAGGGGGAATATTTCATGAATTTTCAAGCTATAAGGATGTAATAAAATTGAAGCAATACTCTAATGAATTTGAACGAAATCAAATGGGATGGCATTTGTGATTTTTTTAAAAATTTAGGAAGAGAATTATAGCACAATTGTGAAAGTGGTGTGCAGCAATTCCTGCAGACACGCCTACCTATCTCATCAAGCTATCTAACCTTTCTGTTTATTTTTGCCAGTGTGATCAAATATTTTGCATGAGAGACTACAAGATTGAGCCAAAACACACAGCAGTGGTAGAGGACTATCGTGTTTGCTAGAGTTCGTAATTTTTCTTTTACTGGTATCTGGAATTCTTAAAAGAATCAAAAGATGGATTCTCATTACCCACTTCACAGACAGACTTGAGCTCTTCCTGATCGTATATATATCACTCTACACTGGTAGTCAAGAGCTGGTATATGCAGTTCTCAGAAAATACGTCTTAAACGGAAGCTAAAGACCTTGGTAGTCCATCTCTGTATGTCTCTTAGTGGATTAAACTGTTCCTAGTATAATTTCACATTTATTTGTGAAACCTAAATGAAACGAACCCAGTAAGCAGAGTGACTGGAGTTTTTCTTGTTTTGTTGGGTTTGGTTTTGTTTTTTAAAAGCATAAAATCCTTCCAGCTATTAAAATCCATAACTGATCACCAAGCATGTTTTTTTTGTTTGTTTCTGACTTACCAAAATACAATCAGATTGACCTTCCTTTTCACAGCACAGGTGAGACTCTGCAACCTCAACACTTTAACAAGGTACTCATGCTTCCCTTCTCTGAACATAAGAAAACAATTCAGCCCTGCTCGGTTCATCACCAAAACTGACAATGGTCTCCAACACTGAAAGGATGCAAGGTTACTCTACAAGTGGCAGTGCTGCGTTCACCATACCAGGTGGTCTGTCTGTCTTTGCACAGTACATGTTCTGACTTCAGCCTATTATGAACCTGACTGAGGAAAAAAAATAATAATCTATTGTTTATTCTGAGCTCATGCATTGCCTGCTTCTGCCTGGATCTAGAAAAGTGCTTTTGTCCTGCATCCATTCATTTCTTGAATTTGTCAAGTTCAATCTATCATTTCTTAGTGGCCATCTTGCAGCCCCTGTCAGATTTCTGTCAACAACTATGGAAAGTAGTATCCCCCAACAAATGCCACAATAGCTATTTCAGTTTAATGTGGAAAGTTGGTTACATCCAGTACCTTCATAGATTCATAGATACATTAGGTTGGAAAGGACCTACAATTCAATGAGATAAATTCAGTGCATAAGTCATGCAAAATGACTGAGATTTCAGTGTTGGCATGAAGCTGCCACTGGGCTGACCACAAGAATCTCTGATACTTGTAGACCAATTTCTGTATCACACTGAACTGCTAGAACATTATCAAGTCATTAGTCGGACAACAACAAAAGTAGTATTTAAAACACTTGTCAGTTCCTTGGATTGAAATGGATCCACTGTGGGTGGCTGAATTGGGAATTTAAAGAGGAAGATGCAATAGCTTGCATCTTTTTCTTCCATCACTTGCCTTTTTTCTCATCTCTGAGATGAGAGAAGGAAGTGATTTTCACTTGTTCTTCTTCTTCCTATTCCATCCTCTCATGTTGCACACACTTTAAAGTAAATGTTTCTTGTAAGGAACTTTGGAAAACCACTCTTTCACAGTTATGAAAGCAACTAAAGACTAGTATCCTCTCAGGTTTCAGTTTTCACTTTCCGGTCACACAAGAATATCTCACTGTTTGACTTTCTTCAGCTCTCTGTTTATCAAGTTACAGAATACAATTGCAACAACCCATGTAGGTAATCGTGTACCAGAATGGCTGGATCCCGTATTTCTTCTGATGCATTCTGCACATCTGTAACCTTGCTGAAGTATGGAATTGAGAATCCACACAATGGCTGGACTCTAAATGTTTATCAACTCTTCCTTCCTTCCAGTCTCTGCCCTTTTGGCACTATATGTAACTACAGGCAAAGTATAAAGTCAAATTTGAATTTCGATACGTCTCAGACTGTGCTATGATAATAAACTAGTATTTTATGCTGTACAGGCTGCCTGAAATTTCCCCCATATTAAATACACCTTGATATTTAGAAGAGAATTGACTATTTATCTCAATGACCCCAGGAAATTTGAACTTCTCACCCCGTCAGGGTGCTGCTGAACGAACTGCCTAGATTTCAAGAATACTCTAACAAATATTTGTGCATTCATTTATGCCATGTTCTCCAAACTATATAGCAAAATATCTCATATAATAATCTAAGTGTTATTATTATTAAAAAGAACATATTCTATTGGATTCATTTTTGCCAGAAAATTGTGATACATTGCTGATCCATTACAGGAATAGCAATTGGAAAATATACCATACAGAGTTATTTGTTTTCAGCATTAGGCAGAGACACATTTTCACTGCCAAATGACTTTTGACATTTAATTTGAAACCCAAGATACCTGAAACTTAACTATCCAGGAGTAATAAAGATAGAGCACCGGAGCATTCGATTTCCAGGAATGCATTCTTCTGGTTGTTTTAAACAAATGAAAATACATTTTATGGCCATCACTTCACGCTGGGAAATTTGATTTTCTTCATTAAACTATTCAGTCTGTTCAAGGACTGAATTTGGATTGAATCTTCTGCACATTCTCTCTTACAAACTGGGCTATTTGTTTTTGTTTTGTAATGGAGACCTAGCTAAAATATTATGAGATTTACAAAGATGTTTCAGTTACCTGAATATTCTTTTAGTAATGGGCAAAGTCTTTCAAACACAACTTTTCACAAAATGTCTCAAAGTGGAACATTTTATGAACTGGTGCAGAATGCAACTTGCTTCAGGAAAAGCTTTAATTAAAAAATATTATGCTTAAGCTTTATTTCATACCTTAGCTCAACCATTATTCTAGGGGTACACAGGTCCAAAACTTTTGCTGCTTTTTTTGAAATGTGTTACAACTCAAATAGAAAAAGCTATTTTGTTGCTTTAAAATTTAGATACCCCGTTTGTATTTTACACTGACCCAAAGCCTACAGTATTTGTGGTTCCTTATATAAACACTAGTCCAAGAATTAAGAGCTGAAGCAGGACCACAGATGAATTCAGACAGTTTGTTACTGAAGACTAAGACTCCTACTGATGTGGTGAAGTACTTGAGAGTTGCTTTCTGAACAAGATAGAGTAGAATAGTTCAGTTGGAAGACACCTAGCCCAACCACCTTACCTCTTCAGGGCTAAAAGTTAAAGCACATTACTGAGCATGTTATCCAAATGCCCCTTGAACACTGACAGACATGGGTCACCAACCACCTCTCTAGGCAGCCCGTTCCAGTGTTTAACCACTCTCACAATGAAGACATTCTTCCTAACGTCCAGTGTGAGCCTCCTCTGGTGCAGTTTTTGTGCTGTTCTCATTCTATCATCAATTCTGATGAGAAGAGTCAGGCATCTGCGGAGAGCAAGGAGGTCACTTCTGCAAAATGGACGAGCAAATGTCCTCAGCCTCTCCTCACAGAACATGCCCTCAAGACATTTTACCAGCTTTGTTGCCCTCCTCTAGATGTTTTCAAGGACCTTAATATCATTTTCATACTGCGGAGCCCAGAGCTGCACACAATATTCAAGGTGACCCCGCACTTGGTTATGCTGTATTTAACACATCAAAATACTTTTTGCCCCCTTTGATTGCTAGGACACACTGCTGGCTGATGTTGAGCTCCTGTCACCATCACTGCTAGGTCCCTTTCTGCTGAACTTCTCACTCACCACCCAGCATTTTCCTTTCCTGAATTTCATGCAGCCTCTGATGGTCCTGAGCTCTCAATATACGCCAATCCTTCTGCAATGTCTCTTGTCCCTCCTGGGAGTCAACATCACCTCCCAGTTTAGCATCATTGGCAAACATGTTGAGGATAGACTCCGTTCCTGAATCCAGATCATTAATAAAAATGTTGAACAGGATAGGGCCTAGGGCTGGGCCCTAAGGAACACCACTAAAGACCATCCTCCAGCTAGAAATTAAGGGTGACAGAAAAAAGTGTAGACTATTTGTAGGCAGTTCTATATATACATATGGAGATATGACATTATGCATGCACACCACTGTAGCAATTCTTAAAGAACTAATTCTACATAAATGTTGAAACTTCCCTAATGACACACTAGGCAACAAATTAGTGTCTCATGAGAAAAAAAAGCATCATTATTTGAGCTACATTAGTACCAAGTTGTGTGCACAGAAGGAAAAGTTTCTTTGTCTAAGAGAAACCAAATTAAGAAGCTGAGCATTTAGAATAAAGGAGAGATGCAAATTAAGTATAATGTTTACATGCAAGGCCCTTTATCAGTAAGGGCAATATGTGCTGTTTTAAAAGAAATTTTAATAACCATCCCATTTGAGTAATTCTTCTGTCAGTGTTTACTGAGCCAATAAAACAGATGAGATGAATTTTGTGCTGCAGCAGCATAAGCACAATCAATTACAAGATGATATCTGCTGTATCTCACAAATGAGCAGTTCTCAGATCAACACTTTTAACACATGGTTATTTTACATGAACCATGTTCCTCAGGAACACTAACCAGCCTAGAATTTCACTGCACAAAATCATCAACATAACAAGTTTCAAAGGCTCACTAAGAGAAACTTGGGCTCTCCCTGATATGAGCAATGATCCATTTCTAAACCAGTCCTCATTGTTTTCTCTGCCAACAGTTATTGTTTCAATTAGCCTTTGCTTTTTCAGAGTACTTTTAGTTTGCTTTCTGTTTTGCTTTTTTTATAAGTGGAGAGAAGGCTTATAATTTAACTAACCAAACCACCAACGTACAGGCAAAAGGAAGAGAGTATATGTGTGTTTATGTTAATCTCTTTAGAGACAAGGATTATTTGGATTAAAAGGAGCAGCCATTCAAACGCAGGCTTTTCTCCACCCAGAGAAAACTAATAATCGGACTAGAAATCCGAGAGCATTAAAAATAAAGCCAGAACACAACTCTCTGCTAACAAAGAGTATATCAACTATGTAAAATCCTTTTCCATGCGGAAAACAAATAATTCTATCAGTCGAGAGCAAGATTTAAAGTGTGAATAACAAATTAACACATGGCAAATTAGGTCAGATTTTAAATACGCTTCATCCATCCAAAAAATTTCCCATGCAAATAAAGTTCTGAGCAAAAATGAAAGATGAAGAGCTAGGAGAAGAAAAGTCAAAGCTGCAGGAAAACTATTTAAAATGCTTCTGTAAAAAAAAAAAAAAAAAAGAAAAAAAACTGATGCCAACATTATATAATATATATATCTACCATCTATCACAGTACATAGTAAAAATCCTGCAATTTCATGGTTTGAACATTCAAGTATGTATCAATGGTANAAAAAAAAGAAAGAAAAGAAACTGTATGTCCAAGTCCTCACAATTTAAAATGGTAGGTATTAGAAGTGTTTTCTTAATCAAGTTCCAAAGCCTTAAATCTAACAAACTTAAATAATATAAAGAGCTTCTAAAATGGACACATTGTAATTGTATTGCCACATCAAAGCCTACTAAGAGCTGGTGGAAAGAGGGGACTGAATTTACAAGAGATTTCAATCTCCAACTCGAAGTCTAACTCAGGTGGGAGTTCTTTGGTTGTTTTTGCTTGTTTGTTTACTTTTAAACTGTGTATGTTACCCTCATGAGGCCCAGGAACTACACACCACTTGACTCTTGCATTTTCCCTTATTCACTCCTGGACACAGCAATCCGGCTGGAGGAGCAATGGCACCCAGGGCTCACCCCTTCAACAGCAAGCTGTTGGTCCTCCTAACTGTGGAAACATAGTCCAAGAGGAGAACTGACAGTCTGTTCATATTGGCAAACGCATATAGGTGTGAGCAGAAAGTCCCACATCAAGCTCTTGAAAGATTTTTTCATAGCTATGTTTTGAAATCTGAAATCAAAACATTTAAGCAAAAAGCTATTTAGTTTCAAGGCAAGGAAATATTTTCCCTGAAAGCATTTTCCAGCTAAATGAAAACCAGTATCTCTATTTGCCTTTGAAAACCAGTTCTAATGAACATTTATTAATACTTCAATTTGTACCACTCATGCCCCTAGTAAAGACACTACAGTAAAAAAGGGCTCTACGTTTATTTCATGCTTTAGCCACCTACATATTTTCAAATCACAGTTTTCAGGGCCTGACTCCAAAATCTAGAGCCAAAAAATTGAAGCACAATATAAAATTGGAAATTATGTATTGGGCTAAGATTTCATCAGTTGTGATTGATTCTTTGTCATAAAAGGAGAGTGATCCTTTCCACAGTGGAGTATTTTTAAGCGATGCTTAAACACTTTGATAGCTATGACCCTCAAAGGTTGCATAAAACATTTACTGCACACACAACTGACCAAAATACAGTCTCAAAGACATCTCTTCTTGCATGTGTTGAGTCTAAACGGATAGCAGTTGGGGGGCTTTCTGGAGATTTACATGGTTTACTCTAAGATTAACTAAATATGCCTGTATGTATGTAAAGGGAGGGAAAGAGCTAAACGCTGAGGATGTCAGCAACTTCCTTTCATACTAAACAGTCTCATATTTAATTGACAAGTTCAAACCTATAACCAGGTTAAGTTTAATCCTAACAAAATTTGGTCTAAACTGAGGAATGGGAACAGTTTCAGGCACAAATATGAATTGGGATAGAAAAAGTTAATACAGTTTACTTGAAACTGAATTCCATGTTTCACAGAACCAAAACTCTGGCAAAATAGCTTTCCATTCTATTAGCTGATGAAAAGTCTTCTTGTTGGGGTGACAGAATGGGGAGAAGAGACTGCTGCTTTCACACAAATTCTAAAGACTTTATGGAGAACAGACAAAGCTAATAGCAGGCCTGTTGAAATATGAGCAATTAAGTGGGTATTATTTATTGCAGACCTAAATCAAATCACTGAGAAGTAGCAATAGGGCTATCAGAAGCTACTAGAATTATAACATTGACATACATTAAAAGTAAATTAAAAATTGCAGTAGATTGAAGCTTTATTTATTTATAATCATGGTTCAATTTAAATTAATGGTCGTAACACCCAGAAGTACACCAGGTAGGGAAATTTCCTCATTTTGGCACCACTTTCTGACAAGAAAATAAGCACAAATTACCCAGTTTACCCAGATTACCCCACAAATTACCCAAATTACTCCTAACTGGTCATGCCGAACAATGCTGTGATTAGTTATCTAGAAAAGAAAACTTTCCCATACCATACAAAACACGCTCTATTACTATAGCATTTATTTTCACATAAATGAAAGAAGAATAACACTAAGGCAGAAAGAAATGGAAATATTTTCCTTGTTCTGAGTCTCTTTCAAAGAACCTGAATTTCTAATGCTTTGAAGTATAATTTTTAGTGGATGTAAGTATATTTCTAGCAACGATTTTTTTGTTTTGAATTCTTAGTGCATCAACCTCCAAACACCTAAGGACCAAACTGCACACTTCTACAAGCATCCAAACTCCTAACAAGTGACTAGCCTGAGGTATTTATATTATCTATAGGAACAGTTCTCAACGTCATGCAGTGAAAGCACGAGAGGAAACTGCTGCAACATGCAAAGTGAGAAATTACCATTGAGTATGAACAAAAATTCTTGACTAGTGGGATCCCAACACTAGAATAGGTTGCCTAAAGAGGTGAGATGTCATTCTTCAAACTTCTTAAAGCTCAAGTGAAAAGGGTTCTGAGCAACCTGATCTAATTTTTAAGTTGCCCTGTTTCAAGTAGGAGCTTGGACTTCACAGTTCCTTCCAACCTAAACCTTTCCATGGTTCTAACAGTTTTGGTGTTCATATAAAAATGCAAATAGCACCACACAGCACATTCTAGCAGCCTATTACTACCTAACTCTGAGAGATGAGACAAAAAGACATATAATCCTCCCAGTGCTCTGATTTAATTTGCCCTGAAGGATTTCACTCTCTGTTATGACTTGCTCTTTTCACTTGACCTTATGCCTGACAGGAATGGCTCCAGAACACACATTTCACTTTTTCTTTCCCAGTGACCCACACATATCTAACAGGGAGCAGATTCAGATTGGATTTTGCTGGAGAAGGAAAGGAGGATTACTCGGGAGGAGATGGGTACGTAGCAGAGGTAGATAACTTCATGGCAGGTGGAGTAGGAAGTGACTCTCACAATGCATGATTGTCACTTGCATTTACAATCAAAGTGGTAACATAGTACCCTGGTACTAGCACAGTGTTAGCCCATCACAACATCTGACCACTGTACCATGCAATTCAGATCTCTCTAACGACCTATCTCTGTTATTTGCTACCTTACAGACCTTTATGTCATCTGAAAATTTCACCAGCAAAGATTTTACATCAGTGTCTGGATCAATGATAAAAATATAAAGTAGTCCTGGCTCCTAGGAGACTGTAGAAAAAATGGTATTTCTCATTGATCTCTCCCCATTAGTAACTACATTTTGATACCTGTCAGTGAGCCAGGTTCTAATCCATTTGCTGCGTAGCCTGTTAAAGCTACACAATGCAGTGTTTTTAAATTGAAATGTTATGTGGTACTAAATTAAATACCTCAGAGAAATCAAAGTATCTAATATTGACACAGCTGTCTTTATCAACCAGACCTCTAACTCTGCTGAAAGCAAAACAAAAGCAGATTTGTCTGAGAAGAGGTTCCATACTGGCAAGTCCTATTATACCTTCAGTTTCTAATTCTTACTTAACTGAGTCACATATATAGTCAATTATTCTACCTTGGGCTAGCATCTGACCAATGATCTGCAATTCGCTGTCTCAGTCTTTTCAACCAGCAAAATTGTATTGCCTAGCCCTTGCCCAACTTTTTGTTAGATTCCCAAGGAGCAGAAATAAATACCAGATAAAGAGTAGGTTCCCCAGTTCCTTATAATGTGTTATATTCCTAATAGTCGTAACGTGCTTTGCAAAGTGTGCTGGCCTTCTCCTGTACCTTTCGGCACCTGGTTACAGACATGTAAAAAAAAGCATTTAATAGGAAAGAGGTGGAAGGAAGGTTACCTGTAGGACTAAACAAAAGCAGTCATTTGTTACCACTTCTGAAGCCAATTCACATAAATTGGGTAAAACCAATTCTGTGCTAAGAGCTCCAGTACAGAAAACTCCTTCCTGTATTCTCCAAAAAGGATTCTTTCACACTCCTGACATACACACTTTGGCTCTGCTTCAAAAACCAGGGCCTGACCTGATGCATGGGTCTCTGAAGAGTGTTGGTTTTTTCTCTCTTTTGTTCCAAAAGAACCAAGGTGTTCATTCCAACTTTTCTAAAAGAATGCGAAAATCTCAAAGACCTGTACAAATGAAAATTACCATTCTCCTGACAGTTTTTGGAATCATTTCCAGCCTCTTTTCTCCCTTAGTTCCCTGCTAATGTTTTAAAAACATTAAAGCTCTGCTCCCAGCTTGTAAGTTATTTTGAAATTCAAATCTTTTGACTTTTGAAGTAGAATTGTTTCACAGCTGTCAGGAAATACAGGGAAGCAGAGTTATTTTCCCCAAGTCACACAATGGATCAGATCAGTAGCTCACCAAAAATAAATATTTATTTATAAATCAGATCATGAACTTTTTATTCTTTCATGTGTCTTCAGACAGACAAAAAGTCTTGTTTAATAGAAAGGATGTTTAACCTGAAGAAGGTCCAAGTAAAAATTGAGTAAAAATCAGATCAACAACATCAGTGTTCAAATAAGACAGCTTCACAAAGACAACAGAGTATTAATGCTTTAAGATGCTATTTGAGTAAAAATATCTCTATGCTTTCTCTGAATGCTTTACATGGCTACGTGATAAAAAAAAAAGATCTCTAGAAGAGTAATCCAAAATTCAGACATTTATGCAAAAAGGAAGAATGAAGACTTCACTTTTCCTGAGGTACATTTCAGGAAAATGCATGACAAATATGCATGCATTTATGCAAATATGCATCATTTTACACTACAGCTTTCATTTAAAAATCTGGGAAAGAAAGTCAAACATCGTTTCATCATTTGATTTCTCTGCAAAAACACGTATGGGATTTGCTACTAGAAGTTGTTTGACTCTCAAGGAACTGCAGTGCCCTAATTTAACTGTGCCATTCGGAGACATCAAAAAACTAATATTGCCAAGCAGCTTGGTAGCTTTACATCCTACCTCTTAGTGGCAAGAGGTTCGGATCTCCACTGGCTGCCTGTAACAATTCTCAATGCTGCAGCTCCAGATACCCATTTCCAAGTCCATCATGGCAAGAAAAAAGGTCTGAGTATTTTCTGAAAACAGTCTCACCCCCCTCTCCTGTTCTACAAGCAAAACAGAAAAAACACACTGAGGATGGAGTCCGCACACAAAGCAAAAATTCTGAGGACAGTGGAAGACTTGTCTAAACCTCCCCTACTTAATAGAGTCAACCTGCCTTTGCCCAAAAAAGCAGTATGGATTTGGCTCAGAGTTACAGTTACATTTTAAGGCTAATTAACATTGTTCAGTGTTTACTAAAGTTGGTATTTAAAAGAATACTCCTTTGCAGTATCTTATTTTCTGAAACGGACGGCAGGTAGAACAGATTCATCAGAGACAGAAAAAGTCATCAGAAGTCAATTAGTACATTGACTGAATTTAGATTATTTAAGTGCACTACTTTATTTCATGAAACAGACTTTTTGTTTTTTAGGGGTGGGGAGGAGTTGTGCTATGAATAAATTTAATTTTTCAGAACATACATGGCAAAGACTGAAATGTCTTTCTACTTCAACAACAAATCAAATTACCTTTTTTCTCTGCATATACCCACGCTCCATTTCATCTTGGCACCCGTTATTCCTTCATAAGAGAGGATAACATTTCAAATATCATAGTTATATAGAGTCTAGATAATTTACTTTCAAGGTTATAAAGCTCTGGCTTCTAAATACCTCATCGCACATCAGTGCACAGATCTTAACGAGTCTTTTCCAGTACTGAATCCAGTCCCCTACCACAACCATGAAGTTCAAAAACACAAAATCAATGAGCTCTGCAATTTCTCTAATTCATGAACTTGATAGTATCCCTCTTAGATTCCACAACTGGATCCATATGTTCATTTATATCCATTTCAACAGAGCAGCATATGGAGAAAGTTTGGGTTGTAAATCCAAAGACAGATGGAATAAAATAGAAGGGGAATATCATTGTTTTCTTCTACCTATCGAAGGTTTGGGATTCAGCTTCCCATTTTTACGGCTGCACCAAGTTTCCCACGCTTTCCAAAGACACCAAAGGGCAAGAAAACCCACTAAGAACATGGGACACGCTAATTTCAAACAAAAAGCAGTGCTATCAGACATTTCAACAAGTTATGTGTTCATGTAGCAGGTCATAAAAATCACTCCTCTACCAACTCATTCCCAGCTATCTATGCAGGTGAACTCACATTGAAATCACTGAAGAATTCTGTTTTTCTAAAGCCTAATTTTGTTCCGAGGTGGTTTTGGTTTGTTTTGTTTTTTTGGGGGGCTTAATTGACTTAAACAGGAGAAAAAAAAAAGAAAAAAAAAGCAGTCTTTCTGTGACAATTAAATGGTTTCACTGCTCCTCCTCTCCAGCCTTAAATACACATTTTTTTTTCCTGATCTTAGGTGATTAATATCTTTTTACTTGTCTTTACTTGTTTATGTGTCATCTGAAAAAAATGAACCAAGTTCTATTATGATTTATGAAGCTTCTAAAAAATTCCTAGCTCATGTCAAAATAACTGATTTGATATCGTTGGAGTCATCCTGAAGTAATTCAGCCATTCAGAAGTTATAACATACAAATTTTATTAAACTCCCTAGACTTTCTTCACTAGATTTATTTAACTATTATAATTTTAGATAGCATTTTCTGAACTCCAATTCTTCTCCAAAAGCTCTAGAAGTCAGTTTTCAGATCCTCCAATTTATTCTTCAAACTAAGTTTTCGTGATTGAAAACTATTTGTCATGCACCTCCAACATTTGTTTTACTACCAAAAACATTTCCAAGTCGTACTGAGTCCATACTAAATGATGAATAACTTGTGCTGAGACCTCTTGCTGCTTCGTGGAGTCTCAGAATTCGGCTTTTAATTCATGTTTACAATGACTGTATTACTTCATGTACTTTTTCTGCAAAGATTCTTTATCTAACCTCATATTCTAAATCTATACCATGCCAACTATGATAAATAAAAGCAGCAGTATAGTTTTCCTCCAAATGTCAGAAACGCTGAAAAAAAAGATCAGACAGTCACGCATGACGGTCAGGAAGTTTATTTTTAAATTCTAAAAAATGAAATAAATAAAAAAACATGATTGTTTTGTCATTCCCTTAGCAGATCTGATTTCCCCTGAAGTCTTTGCTCATCAGTCCAACCGATGATCTATTAAAAGATATTCTGCAGTCCTTCATAGCTTCCTAAGCAGAGCCTTATTTGGACAGTGTTTGAGATCAGGGAGACAGTGCACCTTAAAGGCAGATCCAGAAGCAGACCCAAGATAGAAAGCTAATATTCAGGTATAAACTATCAGCAAAACTGCTACGACTAGATCCAAATAAAAATACTTAGATAGTTACTGGAGGACCACTGAGACATTACAACATGAATGCAAACAAACATAGTAAAACAATTTACCTATTATTATTATTTTTTAAAAAAAAGTGCAGGAATTCTGTATCCAAAATTATAACAACTGCCACCTCCTTTTCACTATCTGAGTTTCTCCAGCTACACGCACCTCTAGAATTGCTAATTCTGATTTCCCAAAGCACATTAAAGTATTTTCCCAAAAGCTAGATGCTCCCAAACTTATATAGCAGTATTAAAGAATAGTAAATTTCACAGCTGATCATTAATTTCTGGTTTTCTGAGGGTAGGATTTTCAAACACCAAATTGCAACCCCTCTTCAGACTTATACTGGTCACAGGCCATTGTTTTGTCACAGAGGAGATGTACAAAAACATTCTGAAAATGAATAGTCTTAGTCCTACCACCTATGCCACCTTTTTTTCCCCATAGAGCTTCTGGGCATGTGTGCATGAGCTCAGTTTTAAGCTGCCACTGGACTTCAGCAAAGCAAGATGCACTACTCCCACATGCCCTATGAGGAGCAATGCAGACAAGCTTTAAACACACCAGGAGCAGGTCACTAAACATGCTTGTTGTAGTGAAGGATATTTCTCCCCATTATGAATAAATAATTATATAATAAGATGGGTTACAAAAAGCCATGAAAATTAAGCAACATATGGTTCTTAGATATACAGCATTTAAATTGTTGTATAGATCGGATATTCTCTAGTGAAAGCTGAAGTTGTGTGGGTTTATTTTTTTTTCTTTTTGCCAACCGAAAGCCTTAAAAATAGAATACAAGTCCTTTAAACTGGTAATGATTTTCAAATGCTCAACAAATGGCTTTTTGGATTAATGACTAATTTGAATACTCAAGGGTGAAGTCCCTAAGCATTTTGTATTAAAAAATGATATTCTCCATATAGTTCTTCTGTAATGAAGTACTTCAGAAATTTACCCCGAAGCATTCACAGATATTCAAAACTTGACTCAGAAACTATGTTAAAGCCCTAGTGACTTTTCTACCAATACCATTTCTTAAGAAAAACAGAGGCATTTGTTCATTCAGCTGATGAACAAGGGAAAAAAAGCACCGAATTTAGTGATGTAAGCAAGGATGTCTATCCTGGAAAAGCTTGAATACCTTTCACAGCTGATCCATACTACAAATCATTGGGCTATAAACATAATAAAACTAGCTTTAACTGGAAAGACTGAACGGGGCATTTCTTAATATGCATGTACTTATAAATCAGCAAAATAAACTCATTGAAGAAATTCTTCAGAAGTCTTCAAAACAAAGAAAAACAATGGAGGGGAACAATTCAAGCATGAACTTAATCTCCCTCTCTTGACAGTAGGATGGCAAACGAGTGCAGCTACTTTTCTTAGAAGTGTCATGTAACAGCAAGTAATAATGATCATAAACAAGGGGGACAGAAGGCATATTCTGGTTCCCAAGCTCCATTTCTATACCTACCACTGCTGTGACAGTACCTAAGTGCAGATAAACAGACTAAAGCTTGTGAAAAAAGGCAACACTGCCATAACATTAGAAGATCTTCAGTATATTTTGAAGATTTCAAGTTCTCCAGTGACATTATAGCAATAGTGGCTACACTAAAGCTCAAGCATAGATTTCTGTTGTAATCCACTTCACGTGGAAAGCCTCATTTTCATAGTAATTTCTGCCACATTAAAACAAGAATCAAAATTGTTTAGGAAGACAATTTACTATCAAAACCAAGTTATTCAGAGAATAGACGATGATCTGTCAAGTTCACCATGAACATCGTGGTTAGTTTGGCAGTAAATAAACTATTCATTTCTAAGACCCATGTAGATCTAGAATTTAAGTTCACACTGGTTCTGTATCACTTGCTAATTGTAGTACATCATGCTTCTAACATAAAATGCTGCTTTATTTCCAATAGAGGCTATTTTATCTTCGCACATATCCTCCATTCTCTTGTCAAGACCTACTACAACTAATTTGCAGAAGCTTCGTAAATCCTAAATCAAAAACAAAAAAACCCAAACAAACAAAAGGAAAAATAGCTTAAGTATCACAGAAAGATGTCTTATTTGTGCTTGTGTATTTCTATCAGCTTTAACAGTTGGTTTCTAACGATTTCATAGTTGCCACAAAATTACAATCAGTATTTGCTTAAGGGTCTGTTCTACTAAATTCAGACTACAGAGGAATTAGGACTTGTTCCTAAATTCCAGTCAAAGAATGTTGATAGATGGTCTAATTTGCCTCCTACCATCACATTTAAAATTCCCCAACCACTGAACATGCAACAACTAATTAATTGATAGTGTATCTTATTTTTGATCTTGACTTGGTGGCTGCTTGTTGCTTTCATTACATAGCTATTAGAAAAAAGGTTTTTCCTAACGGTTGCACCCAAGCACGCCAACAGTTGGTGGTTGCACTACACCCCTAGGCTGTCAGATTTACTACGAAAGTGCAGCAGAGTTGAATATCACTTTGTAGCTTTAATATCAATAGGAATTTTATGGTAAGCAAACAAGATGTATTTCTGCCTCTGTGTAATGGATTGTAGGGATTGCTCAAAATGCATTAACTATGAAAACATTAAATATATAAAGTTTTAGAAACCAGATGCTAATCCCTGAGGTCCCAAATCACAAGCTCCTTAGTACATTAAGGAACAATCAATTTTATGTTCTCGAGGTTTGTGAACTGAGCCATAAACCTTTAAATCAGTGAACTGTAAATACCATACCTATGAAAATGAACACTGTGTACCATTTATAATACTGCAGTCAAACTCCTTGGCTTGTTTTTAATCTCCTCAGACAGAAGAGAAGGGAGTCAAGGTTGAGAGAGAGTAAATAGCAGACGTGATTTTTTACTTTGTTAAAAGTTCCTCACAAAAATCAGAGGAGGATTGGGAAGTTGTTTTTGCAAGCACTTTATGTCATCTTCCCAGGCCTCAGGGTTTCTGGAAGTCCTGCAAACATCTCACAGTTAATATTGTCACGATCTTTGCCTCCACTGGGTAAGTGATACTTGTGTCATGAATCCCAGAGCTGTGGCTGAGATGATCCAGACCAGGCGAGCTGTCAGGGTTCAGCACAGCTCTTTTTCTACCACTGGTGTCAGGAGACAAAAGCATCAATTAGGCTCATAGTATAACCTTAACATCTACCAAGGGACCAGAAATCCACAGTGACTGATATAATAACAACTAAAAAATAAAAATAAAAGCCAGGAAACTGACTTGCAATACTGCCAAGTAAAAGAGAAATGTCTTTACCCTAAACCTCATCAAACTTAACACACAGAATGAACCTAATAGTTCTAATATCTCATCCTAATTCTTGGCCAGTGTAGTTATTTTATTGAACCAGCACCCGTGAGATGGAATTAAATAGTCCCACGTCTTTTTAGTAGTAGCTTACACATAGCTATTAGAACTTCACTAAGGAGTGCATACAAACAGCCGCTCAATCAAGCCAAAAGTGATTTAAGATCACAGCTCTGAGCTCTATTACCACCTTCACTGTTCAGTCCTACGAACCTAAAATTCAAATGACTTTCAATGGGTTCTCACATGAACAAGGAGGGAAGATCTGCCCTTTGACATCCTTCTGTCTTCTTACTTAACCTTTGGATAATTCATAGTCATCCCTTTGTTTCTGTAGTCAAGTATAACAAAAAACTTTCACAAGTAGGAAAATGTCACCATTACCTTTCAAGGGGAATAAAGTAAGTTCCAGATCTCTAATTTAATATTTTCTGGTTGATTCCTAGATCATAAATTAATCTGGTTTATTATCTTGAACTTTGTTACCATTCACAAACAAGTATTATGTAACAAAGAGCCACATTATGATCAGTACATCACTTCCTACAGTTGCTCTGATTTGACACTATTGTGGCTATTTTTTAAAGTCCCTTCAGAATGACATCTGGCAGAAAAAAAATAGAATTAATTATAAGAGGAAAAAGTCAATGAAAACGTATGAATTTTTAATTTCCCAGTAGATTTCAAACAAGACAAATCACTACAAAAAAAATTATCAACATATTCTTCTGTCAGATTAACATTCCCATCAAAGCAATTATTGATATGATGTTAAGGTTATTTCTGAAGGACAAGTGTAACATAACCAGTAACAACTTAGCAGCTTGGATAATACCATTTATCACTTTCCTGACTTCTTGTCAAACATTTCATCTAATACTTGCTCAGTTCAGTGGAAAACTTTAGGTCAGCAAACAGTGACTTCAGTAGAAGAGGCCATCTGCTTCAGATTAGGTGCATAAGCAAATACCCACAGAATCAGATCCAAAAACAGCCATACAGGTAAAGGTCCTGAAGCATGGATTAATCACCTTGTTCCCCATGGCCAGGGGCACATTCACCAGTTTATTTTAAGAAGTTATGATCTCATTTACTTAGAACTAAGCAGACATTTGAGTACATCTGTTTAAAAAATAACTTTTTTTCATAACATTTGAAAGAATGTAGGCCTCTGGTAAAATATAGCAGACATTTGGAGAGAAATCCTACTTTCACAGACTTCCTATGGCTGAGATGCATCCAAAGGGGCACAAAATTTCATCAAAATTCTTGGATACCAAATTACTTTCCCAGGCTTGGGCTAATTGACTCTGCTGCTTCTACTTCTCTCTGCTCATCTGCAAGACATTTTCTTTTACGCACATCCACTTTTACCATCTTGGAAATGCTCTTTACATGCACTTTTCTCCCATGTGTGCTTTTTACTTTTCACTGCTTTAGCACTGCATCCTGTCATTCCATTTCTTTGGACTCACTGTTTCCTCGCTCAAGTTCCCAGAGTGACTTTATCTACCTCACAGTACCTCAAGCGGAACTTCCTCACCTCCTGGTGTGTACTGTTCCTCCAACACCTAGCGTCTTTACAATTTCACACATCTGCCTCATAATCCTCAAAGACAGAAAAATACTTTTACAGGAAGAGAACTGAGATGCAATCACAAAAGAAAAAATATACATAGCATCTTAAAGGCAGTCAAGACTTGTGTCACCTTAACAGGAGTTACTTGAATAATCGGCATATAGTACTAAATCTGTATATCAAATGGAAACAGAAGTTAGTAAAGACTATTCATTACTTCTTAAGATAGCATTCAAGTGACATCTCTCACAGAGATATCTGCTGGTACTGGGTAATGCAGGTTGTCAAACTACTAGTTTGGATTAGGGACCAACTCGAAGAAGAGATGTGTTCATTTCAGTGACTACCTAAAACCACCTTGAAGACCTGGACTGAAAAGAACATTTAACTAGAGGTGCAGGCAGACACAAGATTACTCTACATGCCACACACCAGCAGCTGCACATGTTCCTAATACTCCACAACTCCTACTTCACAGTGCAAGGGGTCCTTCAGCAGATGGAAATAGTCACACAGCAGGGCTGAACCCATGAGCTTGGAGTGCTGACAAGGCGAGCATCAGTCTGATTGCACTCCTGCCATGCATGTTCCCCATTGTAACAGACACAACAACCCTGACATCCAATACCAAGTCCTGGTCTAACTTTAAGCACACTCTCATCTCTCCTCTTCTGAGTTCTGTATTGTGCAAATCTCCTGCTAACACCTAAGGAGCAGTACAGTAGAAATGGTAAAGCTAAACCTCAAAGTCTTCCCCTCCGCCTTAACTCTGGCCATTTGCACAGCGTTATTTTTGCCCTTTAGAAATAGAAAAACCCTAAGACACCCAAAGGTCTGAGATCTTGTAGGGTTTTTGGAACGTGTGTTCATACAATCTCTCTAGTTATCAAAAATTGCTGATTCATTTATTCCAGTGCATCTGTATCACTGTGCAGTAAGCAAGTATGGATGGCATGTAGAAAGCTTCCTCTCAGGAGACGGGAAGAAGGTGATAATCCCCCTTTTCTGTGGTGCTGGCATACATGATACACAAAGAGACAAGATGTCTTTCCGACAGGCTTTCATTTCATTCTGATCTCTTTTACACTCTTTTTAAAGATTGAAATCACTCCAAAGAGCTGAACTGAAAATAAGCAATGTCCCATCTGGAACCCAGAGTTAAGCAATATAAATAGTCACGTGGGAGAAAATGTACAAATAAAAAAAAGTGAAATTAACCTTCTCACATGACAGAAATAGTGCATTCCCCATCATATTTCCTATTAAAGATGAAAGAGACTAAATGTGCACCCACATATTGGATTTTTTCCTTATTCCAACTTTCCCAATGGGACTTGTTAAACATCACTCCCTCAGTATCAGACTGAAGAACCACTACCGCATGCAAATCCACAAAGCTGTAATATTTCAACATACCTACTAGGCTCAGAAGAAAAGGTGGAACGTAAAGATATTCTCAGAGAGAGAGTTAAGCAGCCTTACTGGAAAAATACACTGCTGACAACAGCCTGAATCAAGCTTTTTCCCAGTACTAGCAAAGTCTAGTCTCTGACAAACCCTCAGACTCTTATATCCCTCGCCTTAGAGTTTATCATCACATCTGACTTCACTCTTGAGCAGCCCCAGAAGTTCTCTTTCACCTCCTGCCCCAGGTCAGGCTGACCTCCCAAGACAAACAGCCATCTCCTCTAAAGCAGATGCTTCCCAGGAGCACTCCCAAACTCACCTACCCAGAGTGCAGACACTCTGCTGTCCCTCCATAGGGGCCTCACATCCCCAGTTAAACAACAGCAAGGTGTTTGGCTTTAAAGGATTCCTTCAAAACAGGATTCACATAGTGCTCTATTTCAAAGGCTTTGATGATCTACAGAAAGAAATGCTTCAAGAAGGGAACCGAATGAGAAATCAGCATATTTTGTCTGGTTTAACAGTAATTAACATTACATTTATAACCTTTCCCCAATCAAAAATTACGCTCTAAAATACAAGCCCCTGTCGTTAACGGATGCTAGCTTAGAGAACAGAAATAAAACATCAGCATTTGCAATGAGAGGAAATCAGTGGAGGTTTTTATCACTGAAAGGTCAACAGCACTTACAAAGGGATTCCAAGCCCAGCAGAATTTCGTTAAAAATAAATAAATAAACGAAACCCGGTGGAAAAAAGAAAAGCTCTGAGCACGGGTATGCACACGCAGCTCCTCGCCCGGTGACCCCGCGCCTCGCACCGCGTAGGCTCACTGCCACCTACAGACGGACAGACAGAAGGACGCGCCTGGAGTCGACGTTTCCGAGCGTTTAACGCCATCACTTGAGAGCGCTGACTCTTTCCTACAGTCACAGTCTTTCCACAGGAACATGAAGTACAACTGCACATAACGCAGCCAGCACACATGAAGAACATTTCCATCTCCTTCCTCTCAAAAGAATAGATTCGGTAGCGTGGTCTAGTTCTGTACAGAGCATAGGAAATGAGAGGATGACAATCTCCTAATATGTATAACACACACTTGTGGAAATCAGAATTCTGCCTCCAGTCAGAGATGAAGGCTTTGAAAAGCAAAGAGGAAGGACAATTTCAGAATCATTCCAGCATTATAATTTTCCCTAGTTAGAAGTAAAACTGGGCTGAAATTTCAGGCAGAAACTTTTCTGACATATTTAATGAGCGTTTCAGACATTTTGCAGAGCGTGCCTTTATGTTTACTGTTATCCTGAAGTACTCCAACTATTCATCACCTCCCCCCCAACAAGAAGCGATGAGCAGCGTTTACATTTTCATTAGGATAAAAAACATGTCACTTTAATGAGTTTTTGCATAGATCAGAGGAATAAAGGCAACAACACTGAATCACAAGTGTAGAGCCTTTAAAATGGCACAGTTATAGTCAGAATTCTACAGCAAGAACGCTTCCTTTGAAATCTGTTTTCAGAAGTATCAGACATTTAAATATTTTTTTCTTAATAATAGTGGACTATTTGCCTTAATTCCACTTAAAGGAAATACCATTACCTTTCTATACAACAGGACTACTACAAATGAACTGAAAATCCCTTATTTCCTTTGAACACATCCAAGATGACAGTCCTCTTCCTGTACAGTCAGTTTCACACTACTGGAAACATGGGTAACCACATCACCTGCAGGATTGGCATGCTGCAGATATGCTGTAAATCCTAACAGAGCTCTTCAGAAGTGCTTGACCTCTTCTACACAACACAGGAATGCTGTGCTTGTGTAGTAAAGCCCTAAGAAGAAATATGGCCAGATCTGAGGTTGCCAAAATGCCCTTCCTAAATTGTTCTCACTAATGAATTGGCCCAGTAAAGCTGTACATCTACCAGCTTTGTTCAATTAAAATACTGGTAGCAATATTACTCACTTAAATTGCACTTACTCAAGCAGTCTAAACTGATTTTATAGTATCCTCAAGACAATTTCAAGTAATTCACCTTCCATACTTTTTGGACCCAAATATAAAAGGAGCCCCAATACAAAAGTCTTTACCACAAGTATGAAATGGATGGGCTGAAGTAGCAGGTATAATATTCACTATGCACAATGCATCAGCAACCACTGAACTCATTTCTCTTCTGTAAAAATTTCTGCGAGTGTGAAACTGAAAAAAAATCAGCACTGCATGATGCTTCAGGTCACCTGATTCCAGAACTAAGCACTGACCATACTTATAGGCATATGGAAAGGTATGAATTCTTATTAGCATAAGATTGTTTATTTATGCTCAAGACTATAGGACATTTGAAGCCATGTCACAGTAGAGCCCTTGCTGTACTCCATCTATGGTCTGACTCTAAATCCTTAAATTCACCAGGTCTATCATCCTAGTTTTCATCCTAGTTCCTGCAAGTAGAGGCAAGGCTCTGATTAAATATGGGTACACCTAGGCAAAAATCACTCTGATATATGCCTTAGGTATCACACATGAGGCCCAGGTGCCTCTGGATTCAGGTTTCCATCAGGGTCCATCCTGACAACCAGATCCTGCCCACATGCAGGAGAAAGGTATGCAAAGGTAAACCTCAAACCAGGAAAATCATTAACTATAACACTTGCCCTGTAAGCAATCCAGAAATTGTGTTGGGACCAAAGAAGAAGAGAACAGCGAGGCTAAATGCCCATGCTGAGGGCTTGGATGGAAATTAAAGATTCTTGTTTAGACAGATACTGTTTGTTACTGTTTGTACAGAAGCATGGATAAGCACCTCAGAATCACACTGTTTTGTACCTTTAATGATCTGCAGAGAGCATTTTTAAGTATACACACCACACCAACTCCATCAGCCTCGTTCAGATTCAAAAACATTTCTGTTTAAGAAAATTGAAAATCACCAATGGAAGACTTAAAACTGAAGCATGGTAATTAGTTCTTGCTAAATTAACTGTAATGCTCTTGGAATCTGAACACTAAACTTTGCCATGAAGACACAGAAGCTCAGCCCAGCATCTCCAAAATTGCAACAAGAAACTAGGAGATGTCATTGTCATGACCAACTGCCTCACCGTGTGCATGATACGGAATAGAGGCAAGCACAAGGGTTGCTGCAATTAACTTGTGGAAGATGCTGAACAGTCATTTTGTTTCTTCATACCTTGGTTCTGCCTGCCCCAACAACTCAAAAACTTATTTTTTTTGTTTTTTTTCCCTCCAGCTTAACCTTGACCTTCCAGGACAGTGCTATATACTACCAGACAATCTTTCCACTTCTGTAAGGCCATCTTTAGCGTTATAAACTTGTTTCTTTTTCTTCAGTCTGCCACAGAGGCTGTCAAATCAAGTTACTTTTGTCGTGAAGTATGTCTTCCTAAAGCCAGATAAGGACTAAGTACTGAAACAAAGCTCATTGACCCAGCAAACATGCTGAAAAGAGGACTGGCACATTGCCACTGGTCAAGTGGTTTTGCAGTAGACAACATGTTATGTAGTCCACATTTCATATAAGACATAGATCCATAATGCACAAATAAGGTATTTTTTGTTCTAGTAGTGTAGTCGTTTCTTTTAGAACTCCCATGGTTCTTGCTTCATATTGCTTCATATTCCTTCTTGCTTCATATTCCTTCCCAAGATTTCTGGCTGTAAGTCATTAAATAGACAATACTCTCCTAAAACAGCATTTCTCACATAAAATATCAAGTACCAAACTTCCCATTGCTAATCCAAGTATTCATTGCTTAGCCAGTAACCAAGATGAACAAACACCATCTGTGAAACCACTTTATATCTAAACTATCAATATGACTATTATAGCCTAAAAACAACTGCAATGGAAACAAGTTCACGACAAGGTTATATCCTTGTTCAAGTAAGACAAGAAGAAACTTTGGCAAAACAGGAGAATTTGCTAATTTGACATAAGAATAGTCTCAACAATTTTAAGGGAAAAGAAGCTGCATAATATAAGGTAAAGACAAAAGGCATTTCATTTTTTTTTGGCACAGATTACGTAGGAAATCTTTTCAAAGTGTTTACGTGGCATCATAGCTTGAAGAATTTTCAATATAAACTATGCTTGCTCATAATAACATTTTAATGGTTGATGAACACATTACTCACTAAATAATCTGCAGTCATATCAAGATAGTGACATTTTATGAGAAACCTCATTACAGTAATTTTGAGGGGACTGAGGTTAGCATGTTTTCGTTCACATTAAAATCAAAGATTCTGAAGAAGAAATAAACTTTCCAAACAACCTAACAGATAACAATTGTCAGTATTTCCTGGGAAACACAAAATACCTGTTTTGAATACCTGCAGAAGAAATTCCTACACAATAATAATAATAACAATAATAAAAATAAGAAGAAGAGCAGAGTGTCTGTGGCCAGAATAGCTGTGAACTCTGGAATCTTCACAGTGAGAGGGAGAACAGAGGGGACAAAAAGAAAAGTCAATGATGTGCAGATGAAAATATGAAGGACTAAGCTATAACACCTTCCTTGTCATTACTTGCCATAAACCATTTTTATACTAACAGCTAATTTATGACCTTTTTACAAGAAGGAAACTCAGCTGCTTGCTTTTCAAGTTATCTGATTTTAAGGTTATTCATAAATGGCGTGCTGTTTTACATCAACTGCACACTGTCCTTTTAGCACTTGTCTTGAATCTAGCTCTGACCTTTGTTCCTGCAGCTATGCAGAAACAGAGAGACAAAGTTTAAAAGTTAAAAGAAAAAAAAAAAATCAGTGCTTCCTCTATTATTCAGGAAGCAGGACCAGTGAGTACAAGCAAACTTCAAGCCCTGGAGCAGGCATGTTCAACCATGGCCTCTCACGCTCTGTCATCATGGAAGCACTTCTGCCCTGGCTGGCAGCCTGGCCTAGGGACACAGAGAGGACACAGTGCAGTGCTGACAAATAATATGGCTTAATTTGTAAGGATACTGAGTCAGTTTTCAAAGATTGCAATTTGAAAAAAAATACTGTGTGCGGAAACATGCTGCCAAATTTGATGCATACCAAGGAAAGCTTCATAAGGACAAAATAAAGGGACTGCAAAAGAGACTGCTGCCTCAATAAAATATTTTTTAAAACATTAGAACTCAAATGCACTCTGTTATAAAAGCTTGTTACTAGATATAAAGCTTGACTGCAAACAGATTGAAACCATTTCCTAATGGTGAGTTTGTTAAGCAATGTATGGAAAGCCTGACAAACATAGTGTGCCCTGAGTAAAAAAAAAAAAAAAAAAACCGTTGTTTATGAAGACAGTTAAGCAAACTGACCTTTAGACA
>VXAB01001333.1:456536-500206 GCA_013399175.1 Odontophorus gujanensis
CAAAAAAATGGTGTGCCACAAGAAAAAAAAAAAAAAAAAAAAACGATGTGTATGAAGACAGTTTAGCACAGCAGCCTATAGACAGATGAAACGAAGAAACAGAAAAAATTATTGAAAAATTAAAGCTGCTAATCTCACATTTTATGCTTTGCAATAGATTAAAGTACCAGTGCTACAGATAGAGCTCAACTTGCCATTTTACCAACTGGTAACAAATACAATACCACTGAAGAAATTACTTCTTTGGTGCCACTGAAAGACACAGTAAGTCTCTTGATTTGTATGAAGCAGTAAGAAAGTAAATTAAAATTATTTTCTTTAACCTTTGTCAACATATCTTGCACAGCTACTAATGGTGCCCTGGTGATAGTGGTTAAAAAGAGGGATTTGTAAAATTAATAGAAAACTAGGCAGTTATCAGCAATATCTCGCATTTCATGAAATATCACTGCATCAGACATCAAGAAAATTTATGTGAAAAAACTGGAAAAACAGGTAATGTCACACAAATCATCAAAGCTGTTATTTCATGAAGTCCAAAGGACTGAATCATTACCATTTTTAGAACTACCTCAAAAGTGTGGGTACTGATTATGGGGTCACTATTTGCTTTTCTAAAGGAAGGTGAATAAATCGGGGTAAAATGCTAAGATGACTTAAGGGTTTGATAAGTGAAATCAAGTCCTTCATGGAATCAAAAGGAAAATTTGTGCCATAACGTGAAGATTAAAAATGCCTCACAGATTTAGTGTCTGGGGTTTTTTTGTGTGTTTGGCCACTCATTCAAATGAGTTAAATATACACTTTCAAGGTGAAAATCACCTTATGTATGCTGTGTTTCAGACAGTAATAGCATTTGTAATGAAACTTAAATCATAGCAAGCTCCAGTTATGGCAAATTTCATGCATTTTGTTATATAAGCTAAACATAGTCCTGTGAACAATGAGAAATATACAGCCACGCTTTACGTTTTGATGCAGGAATTTGAGAATAGGTTTCAAGATTTATGAAAAAAATCATCATTTTTCTGAATATATGTGACTTTTTTAGTCAACAGAAATATATTACTTGCAAATTTTCATGTGGAATGTACAGAGTTACAATCAGACATTTAACTCAAAGAATTGGGTTACATCTCTTTACCAGAGTTTCTTAAGTCCTGTCTTACTAGAGAAAACTATCCTCCAATTCACAGTCACAACTTATTCATGTCATTAGCAGTATGCACATTTTGAACAACTATTGTCAAGGATAAAGCACAAGAGGAGTAATATTTTCGCAAAAATCTCTGAGTAGCAGCTCGAGAACTCACTAGGAATGGCAAACACTGTCACTAAACCAGCAGTTTCACGAAACAAGTTTAAACATCCCACTGGTTTTATGTTTCATTTTTGTTGCTCTGTTTTTTTTTAATATTTTAATTAAAATACATTAAAATAAATTTTGTTACTTATATGCATTAAATTTATTATCTATTTTACTTGCAGCCCATGGCAATTTCTGTTCACTTAATGCAGCCCAGACAAGCTAAAAGGTTGGACAGTCATGCCCTAGAGCATGCAAAGAATGAAACAGCACACTGCAGGCTCTGGATGCACCTGACATGTTCCCAGGTCTTGGATGGCGACTTGGCTCCAGGATTCATTAAAGAATAGCAACATGCAAGAATGATTTTAATGGAATATCACAAATCAAGATGGAGATGACCTGAGGTTGCTCAGCAATTCTTCTCTCTTTATCACATGTATTCTTAAAAAAAAAAAAAGACAGCAGGAAGACCGCTCCAAATTCATATTTACTATAATTGTTCTGATAAAGATGCAAAAGAGACTACCAGCAGCCCAGAAATACAAGCTTTGTAATTGTCAGATGCCTTCCAATAAGCCACTGTATTTTAACTTGTATTTTGTACACAGTTACGGATGGGATTCCAGACGTGGGTTGTAGTATGATTGCTTTCTGCTTTCCTACAAGAAAAGATACCAAATATGGAGGCAAAAATGCATAAAGCAATGTTGGAAATATCACTCCCATAGAATATGGCTTCCAGACAGAGTGAAAGTGAGCAAGCATTTTTCTGTTAGCTGACACAGCGCATTAATAACACCTTCATTAGTATTTATCATGCCATTGCACACTTCATGAGACCAAGGAGAAGCATCATACCTGCTGACATAAGTACCTTCATTTCCCACACACAGTCAAATCCTTATGTCTAGGAAAGCAATTCCAATACTGTATCTAGAGAATTCCTAATATTTTCAGATGTAAATGCCAGTTGCTAGACTTCTGCATAAGGAATGCTTATTTTACTAAATATTGATACGAGGTTCAGTTTCAAGCAGTCAGAAAGAAACTACAGGATATACCCTGCTGGCAGACAATTATAAACTAATGTTAAGTGGCACATTCCAAGATCTCTTATGGCTTGAGTTTGTTATCCTACTGGACCTACAGAAAACATTAAAAATAGACAAGCTTTCTTAGACACTCACGGTTTGCTTAGAAGCTTTTGCCAAATACTAAAATAAAAGCCACACTGTAGCTAGGTGTTGATCTAAAATATTTCATGTTACACATACCAGTGATAAAACCATAGTGCCAATTTCATTAGCAGTTGAGCTGATTTCACCCGCCCAAATATACTGTGCTTACGCTAATAAATAGTTGCAGGTAGTAAGATAAGCCTATGACCTTAGACTGTCATACTTGCAGAAGAAGGTTTCGCTTCACTGAATACAAAGAGGAGAACAACCTGCTGGCAACACACAAGCAGTTGGGAATCACCAGCTACATGTGCAAGCCCCTTCATTTTTACTGTTCCTTAGATAACTGCATCCTGCTGATTCGAGTAATTGAGGAAAGAAAAAGCAAGGCTCAGACAGTCAGATGCACTAAAGGAGTACAATCAGATTACAAAAAAAAAAGCTACTAGGAGCCTTGACTGCCAGTCTTACACTAAAATTTTGATATACAGGCAAAAGAAGCACACTAGAATGTATATGAAAAAAACAGTAATGAGTCATGTTAGACATCTGTATACTTTCCCCTTTGTCTGGATTTTTTTCTTCTTGGGTTGATTAATCGAATGTCTTCACATTTATCTGCTACTGAATATCTTAAATCTCAACAAGTCCATTTCACGTTCTTGCCACCAACATTTCTAGTAGACCTCTTCTAGCATGTCAGAATGACAGATAAGTTCCTGCAGCCAACCTTGTAGAGAGCTCATTATTGTTTCAGATTTGTGTACTCACCCTGGAGGTCCTCTGTACAAAGGCCTCTAGAATTTTAGGTCATTTTAAAACCTGTATTGAGTAAAGGAGTCATTTCTCTGCTAGAGAAAGCTTTGTAGCAGAGGTCAAAGCAAAGTTCTACATTTTATACAGCTTGATATCACCAGTCCACACGCTAAATAATAAGAACAGAAATAACAGCAATAAACACTAAGTAACTCAATGCAGAACTTGAGATCTGTTCTATTTATTTATATGGCTGTCTGCTCTATGTTGAAGTGCCATAAAGCTATTTATGAGACAGTTCTATTATTTTTCCTTCCAAATGTTTCATGCTGTCATGGGTAGCACAGCAACATTACCAGCACGCATTTATAATTCACTTGCAGAATGATGCTGGTTTGTAGCTAGCATCCAGTAATTATTTTCCTTTAATGAGAATAAATACTGGGAAAAAGAAAAAAAAATAAAAGGGATTTCACATCTGAAATCCCTTATGCTAACTTCAGATAATTTAATTCCCTTTCTTACTACAAATTTTTATCTGCAATAGTGAACTCAACCAGCCTATAATGCAGCTGTATCAGTAACAGTGTTTTGTTATGATTGTCATTATTTTCACTTTGAAAGAGTAAATGAGCAAGTAAGCAATGAGGTGCCAGACTGATCAGCTATGTAGGAAAGATCATATCTGGTCTCTGCTCCACATTGTGCAGCTGCTTTCTTTCCATGCAATTGTCCATTCTGTCTTCCAAGATGTTTATAATAGCAAGAAGTAATCATTTGACATGATTGGAGTCAGAAACATCACTACTTGTCTTCTTTTTCCTTTCACACCCTAGCAAACACTTCCAAAGTTCTTTAAGCTCAGTCTTGTAACCAAGACATAACTCTGAACTGGAGACTGGAGTGTACTGGATATATTGCCCTATGGTGGCATGGAGTTCAGCTATGCTTGTTGAAGCACAAATAGTTCAGCACACTGTCAGAAATGCAGGCCTAGAACTCATTTTGAAAATTTCCTTCTTAAGTAAAAAAGAGCAGGTATCTCTGATAGCTTTGCTTGTACACATTAAAAAGAGAAATCCAATCCACGGTCAAAACTTGAGAAAGTAGCCTACAAGATTTTTTAGGGGCGAAGGTGAAGAATGGAGAAAGAAGGTATTTTGGTTCTTCTGCTTGAATTGTAGGGCATACTTAAAATGTTTGCAGTATCCTTTGCAGCTGTGATGACTTCTGAATGCAAAAACTTGCTTCTTCACAATCAGAAGACAAGCTGCTTATCTCAGTCTATTTACCCAGTGACTGCCACAGAAAAAACATTTCAACTATGTAGGTCTTTCAACTGATTAGACCCCCAAGATGGTGTCAAATAAGCAATTGCTAATGAATTGATGAATATGGTCCAGTTTAAGACATCAATCACCCATAGAACTAATGCTATCAACATACGAATGTAAATGTTATTTATGTTTGAGTATGTATACAATGTGTTTTGTTTTTTTTACCAATATTTATCATCCCTCATGCCCACTCAGGAGAGTGATCTGCTTTCTAAGCTGCACCAAGCAGACACCAAAGGTATTTAGAGAACTCCTCCCCTTTAGCCTGACTCCGTAGTTGGTTCTTCCTTTCATTTAAGTGAAGGCCAGCTACAGGGCAATTTCCCTGGAAATCGTGATTTTACAGTATAAACCTGAAATTCCATATATAGTCAAGAGTGCTCCTCGTTACTGCCAAAATCAGACAAGTTCCTCAAGGGACAGTCTGTTTTAAATCATATCCTTTGCCTTGCCTGGTTGTCTGAACAGTTTTATGATCACCGGACCAATGCCTTTGAGCCTATGCAATTATAATTTCTAATAAAATAGTAAGGAGCTCATAGTGGCGTATATGAAGTGTGCTTTATGAATGGCTTCTACATACAAACCTCTTTAATTCAAATTGCCTCCTAAAGCTAGCTAACTTGTTTTTTGGTTTTTTGGTTTTTTTTTCCCTGATGAAATAATCACTTTTTCGTTACAATCTACCTTGCATTGGTGTGGACAAACAATTAGAAGTCTAATTATACTGATACCTCTCACTAGTAGAATCAAATATATTCTTAACTTTCAAAAAAAAAAGCTAACAAACTTAGATCAGGAACATGAAAAACTAAAAGTAGTGTATCAAATGCTATTAGACTTCTGATACAGATTACACCAATACTACATCTTACATGGTTTCTACAGTACCATTTATGCTGGAATCACAGTAGGGCGTGCCTGGTTGACGTTAATACTGATCATTGGTATAAAGAAATCCTTAGTCATCAGTTCACCTTTTCCCATTGTGAAGTTATGAATACAGCTTACAAGATTAAAGGACAAAAATCCTCAAACTCAAGCTGAAGACTACTTAAAATTTTGAATTAACCTAAATTTGAGGTCATAATCTGAAGAAGAAAAGTGTGCAACCAATCTCACCAGGAAAGTGAAAAATGGTATCATAGCAGTTCAACACTCAGACAAAACAGCCCTTCATTTAATAGCCTTCATTCTGAAAAATGGTTTTCACCTTCAGAAACTACTTCCTCATCTAGCTGACAGGACACAGAACACTTAAGCAAGAACATCTTCAGCATTCTTTTAATACTCTGGAGAAAGCATGAAAAGCAACATGTTAGGCTAAGAGTCTACGTAATGGGAATTCTTTCTTTGCAACTCAGTCCAAAGATGCTTCTCATGTAAGCTTCTTTAATTTTTAAAAAATGAATTTATTTATAATGCTCAAGGAAGCCAGATGTTGTTATGCTATTTCCATGCTTCAAAATCCTTTGAGTTTAACTGTTAGAAGCTAACACACTTATTCCATTAATTTAGATGTCTGTGAACGTTTCCCATACAATAAATGTGATGCATAATGCATGACTGCTCATTCTCTGGTAATATCAGTTCCTAAAAAAGGAGTGAAAAGGCAAGGGGGAGACTAAAGGCAGTGGGCAATTTTACTGACCCTTCTGGCATCAGGCATCGAATGTCTGATGCCAGAAGGGTCGAATCATCACTTCGAAAGTCTGAATAAGATCTAAGAGAAGTAGTGCTGCTTTCCTAGGACTAAAGTTAACATACACCTGCCTATGTCTCCGAATAGTCACTGTTCCCTCTTGTTTTATATTAGCCACCGTGTCCCAGTTGTATGTCTTGTTACTTCCAAGCTTCTGATCAGACTTCAAAATGGATATACAGCAAATCAGTATCCAAATCATGAACCAATCATCTGTCTAACCATAATACACCCAGGAAACAGTTTGCGAAATGCATTTGTATTTTGTACTCATAACAGAATACAGATTTATGACAATAAACAAATAAATAAATCCTTTTTTTTTTCTTGTGGTTAACTATTTTATTTCTGTCTATGTTAAAGAAACGGCTTTCCTAAGTTAATCTAAGTCTCCTAACAGAGGTGTCCCTGGAAGAGGTAATCATTTACATCAGCTACAATTTGAGTAAACTGTAGATAAAATAGAGCCAGGGCTGACAGACTTCTAACTCCTCCTACCACTAATCATAAACTCTAGTACAATTTGAGGAACATTGATCTTCATCCCTAATCAGTCAGAACAGCTTCTCAACTGAGTCCAGTGTAACTGTCAGGTGTAGAACGGCTCACATTTTAATATCATGCCACACACACCATAATAACGAAACATGAAAGCTTTTAAAGGCAATGAGAGTGCACGCTAAGCTGCTCATTTATTACAAGAAATAGTGTTAATCAACTTTCACATGCTGAAAAGTCATCTAAAAGTTCTTTGTCTCTACTACTTACATTTCTGAACTGAAAGGCTTCATAGAGCACACTTAAAATCCCTGAGATGTTATAGACCATGTTTCTCTTTGACCTTGCTATGAATAATACAAGCTCTCTTGGCAGACACTATCCAGTAGGAAATACCCCTGGGCTTCTGGACCTTATGAGGTGCAGGAAGCTGCAGATCCAAGCCTTTCGACAGGTCAGCCTGTTCAAAAGCAAGGTCACAATGCCATGGAAACCAATTAAAACATCCCAGCCGTAGTGTTAACTTGCAGAATGGATCACAGGCATAGAGCCCAGAAATACCGATTCCCAGAGTGGATGATTTCCCTCCTCTCACTTTTCTACATTCAAAAAGAATTGGTCTAATATGAAGGTGCATTTGAAGTATGCTTCTCATCTATGAACAGCAAATATCAACAGCCTATGTTAAAAACAAATTACGGCCTCCCACCTGCAAGATTTCTATGCTATTCCGATTCCTCATAACTAGTATTTCATCTTTGATCCATAAAATTAATCATCATTACGGTCCACAACAACACTGGCATTTTCCCACATCATTCAGAACAGATGTGGTATCTGTGGCAACATCAGGGTCTCCTCTGCTTGGAGTAGTCCCTAGGGCACAAGTCTTGAGGGACCTGTTCTTACAATGGACGTGCTGTGTACTACTGAGGCTAGAGGTCAATCAAGTGAAGTAAATGGCGGAACTACAAACAGAAGCATAGAAGTTATGAGGCGAGAGATGAGTGAAATATCAAGATCAAGGACTGGGCAGTTCTGTTTTGAGACAATGGCAAAATAGAAATAATGGTTTTGCTCCATTTTAAAGTCTCCAGGTATGAGGCATCCACCACATCTCTAGGCAACCTGTTCCAGTGCCTCACCACCGTCACTGTAAGATTCTTTTTCCTTATATCCAACCTAAATGTATCCTCTTTGAGCTTGAAACTGTTTCCTCTTGTTCTGTCCCCACTGACTCTGCCCCCTTCTTTCCTTTATATACTGAAAGGCTGCTACAGGTCACCCCAGAGCCTTCTCTTTTCCAGCCCCAGCTCTATTGGCCTGTCCTCATATGAGGTGTTCCATCCCTCAGATCATGACCCTCCTCTGGACATGCTCCAACAGGTCAATGTCTCTCCTGTACTGAGGACATTTCCAGGTCTTGTTCAGCAGAGCTACGCTCAATCATTCCATCCCTTAGATTGTACTAGTAGTGAGGTTTGCGAAACAGTTTGCAAAATGCATTTGTATTTTGCACCTCAACCCAGGTGCAAGATCTTGCATTTGGAGTTGTTGAGCCTATGGTGTTGACTGGAAGCCACAGTCAGGTGTCACAGCAAACTTGCTGAGGGTGCACTCAATCCCACTGCCAACATCACTGATGAAGATGGCATAGCTTCCAGGAGGACCTCCTCCATGATCTTTCCCAGCACAAAGGTGAGACTTATAGGACAATAGTCCCCAAGGTCATCCTTTTTACCCTTCTTAAAAATGGGTGTGATGTTGCCTTTTTTTTTTTTTAAACCATCACCAGGAACTTCACCAGATTGACAAATATCATTGAGAGTGGTTTCTTCAAAACTTCTTTACCCACAGAATTAGTTGTCATTCCCTCTTATCTATAATAAGAGTAAAGGCCTGAAGAAAAGATTCAGTGGCATAGATCAATTTGCCCCCAGATCAAATCGGCCAGGCTGATTTCAGCAGTTTGTTCCACTTCAGTCTATTAGCTTTAAAAAGATGTAGTCATGCGCTATGTATCTATCACTAATAGCAGAAGTATGTATATATATGAATAGACATTATATACATTGGGGTGAGCACAAGGAGCGTGAGAAAAGCACAAGTTAAATATTTACAAGTTAAGAGAATGAAAAAATAACATTCTCAAGTACAAACTGCATCAAAGCCTTCTCACATCATGCACTCAGGAATCTGTACTGGCTCTTGTTTGCATGCAAGTTTTTTTTGTTCATTTTTAAGGCAAAGGTTGCAAGGAAATCCTGAAGAGTTAGACCTACCAGCTCTTAGTCTGTGTTCTGTTGTATTTTAGTGAGTTCAAAACAACTGGTCCAGTACAGTACTAGCTATCAATAGCTAGAGATCTGAAATATCTTTTCATCTATATTTTAAATAAACTACTGTTCTGCAATCAGTCTGCTTCTGCAGACAAACATGATTCTACTACCACTGTGTACAATATTCCTCAACTGTAATGAAGTTTTCCCTTTGATGAAAGCAATTGTAATGACTATGAAATGAAGCACTACAGATAACCAGTCTGCTCTTGATAATTAAACTTGAAAATGAATAGGCACCAAAAAAGCCACAAGAAATCACTATGAACCGAGGCAATGGCAGGAATAAAATGACCACAGTGTATAGGAAGAAAATATCTAAGGTGCTCAGGTATGAAAAACATCTTACAGCAAATATAAAAGTAGGATGGAGTCAATACAGAAACTCTAAAGCAAAAGCAGGACTGTTAACAAACAAACCACATGTTCATTACTTGCACAACGAAAAGATCACAAAAGAGTGATGTCTCCATAGGACAGTACAACATTTAAAGCATCAAGAGGGTTTACAAAGAAGAGAAGTGAAAGGTATCATACAGGACACTCAAGTGCATTCAAAGAAAATGGGAAAATCTTTTCAAAAATTGTTTTAAAAATACTTCACTGAAAAGAAGATCTGGAGGCAGATCATTTCATAAAGCAGTAACCTGTTGTAATAAAAACAAAACAACAACAAAACAACTCTCATTATGTCCATATTTCAGTATTTCTCATCAATTCTACCTACAGTGGCCTATATACTGCATCTGATGATCTTGTAAATCCCGTGGATCAAAAAATTATGGTGCCATTCATATTTTCTCTGGATGCTTATTTGAAGATGTTTTCATTCCTTGAAGAACAATAAAGCAAGTCGCTCCTTAGAAATTACTCTTAGAGCTGTGCCAGCAGATTTATTTTTCTCTAGGAATTGTATTTTCATATGAGCAGAAGTGTTCAGTTTTGTATACTGATAAAGTCAAAATTACTTTAAGTATCAAATGATGAACTCTCCCAAAATTATAACCAAATGCAAAGTCAATTTTCTGCTTTCTTCCACGTGATACTCAATACCCTGCATCTTAGGTCTAGCATACTCCAGACGGTTAAAACAGAAATCTAACATGGAAACCCTTCCCTACAAAAACTGATCCAATTTGTAATATTTGTTACTAAACTGACTATACTTATTGGGGAAGGAGGAGAAAGGGGTTTAAAAAGTTATTATTAGGTATTCTCCAGAGTTAATTTGCTTTCCTTTTAAGATACTGGCACCCAGGATTAAAAACCTATCATTCCCTCCTCCCAGTTTGCTACTTGTATTCATCACTACGAATCATGTGAGTTTATTGCAAATCTAGAGACGAGTGTCGGGAGAGAAGCCTTAAAATGATGTCAGCCATTTTGTTGCTGTTTAAAGTATTACATATAAAAAGTCAGAAGGGAAGAAGAAATCTAATTTCAGGCCACGTATCAACCTGACATAATCACCTCTTGATCAATAAAATAAAAAAATCAAATACTTGATCCAACAAGGACTTAAAGGCAGCCTCCTTTACTGTGCTCCATCACCAGCAAGGTCAGCCAGGCTCCAGCTTCAGGGATATTTCCTCTCCTGTCATAGTCAGAGAGTATCCAAGAACTCAATCATGAATTTCAGACACCCTTGAAGCAGCTTGAGGATCTGCCTTTAACTTCTGTAGGTACAATTTTTAACACCTATCTCACAGAGATTTGTCAGCGTGTCACTCACAAATCTTTCAGTAGTTTGAATATAAGTTTCAATAGGAAAGCATGTTTAGCCCCCTCAGACTTGCATTTTTCTGCAAACTTGAAATGTGAATTTGCTTAGCATGGCCACTTAAAACACCAACACACTCCTGGCTCATGATTTCAGGCTGTAAGGACTAAAATGTTAGTATAACCAACCACTCATTTTGGGCAAATAAACTATGGCTGCACAGGACAAGGGGAAATGGCTTTAAACTGGAAAAGGACAGATCTAGAGTAGATATCTGGAAGAAATTATTTACAGTGAAGGAGGTAAGACACTGGAACAGAATGCCCAGTGAAGCTGGGCAATCTGCCACCCTGGAGATCTTCAAGGTCAGGCTGAGTGAGGCTGTGAGCAAGCAGGTTTAGTGGAATGTGTCTTCACCTGCAGCAGGGGAGTTGGAACTACATCATAGAATGGTTTGGGTTGTAAGGGAACTTTAAGATCACATTTGAGCAACCTGGTCTAGTGGGAGGTGTCCCTGCTAATAGCAGTGCGTTTGGAACTAGATGATCTTGAAGGTCCCTTGCAACCCAAACCATTCTATGACTATGACATGACCTGAGCAGTTCCCTCAGTTCTAGCATTATCCTAGGGAAGAAAGGTAGACACCAATTTCCTTCTGCAAGGTAGATACCTAAGAATTGGATTGTCCATGGAAAATAAACTGCATAGCTACTTTTTCTTCCACCACTACATATTGGAATAGGTAATTCTTTGACTTTAGGCTTCAGAAGACATTTTTGACCAGTGAGCCTTTCTTGGACCACAATTTAAATGCTTTTTGAGGAAGTGTGTTTTTAGCAGATTTATTTATTTTTTTTTAAGCCACATCAACTTTTACAGTCAAACCAGGATACCCTTCAGAGTAATTCACTAAAAGATGCAGTACTCCAGTGGGGGGTGGGAGGGGGAGTGTCTAAAACTATGTTGGAATATTTTTTCCCACAGTGCTATTATGTGATTTTACAATTGTTAGTCATGGTTATTAGTTTTTTTTATTATTATTATTAGATATTCTTCATTTCCAAATATTTTTCATTAGCAGAAAATATCAGAAAATATTTTCTGGTTTTCACAGGGCTGAAAAAAATGCAAAATTGAAATGCAATAATTAAAGCACTGCTTTGGCGATATTAAAAATCACTATGAGTAATCAGGCTTCTGATTCTACTATGTCATTATCAAATCTAAACACTGAAAACTTTTTACAATTTCCCAAGTGGTGAGTGTGGAACCTTACTGGCTATTTAATAAAGTTTTCTTATGTCGTGAGTTATAGAAAACCGTAAATAATTATTATAAAATGTCACTGTTCCAGTACATCTCGGTTCTCTTAGTGATATTCTATTAAGTGTCAAGTGTACCCAATTTAATTCCTGGCACCATATTCGCAGTGAAGATTTAGATAACAAATCTAGATTAAATCAGCAGTATACAGGCACTCGTCTGCAGCCTCTCTATAAATCAAGCAATGAGACTCAGACAGTTAGTTTTATAAATCTAAGCTAGAAACTCCAAATAGCAGTTAAGCAATTCAATCTTAAACAGCACAAGTGAGAGAAGCATGAAAGATTTCTGTCTAGACAAATAGATGATTTTTATTTCTTTTATCTAAAATAATGATTTTCACTCATTTTCACTCCAATTTAAGAGCAGCTTTTATTTTCTTGGGAAAATGAATAATTCAGATATAAGCGAAGTCAGTATTGTCCTACTCAGTACTGCAAACTCTCATCCAGATAAAAAAAATGGAACCAGAGTTCAAGATCTTTTATGCAGAACAAGGAATAACTGGAGTCTATGTTGCACTTCAGCTGAGATTTACACAGTTAATATTTCCCTAGAAGAAAGCTCAGGTGACTATAGCAGCTGGGAAAACATTTATATCATCCACCTTCACCTCAAAATGGAAGCACGGTATCTTGGGCCCTAACAGTATGTCATCAAGATGATGTGTGCCGTATTTCTCTATTATATAGGGCTTGCAACTAAATGGATCATAGCTCCACAAGCAAGAGAAATAAAAATACTGACAAGCACCACACCAGATATCCAGTAGGAGAGCACAGAAATTCCAATTTTTCCCCCTAACGATGCTGAAACCAAAACAAACACCAAATGACAGAAGCACATACAGATAAGGCATTTCTATTTGTATACCTCATACCATTTCAATCTAAATAAAATCTTTGATATTGCAGTGCTAGCACATTTCAACGTTCAAGTCATCGGTTTGAAGCAGAGAATGAAGTCAGAGAAGCTATTTTACCATTTGTTCACTATTTTTACTCATAACTCCAGCAATGTAGGATAAGCTTGCAAACAGTAACTGGTAAAGATTGAAGTAGCAATCACATGGCATGCCCTTGCACCTCAGTTTAACATCAGCCCCAAGACTTCCCTTACAAGATCTGCAGACTACAACAGATCAAGAGTTGTTCGGAATATGTTCACTGTTGCATTAACTCATCTGGCTTAGCAATACAAAGAAACTTACTTTTCTGTCCTTGGAACATGAACATCAGGATGAGTTAACAGTAATAAGCCACAAGCAGAATATCTGTACACAAATCAAACAGAACAGCTTATCTTCAAGTGTTGCAGCTACCGCCTCCTTAATCAGTGGAAGCATTATGTGAAACAACGTTGGATTTTGTGGGTTTGGGGAGGAATTTCTATCTTTTTCTTGTTGTTAAATAAAGCTTCTTAAACAACTTAAGAGCTATTTTTAGTCCTTCTTTGACATGTGACATGTCCCAACATCATAATCACGCACTCCAAATGAGAAGACAATTAGATTAGAATCAAAATGACAGCTAGTCATGAAATTACTTGATTAAAAAGTAAGATTAGGCAGTAGGTGCATTCTTGACTTCTGATGTATTTCTATTCAGAAGTATGTTAAAAGCTTCTTTGCATAGGTGCACTTGGCATTTCATTGCTTCCCATTTCATTATACAGTGTGATTCTGCCTTGCCAAAAATGGCTTTTTATAGTTGAGGAGAGTTTTGTAATCCTCTAATTTAAAAGAAACATACAGAGAGCTCAGCTAGCTCGAACACTAGCTCATGATTTATTTTACAAGCAGTTTCACACAGCTCCTTACTAAACAGACGTTCTTTGTGCTTTATTACAAGTTTGCTCCATTGAGTCATGCTCTCAGTGGGATGTTGCATCTGTATTTTATTTTACTCTTGCCATTAATTACCTTGTGGGCCTGTATCATGTCTCTCTCAGTGTCATTTATTATAACGGCGCCTGCTAGTGTTGCTCAAGTTAAGAGGTTGTCAGTATTTCCATTAGAAAACCCATCTCTCTGGGGTTTATAAGTCAGCTGTAAAACTTTACTCCTCGTTGATGGTTGGCATACATGGCCACAGCCAGAAGGCTTCTTTCTTTTCTTAACCCATGATGTTTTAAAGTCTCAGGCTCAGACAGGAGTTTTGAGACCTTGTTTTTAAGCTCAGAAAGAGCTTTATTTCTTTAAGTCAAGCAGACTATTTGCTGACAATCTAAGTCACTGCCTGTAAAGTTTTTTTTGTTTTGTTGTGTTTTTTTTTAAATGGATTCAAACCACACTTACACTTCTTTTCTATCACTGAACTTGCACTCTTAACATCTTGACTCCAAATAACAGGCCAAGATTCTGCTCTGCCGCAGTTGCTGCAATATGAAACAGCTTTCAAATATTCATTCAAAAACATTTTGTCTGAGACCACAAATGAAGGCACATGCTCTTCTGCCTTTATCTCTACATCCACCATGTGTTCACTTCCATTTATTATTTTGTCTCCTCTCCTTAGAGTAGAACTAGAAGGAGACAATCCACCAGATGTATATATACCAACATCTGATTTATTTTTTTCCACAGTTTAGGACAAAAGCTTCATCATAACGATTTTGGGACAATTTGGAAACCAGAGCCCTGAAGGTGCAAGCAGTCAAGGAGCATCCACAGCATTCAAAGAGCCAACACCCGTGGTGAGGGACCCAGCTGGGCCAAGAACCTTGCCCTGCCACATGCAGGTGCCTGAAGATGTCTGGACTCCACAGATTTACTATAATAAGGCCATCCCTATAGAACACATTGATAACTCAATAGTCCCTAGATGATACAATAAAAAAAAAATAATGTGAAGTCAGTTCTTCCCATTCTACTCTAAGCCATCAAAGAATGTAACATAAGCTTTCTATGAGAGGACATACCCAAGAGGAAAACAAAAACTAAAGAAGCTCTCAGGCTAAATAATATGCATAGATCTTTGTCTAACAAGCAGAAGGTGCAGGATTTGCAGACGTTTGATCCCAGTGATCCAACTGTGAGAAAGTATCTTTACAGAATAGGAAGGGTATGCATCCACAACTGAATCCATATTAGTTATCATAGTGGATGGTTNGATGTTTGATCCCAGTGATCCAACTGTGAGAAAGTATCTTTACAGAATAGGAAGGGTATGCATCCACAACTGAATCCATATTAGTTATCATAGTGGATGGTATTTCTGCCTAGATCACTTATTTCCAAATAGTCTAGTGAACATAAACCACAACTAGTTTTCACACAGGATGTACAGAAAATAAGTCTGAGGTATATAACTACGGGCATACTGATTGCAACAGCAGGCTATTGACACTGCTGTATGCACAAAGGTGATGCATACCTTTGGTTTGTACTTCTACTGATGAACCCTCAAGAAAAGCCATAATTAGACCAAAGTTGCTCAACTCAGAAAGCATCTTAGAGACTACAACATTGTAGCATCTGCTTCAGAGTTAGAATATAGCATGAGTAAATTCAGCTTTATATCATTACTCTTTTGAATCTCTTAAGCCAGCACCAAGGAGCTGCATCCTATCAAGAATACGATGGCTGCACAAGAGTGTTAAAGCCTCCTGAAGTGGTTCATATGCCCATGCACTAACTTTCTCCTGATACAAATGTTTTATAACACGGCAAAGGAGGAAATAACATAATCCAGTTAAAGCAATCATAAAAAGAAAACAAGTTACAGAAGAATATATTGTTTCTATTAATCCATATTTTATATATCAACTGTGTAATGAAGGGAAATAAGACAGTTATCAACTACAGAGATAAAAGAGAATAAACACTGCTTGTATGAGCTGCAGGTGGGGTGGAAATGAATACAGCTTAAGCAGAGCAAGGAATACGTGCACAATTAACAAGGACTATGCATCACTGTATCAGCTGAAAAGAAAAAGCACTTAAATACAACTAATGGCCTCACAAATCAGCACTGCTTGCCATTAAGCTTCATTTGTCTTAAAATTGTTCCCTAAGATATATCTTGGCTAAACTTCTTTGGGTAGACGCTAGCTTTCTTCCTTCCACGCTGTCACTTACTAAGTGAAGCGCATGTTCTACCTTGTGGAGATTCAGTATCCTCATCTTTATATTTTGAATGGTCCGAATGTTCACCTATATTTTTGTTGCTTAAAGACAATGTAATTGACAATTACTCAGTTCTATTTTATACTACTAATAATCAAGAATATCTATAGGTTATGTGGAATGAGAGACAAGGTACAGAAGAGGACAGTAAGTTTGTAGAAAATACTATACCTTAAACTGCAAGAACACACAAGATTCAGAGGAAAACAAGATATTGCTTGAAATAAGTATCCTTTAAAAACAAACCTAGACTTTCATCTTGAACAATACAACCATATTAGTAAGATGACCTTACATAGTTAAAGTCAGACTAAATTCAGTCTTTGTGACTCTTCCTCCTCTATTTTTTCTAGATGTCCTTAAGAGAAGCAAAGCTGTTCACAGCCTCTCAACCTGAGAGATTATTCTCTCCCTAGTTAAAATGTACTAACTCAAGACAACTAGTATATGTTTTTGGTGTTTTTTTTTGTTTTTTTTTTTATGCTGCAGACTCGGAGCTTGAGGTTGCAAAAGTAACCATACCTTTGAAAGATAGATTCAGTATTTGTGGTTGGGGTTTGTGTTGTGTTGTTTGTTTTTTTCTGATTCTTTTTGTGTGCATTTGTTTTGTGTTGTGTTTGGGTTTTTTTGTGCATGTGTGGGACTAGGAGGGTTTCTTTTGGCTGCTGTTCTTGGAGATGGTGTGGGGATTGCCTTAGGGCATGCATATGCGTGATTTCTGAAAAAAATCCTCCCTTCCCCACTGAAAAGTTACATTGAATTAATTACCAGACTAGCAGACAGGTAACCGTGGACTTGCATCAACCCTAAATACATAGTTACATGCAGAAAAAGGACTTTTGATAAAAATTTCCAATAAGCAAGATAAAGGCTTCTGGTTCCCTCTCCCCAAGATACACATTTGAGAAGATCACATCTGCACCTGAAGTACAAGGCAATAAATAAATCCTGACTTTGTAGCACTATGCTTCATTGAGTAGCTGCGCTGTTCCAACTATCTCTTGAACTTAAATCCCAAGAGTAGGGCTAAATGTGTAAGCCTCAGCTCAATATTGAGTGCTAAACAAATATTCACCTCATGAATTGAGAACTTTTCATGCTACTAGGTCTAGTATTTTGGCATCAATTTAATTTTACTTGCCAGAATTTCACAGAGAACAACCTTATATACAGCTGGAGTTTAAATGGTTGTTCTTTATTTTCTGTTCCAGAAATGCCCAAACATTCTTGCTTCATGAACAATGTAATTCCAAATGTAACAGAGGCTCATCTTACAACCCCAAAAAGCTGAAAACCTCTCTTCAAATGCATCACTCAGATAAAAATATATCTAAGAAGAACAGTACAGAAGAAGACTTCAGCCTTTGATTCCAATTTCTCTGTTTGATTTTCTATTTCTACCCCTAGCTCTTACTGGAATTAATAGTGTTTACTTATTTTTCCTCTTCCAAGTTTACACTGGCACTAAAGATTCACTTCAAACAAGAAGTAGTAGCTCTTCAATAAGATCCATGCTCATATCCAGTCCACAGCAAGCTTACTGCCCATAAATCATACTGATATTTCTCAGTAACTCCTCTGCAGCTACTCTGGTCTCTTTTCTAATCCAAAAAGGAACTGTCAGTCATGTTTATGGGATAATTTTCATTTTATTGCTTCAGTTGACTAACAGGCTTCCTTGCTAGATCTGACCAACACTTGCCATTCTAAAATAAATAGAAGTGATGCCTTGAAGTATTTACCACTGTGGGTTTATTACAATTAACTTTTGCTAAGCAATAGCAGCAACTTGCCTGGCTGGAGATAAAACCTTCTGTGAGGAGATTTCCTCAGCTATGGAGAGCAACAGGCTATATAATCACACTTCTACAACTTACGTCTATTACTAAACTTAAATTGCATATTAATGATTGCCTTTTCCTTCAGGAAATTAAGGAGGTTGACTGACAATCAATGTAATGCTCTGATCTGTCAATATTCAGGATTACTTTCACTGGTCTCTACAACAATATACAAGTAACAAATGCCACAGTCAGAAAAATACTGCATTATCATCATGCCTTTGTTTTCTGCATATCGCATCCCTCTCTGAGTAGAGACAGAAAAAGCAACGGCATGGTATTTTTCCCTGCACCAAAATCCACGAGGAAGTAAGTTTATGAAAAACTTTCAGCTTAAATGTCCTACATAAACTCTGATAAAAATAAGTAGGAGTAAAATTTGAGAAGGTGCCTTGAAGGCTTTGAAATAAAGTTTTAAATAGGAGATGTTATGACATACTTTGGAGGAATTTGGTTTATTCGAAGATGAAACCATAATGCAGTTTAAAAAAAATGAGCTCGCTTATCACAGTTTACTAGAGAACATATTAAACAGAAGCCCATTTGTTTAGATTTGTAGTCATTTTTAAGAAGAGAGACCTTCGGAAGATGAAAAGCTCTTGAACCCATCGTGAACTTCAAAAATTGCAGTAATAAAAAGCACAACTTTATTAGAATGAAGATATTACTTGTCTGAAGCTCATTTAAAAAGGCTACGCGAGATTTATAAAATACTACAAGTTGGTTAACTTACTTGGGATTAATTAGACAAAACTTTTTATGTGTTTTTAACCTGGATAGCAATGATTACAGACACATTCTATGCATTGCTTTGCGATCTGACTGATCTGTTGAAATACAACTGCTAGCTCCAATACACTATTTAGCAGGGATATTGTCAAATACACTCCTATGGTATTATTTGGCTGTTGCTGATAGGCAAATACAGAGCTTGCAGAGGTACAAGTCAAATGAGGCAGAAGAAGGAAGCCTGAATCACCATTGAGAAGACAAATTGATCAATTCAGAGACAGGGGACTCAAAGATGCTTTAAAAAGATTGTGAGCTTTACAAACATCTAACACCAGACCCACAGCTTTTGGCCTAAGGCACAAAATGCTCTTCATTATACATCTTTTGATTTACATATATGTAATACAAGGACCTTCAAGAGGATTTCCATTGTTTACATCAAACCCTACTGGTCCTGAAATACAGGCATACCCATGTCCTATTCCACCAGCACAGGTCTCTTCAGGACAGAGTTAGGAAGACAACAATGTCAAAAATCTAATTCTTAAAAATCAGAGGGATCCCTCCATAGAGGGTTTTACTCCACAGAGGACATTCAAACATTTTCATTCACTTTAATCCTTTTGCCAGTACCAGGGGGAATGGGAGAAACCATCTAGAGGGTTCAGCTGTCCAAAAGAGCTATTTCATGGGAGCATACAGATTAAAATGCAGAGAAGAAACATGAGATTTCATTAAACGTGAATGAATTCTGCCATTATATGTTTGCATAAAGTAAAATAGCTGTATCAACTCTAGAAATTGCCTGCAAGCCTTATTCTTACATTACTCAAACTAGATGCACTACAAAAATACCAAAATATTGTTGTTCTGATTTTCATACAGTGATAAAACACTAGGCAGATGAAAACATTCTTTTTTTTTATATCAAAGTCAGCTAGCTGTAATAACCTTGCAAGCATTAACTCTGATTATAACTGAAACAACAGACAAGCTGTTGTATTTTAAGAATTGTATTGATTTAATTCCTTGCCTTTTTTCTTTTTTTTTTTTTAGTGTGCCATTATCTTCTAGCAAAGTGTTTGATTTATGATGTAGATACAGTGTAAGTTTTATCCCCATATGTGTCGCAAAAAAATAAAGACAAAGCAAGCTTATAACCAGGAACGACACCACTTGTCAGTATTCCTGCAGTTTGTAGAAGAAATGTGCTACCATGCGAGTAACACTGCAGAGGACTAGGGTAAAACAAATTGGATGAGTAACCCATAGGGGAAAAAAGTCACTTAGGAATGATTCCAATACTTCTATGCTGGAAATGCTGGAGCTTTACAGTCATTGACATATAACATTTTTTCCAACCAAAATCATCTTTCCCCTCCCTTTGATTTGACCTTGTCCACTAATGCACAGCCTTCCTGACAAGCAATTTGAAGTTAACAACACAAATTCCATTATTACCTACATTTTTCAACCAGACAAGATTAATGCATAGCCCAAGTCTGTGCTTAAATCTCTTGTAAACTAGTATGATCTTTGAGGCGAAGCAGTAAGATTTTGATTTTCAGAATGTACGTAGTTAAGTTAGCACCAGTATACATCTGAACTTGAAGAAAGTCACATCAGAACTTGAAAAGAGAATGATACTGTTATTTTAAGCTTACAGTTATAGTATAGTACTTCAAAGAATTCACTCCATTATTCAGTGGTAAGCAAGCTAGTCTGGACACACAAAAAGCTAGCTCTGCTGGTCACAGCACAAGAACCACACCTGGAAGCAAACCAGAAATCATACAATGCTCAGTAAGATATTATTTATACAAAGAAAAATCAATGAGATTGCCTGCTGGCTTCACAGTAGAGAAATACTTAGATGCTCTCAACAGAATAAGTCTTATTTGCATGGAAACACATCAAAATTTTACCTTCTAAAGGATCTGATATTCTTTTCAGATAGCGATGCAAGGAAAAAGCAACAGAGAAGCAATTTAAAAAGTTGAATGTAGGGCAAAGAAAAACAATCACACCTAATAGTGTAATAAGAAACTAATTAAGTGAAATGCTGATAAATGCTTACTTTATGAGATGATCAAGACAGGAGAAGAGTGTTATAGCAGTAACAAAATTCTGCAAGACCTCATTGCAGACTTCCAATACTTGAAAGGAGCTTATAAACAGGAGGGAAAACAACTTTTTCTATGTGTAGATTGTGATAGGACAAGAAGGAACCGTTTTAAACTGAACAAGGGGAGATTTAGATTAGACACTAGGGAGAAATTTCTCACTGAGAGTGGTGAGACATTAGCACAGGCTGCCTAGAGAGGTTGTGTATGCTCCCATCCCTGGAGGAATTCAAGGTCATGTTGGATGGGCCTGATCAAGTGCCTGATTTAGCATGTGGCAGCCCTGCCCACTGCAGGAGGATTGGAATTAAAATATCTTTGAAGCTCCTTCCAGCCCAAGACATTCTATGATTCCATGGATTTCCACATGCACTCCCCAGCCTATGTAAAGTACACACTGCATGCTCTGAAAGACAGCAGCTCCAATGTAAATGGAGACAATGCAGCTTCATAACGCCAAAACCAAACTGGGAAATAAAGTACTAAGCTGCTCAGGATTGTTGTTCCACCACAGCTACCTGTCTAACAGGGAAAGTGCCAGTACACCCCTCAGGAGACTGAAGAGGATTAACTTCCACAAATACAGGGGAAGCTGTCTCAGCAGCTCTGCAGAGCTCATAACTCTCCATAGACACCAGCACTTAAACAGCACATCATCAGTTGAGCCTTCCACTGTACAGTACTGGACTTCTGGGAAGGCTGCTGCTCACTGCACTCCAATCTACAAGGCTGTTCTGAAGAGGGAACTCAGCTTGTACAGGTCTTGCAGAAGAGAAGACTTGTTTCTAGCCTTCATCAGTTCATAGCATCGGTCAGATCCAGCCAACAAGTGCCTCTAAGAGCGACACTAGCTGAAGGGCAATATCAAAAAGGGGAACAAACTATTCTGTTCTCAAGTCAATGCCTTTCTGCTGCTGGAAGGCAGAAGTCCATCCTACTGTTTGCCACCAGAAAAGAAAAAACTAAAGCATTTTAATGTAGAAATACAACAACAGCATCTCCAACAACTGCACGCAGTGAGAGTGATAGGAAGAAGAGAGCCACAAACTCATCAAAACAACCACTTCTCCCAGGTTGCATTTCTGCCACCCAAAGCTTCAGAACAACGAGCCTTTTAAAGTTCCTTTTCATTACCTGTAGTAAAAGGGATGAAGCTCACCACTGCCGTTTATTTTCCCAAAGTCAAAACGTGACAGAAGTTGAATAGCCCGCTGAAATCCTAAAACCTATGGCAAACTTTTGGGACTGGATTAAGAGCCTGAACACACGGCTTTAAGAGGAGGCCATGCAGAGGGAGCATCAGTGCCTCAGGCAGCTCAGTAAATGCTGAGTGAACAAAGAACAGAGCAACTTGTACCTCCAGGCTTCAAATGGTGCAAAATACATCTCTGCTAATGCTCCTCGTTCTGGTCCTGGGGCTGGTGGCAGAGACTGCTGCTCCAGCTTCTTCTGAACTTTAGAGCAGGTTGTGCCACTGAGGGCCTCAAGTCTCATGTTTAAAGTACATAGAAGTTGAAATTGCACTCAAATAATGCAGCAATAGGTGCAGTTTTTAAGTAGCAGAGATAGGTCTGCTCTGAGCAGATATCGGAAAACCTACTTAAACTTACAGAGCCCAAACATGCAGTGTTATGAGTGATTGAGCTAACTTAGTTATCCATTCCCTTTGCCACTATGAGAGAAGTAAATTTTCCAAAATGTGTAAACTCATAACACATCTTTTTCTTTTATCTAACTTGGAACTGAAGTGCCCACTAGCCAGAACAAATCAGGGGGAATTGAAGAGGTCCTCTGAATAGCGTGGATCAAAGTAAATCTCTGGCTGCTGGCACTACAACTGTTTCAAAGTGCACCATGATTAAGTTACTGTATACAAATCACCAAGGTGTGCAGGGGGGATGCAATTACAGCTGCCTCTCCAAAGAAGCCTTAGTTAACTTGTGAACAAGTTTACTACCATTCCTAGTTTCTTTTTCAAAGACAAAACAGTGGCTGTAACACATTCTGTCTTTGACTGCTGCCAAGTAGTATTCAGGTCTTTAAAATGCAAATTAAAGTAAAATAGCAATTGAACTCTTCGTTCTTTTATGTTGAAATGTCATTCAAGAAAGCCCATTTCAGGTTTTCTCCAAATAGACAGACGCTGTTTCCTTACAATGCCTTACAGTTGAGTTTATCATGAACAACCTGAGGGTGCAAAATTGAAGGAGTAAGAACTGCTCACGCAGTGCAGGGATATGAGCAATTTAATTGCTACTTGCAGACACACGCTTCTATCTCCTCTGCTAAATACCATCTTTTATTGTAGAGGAAGCAAGCTACATTTATTCTTAAAGGACTTGTTTTGTGGTAGGCAGATGCAGTCTTTAACTTTAAAGACAGATAAAGTAATAAATATTTCAGAACACCCACAGGTAGTTTGTGAACAGTAGTTAATGTCTATTCAAACTACAGAGGGATGCTTCAGAGGAAGTAGGCTTTAGGCAGTTTGCCCTTTACTACTTGCACAACTTCACTCAAGATGCAAGATGTTTTACTTATCTTCCTGCAGTTACATCCACCAGCATAATTCATCTGCTTGAAATACACAAATGGTCCATCATCATTGCCTCCTTAAGTATTAAGTGGTGAGACTTCTGTCATGAGCCATTTGAAATGCATTTTCTTCTACTCCACTTTGGCAGTAAGAACCAGACATGCAAATTCGATGTCATAAGATATTTAATATTTCCCTACTAATACACATCCGGACTAAGCCAAGTTGAAGCCTTTAACATATTTTATATTGTATGTCCTTTCAAGATTACCTTACATCCCCCCATCTCGCTTCCATGTGACCACAATAACACGAATTAAACTTCAGTGAAATTGAGTGGTAGTGCACTGCATCAAGTCTTCAGAATTTATGCCATTTCTATTTCTTGTAGATGTGAGAGAAATAGTTTGTATTTGTGAAGCCTGGAAACTTAAGACATAAGTGGGTGAGATTCTGATCTCATCCTGTGACTGGCAATTGATGACTCAAGTTTGACAGGCCACCAAGCATAAGAAATCTAATACAATTTATTTCAGTTGGATTTGGTCACTCAAATACTTTAGGAATCTAAGTTACAGAGATGAGGATTTAACCAGCTATTGCTCAAGAGAGGAAGAAAGGCAAGAAATTACATACTTAAAATATCAGGCTCTGAGAGCTCTGAGAAATGGAAAGGAATAGACTTCTAGACAAGTTACACTCAGGCACGCTGTAATGCTTTCAGCAGTCCTTAAAGAACAGCTGTATGTGGTACTTCTGCAGTGTTGCACTATAGTCCACAAGCACACGTGCCTAATGCTCAGAATCAAAACTCAAAAGAAGGGAAACAACTGCAAAGGCAGAGACATGTTAAAGGACTTAACACTTCTGACTTTTGCAAAAGGAACATCTACAGTTATGGGATGGTAGAGCCATTAAACCATTGCTGATGGGTTTTATAAGTACAGTAGACTTCCTCAAGGAAGGACAGACAAGAAAATTGTACGCAAGATGTGACACCAGTAATAGAATAGAAACACGTAGAATAGGATGAAGTGCATAGACATCCTAATACAATGCTTGGTAAATAAGGGCTAAGTAGGTTGGCTTTGTGTGACTTAGTTTCCAGATGCTGCAAAGCCCAAACAATCATTACATCAGAGTTCATAATGCCAGGCACTCATATGATGGAAATGAGAGGCAATTCTAAAAAAAGTTCTTTCATGACCAGCCAACACCACACATGCACATTCTTGTCAGGAGAGAAACAAAGCTGTGCTGCAGTTTTTCTATTCCCTCCCTACAGATGGATCTCTACCCACTTCATGGTGACACTTTCTCCTTTACCAAGTTCAGCTAACCATCTGTCAATGCTTGTGAGTACAGGAAAAACTTATGGATATAGCAACACAGTCCTAGGGGTTTCAGAACTGAGCACTATCTAAGACACTTCACTGCTTAGGTCAAAACTCATGCAAAATATGAGCTAGTGGAAAGTGCATGCCTTACCTCTCCATTTTTTTTTTATTAAATCACGGATCGACATTTCTGCAGTCTAATAATAAAACATTTACACAGTCCTCACCAAGTATTACATGAAACTCATTATTCCAGTTACTGCTTACACATAATTAAAATCTGGTCAAAGCATTGCTATTTTGTTTGCGGACAGCAGAAGAATCATTTTTGCAGGAAAGCCTATTGAGATAAGACTGAGGACTACCCTGGAATCAGTTTTTCCTATAGATACACCAATGCACATACCTAACACACTTCGATCAGAATAAAGTCATTCCTAAGTTATAGCATCCGTATGACAAAAAAAAGCAGAAAGATGCAAAAAACAGTGACAGACAGCTTTAATCTTCCAAGTCATCACAGGACTTCAGGAAGGTATGCAATGGCTAACTTAGTTGGCATGTGCCTAAGGTTATTACATCATTTGAGCTGTGTTACAATCTCTCACCTAAACCCGTTTTTGCAATAGCATACAAGGAGAACTATGGATGTTAGAACACGTATGCTAAGACGTGTACATACCATCAGATGGATAACGTGGATCTTAACTGCTGTGAAAGAGAAGTAAGCAGGTGTTTCCAAAACTTTTCTTCATTCTGGAACACTAGAAAAGAAAGAAAACAATTAAAATTTGTCACCAGCATTTCAACATTTTATTGCGAAATGATGCGATAGTTCTCTAAAACTTCCAACTCCGTGCAACAGAAAGCATGAGAAAAATCTCCTCAAGGGTTTTTTTTTTTTTTTCCAAAAATATTTCCTTTATTACAATTGCATTCATCTTAATTTTCAGAGCTTGGATCATGAGGAAAAAAAAGGGGGGGGCAAAAGGATGTCGGAGAAGAGAAAAAGTAACTTCAAGTTCACTGCAGTCATCAAATAGCTAGTTTCACATGTTTTTAATCTAATGACAGCTTGCAGTGTACCTTTTGCTTCCACACTGACTACTCACCAAAACGGTAGTAAGTGATGTTGACACAAGATAACAAGCCACAGCACAAAGCACCTAGCAAACAAAGTAATCCCCAGGAAGAATGCAATAACAAAGATGGCTTATCTTCTTAATTCTGAGACGCTGGAGTTATTTGTGGATGGATCTCTGTCCCTTCACCAAGCTACCCTGACTTCTCTACTTCCCTTTCATTCCCCTCCCTTTGATCTCTTACACATTCTCTGAACAAAATGCACTGCATACTGAAGGACTCACTCAACAGCTGAATATATCGTAAGTTTTACACATGCCAGCATTAACTCAACCTGAACGGAGGGCTGCACAACATTCCCACTCTACCAGCAGGATGCCTGGCCAGCACATCAGTCTCCCTGAATGGTGAGGTAGAATAATTATTATTTACTACATGCTTTTTTCACAAACCCTGCAACTGTCTTTGCACCAGACAGCAGTACAAAATAAAGAGAACACCTTTGGTTATTAAAGGTCTTCCCCCAGGTTTAAGCAGTTCACTCTTCAGAGTTTCTAATTATGTAATCCTCTAAAGCCCAACGATGATCAGTAATGACTTAAGATAGTAACATTCACTGAAGATTTTGCCTACAACCGTGTATCACACTGAGCAAAACACTTCATGTTACTGAAGGAGACCTGTTCTATACTGTAAATCAGAGGTTTTTCAAAGGCACGTGCAATATCTGTTCCACTACCCTGTACACTGTCTTTGGTAGTCTCCTTTTCAAGGATAGATCCAGGCAAGTTAAGATTACAACAGCTTATAAAATCTGACAGATTGTAGAACAAGGTGGGCAGACATAAAACACCTCGAGGGCACTAAAGGACAATGCTGGTGTATCTGAGGATTCCAACAAGGACGTAGAGAACACACACAGGAACCGTGGCTACAGGAACCGTGCACAAAATAATTGACAGAAAACAAACCTGACCAAAATGAACCACCCCAACCCCATAAAACCAAACCCAGTTCTAGTTATGTGCTGGCACTAAGAATTATCTGCCCTCACATGCCCACAGAAGGATTGAATCCCAGATTAAAGCCAAGATGCAAGGTTACCTCACCCTCTGCACATTTTGGCATACCGAAATATAATGGAACGGTTTAGAAAATCACCACGACCAATCTGTACTTTTCTCAACAGATCTGAGCTATTGCATTCAAAGCAGCTTGTTAAGCATTAAGTAAAGTTTTTAAAAAGGCATTTAACAATCTGCTCCTTATACAACTCTTCTCCAGCTAAACTGCACCTATAAAGTTTTAGCAGATTTCCTCTGGAATCACAGCAAGCGTGAGTTGCATGTTTTTATTACCTGGGAGATGGTTAGCATATTATATTCCAATAACTACACACATACAGTTTTCTTTCACTGAACAACCCAACAAAGTCATCTGATACTTCTGGATTATGAAATTACTTTTAACTCTGATGCAGCAGATACCAGAAAGTTGGCATGCTCAGTAATGAGCATTCTTCATCTGCTTTGCATTGTCCTGTTCACCTAACCACCCTATCCTATAGGTTTCTGTACATCCATCTTTTGAAGTTGCTTTTAAATTCCAAGAGATTTTTTGAGGGTAATTTTTTTCCCCACTGTTGTTCTTTGTGGGTTTTGGGGGTTTTTTTGTAAGTCATACCTTGGCAGTTCCCACAACACTGTCATTCCCCCAGTTCCACATGCCAAGGGCAAGATGGGCTTTTCAGCAATACCACCCACCAGCACAACATGTCACAAGCCTTTCTGCCACAGTACTACAGTTGTTCTGCAGAGAGCAGCAATGTCTAAAGAAGGGCTCAGAGCACCCCCACCCCCCACCCCTTTTGATGCCATGGTCAAGTACTACCATTAGGGCTCCCATACAGCTTTTAGCCTTGTAGGGTGATACCCCAAAAGAACAGTACCCACACAAAATAATGAAAGTGGACAGTACATTTTTGCATGGCTCATCCAGATGGCATAAAGACCATAAGGAAGAGCTCACCCATCACAAATGCTCAAGGCTCACCTAGAACTCCACAGGAGAGGGGTCTCCAACAAGAAACCCTTGCCCAGGGCTGGTCAGCCCTTAAATGGGGTCTAGGAGAGGTGGAAGCAGACTCCACCCCTTCCAGGCACACAGGTGAATTGCCTTCACCTGTGCTCCCGTGGCTGACTCAGTGCTCACCTCAGGTGACCAATCAGTGGTTCAGGCCGTGATTCAACAGTTCCCATACAAGCCTCAAACCTAAAACTCACTCGAAGACACAATGTAGTTTGTTCTCTTTTAAAGTGAAATCTACCTGCAGGCAAAAAGATTCCAACGCTTCCCATATCCAACAGTTCTTCAAGCCAATCCTTCATCAATGTATGAAACACTAGAGCGACCTGTGCCTGAAATGTTCACGTACCTATGAGCAGCACTGAACTCCACTTTCTTCTTTTCCACTTTGTTCTCTATTATTAACACAAAATATTGCTGATTCTTTTCCTTTCACAAAAGGTCACTAGTATCAGTTGTAGATACTCTTTTTGACTCATGAATAATCAATGAAAAAATCTGTTCTGTCCTTCTACATGCAAAGAGCATTAAGGATAAAAATATCCTTCATCCCACGTGTATTTTCAAGAAACTTTTAGGTAAACTTCCTGCTGGCTCCCGTTTTCCGGTGGGAAACATACTTTATCTGTGTTTATGCACAGATGCTTGTGCTTATGCATGTCAAGGGTGTGTAGATGGAGAAGAAACTTGGAATAGATTGTACTTTTAAAAGCAAAGTGACCTTTGCATTATTGAAGCCTGTTGTCATGCTTGTTCATCCAGCATAAATTATGAATTGCCATTTCTGAGACATCAGGTCACTGCTCTTATGTGCTCCCACATTAACTTGCATGACAATCCTTGATGATCTGAAGACATCAGGCATGCCCTCTTCTGGGGCTTTTCCTTCCCTTGTCAATCCGTGTGTGACAGCACAGCTGCTTCTAGAAGTTAGATACAGAACAAATAGTACCCATGCTTCTGCCTACATGTCCGTCTGCCTAGACATGTATAGAATAAGCTGCATTACAAATGTGTAACCAGAGCGGTCTTTCAGGGTGACAATCAGAATCATCTATTTTTCCGGAATCAAAAAGCCCAAGTATCATGAAAATATATCTGTGTAAGTAATTCTAGACATTTTCTGTGAAATCAAAGTGATACTCCTAAGCAACGAAACCATTTCTGCTCCTAAGCCGCATCTGTAAAAGGCTTACAGAATTATTGCATATTTCGGATCACAACATAGCTACATTAAATCCGTTCATCTAGTTAAGTCACTATAGAGCCCTCCTCAGCACAGGAATACCAAGTACGGCAGGGAGAGCAGGAAGTGTTGAATACAAACACGTAACTGACTTTGTAAGCAAATCCAGCCTAGGTTAAATTAGTTTCATGGGGCTTTTGGAGACAAAAGAACTTTCTTTGAGTACACATATTAAAAACTAATGGAATATTAGGAGAATTCTGGGCTTTTTCTTTTTGCTAAACTGCTTGTCCTCTATCTCAAAGATAATTTCCACTTCAATCTTTTGAATTGCCAGTTTAGAAATAATTTGTCTAATATTAATTCATCATAATTAACAACGTTAATCTTATTAGAGAGCATTTGTTGAATTACAAGCAACAGGAAGAGTCATTATCCTATTCATCTTCTTTTTAATAAGAAAGATTAAAATGGTTACAGCAGAAGTCTGAGAGCCAGAGTTTCAGTGTTCCAATCTCAGTTTTGTGACAACTCATTACAGAAACCCATATGGGTCATATTTATTTATTTATTTATTTTTCATTTTTCTTCTGTTAAGCGTTCAAGGAAAGAGGATATAACAGAATCACAGAACTGTAGGGGTTGGAAGGGACCTCTAGAGCTCATGGAGCCCAACCCCCAGCCAAAGCAGCTCCCTAGCCCAGGTTGCACAGGNTGCAAGACTCTATTCTTGCCCTTGTTAAACTTCTGGAGATACCCTTTCCTATACACTGTTCTGGTTTCAGTTGGGACAGATTTCATTTTCCTCAGAGCACCTTGTATAATACTATGTTTTAGCATTAGGAGAAAAGCAACACTGATAACACACCAATGTTTTAGCTGTTGCTGAGTACTGCTGCAAAAAAGCCGAGGATGTCTCAGCCTTTCAGCTTCTACTACATTCCTATCAACAAGGGGCTGGGAGGGCACGAGATACTGCGGGGAAAACAGAACCAGGAGGGCTGACCTAAACTAGCCAAAGGCATATTCTGTCCTGCATGACATCAGGTGAAAAATGATAATGCCGTGGGCAGTTAGCAGTAGGGGCAGCTGCTGCTCAGGGCCTGGTTGGGCATCAGTCAGCAGGTGGTGAGCAATTACCATACATCTCGGTATCTGAGGCAGGGAAACCAAGGCATAGTAAGGCAGAAAAACAGAAAAATCTGTCTGCTCCCTGATCTATCTGTATGCATCCCTGCTAATCACATCAGGCTGACTGATTTCTTGCCCACTGAATGGCAAGCATGGAATTCTTAGAACCCTACTGTTTAAGGCACCACTTTAAGTTCTTCAACCTGTATGAAATTTTCACCAATGTCATGTCTGAGAAGTGGCACCAAGCACAAAAATAGTCAGAGACTGTCATGTTTCTCCTGATTAAAAAAAGCAAAGAAAACAAGGTTGTTGCTATGGTACGTGCCATTGGCCTCTTGTTCTGCTGTCTGTGCTACAATAATGGCTACTGCATCCAAGTCCTAAAACAGGAGCTTAGAAAAACAGGACAGTCAAATACTTCAGCAGCGTTGTTACTCCCCGTTCCAAGGTAATGTTTTGACTCATGTCCACACTGAGCACATACTCAAGAATACTTCATTATAGCCTAATTTTTAAATACCTGCACGAAGACTACAGTGGACTTTCTGTTTGTGTCTGAAGCTAATGCAGATGCCATTCTAATGCATTTGAGATGAAATGATATTATCATAACTGACGGCTACTGCCCTATGCTAGCAGACAGTCTTGATCTTCCAGAAAATCCTTATCTTGATCATCTATGAGGTTGTTATTTTTCTTTAAAAGGAAAAGAAAAGGTTAAGTACAGATTAAGTAACTATTGTCTAAAAGCCTCTACTAAGCTCAAGATTAAGTCCATTCAACTGACTGGAACTACTTAAGTAAGCAACAATCAGTGCTCACTTAAATCAATACTCACTTAAATACTTCCTGCAGTCTTAGCTATTAATTGCTTCACAAAAGAAAAATGACATTTTAACTGCCTGCAGTCTGGTAGCAAAAGCCTGTATTATTTTGCAATTGTTTTCCTTTCTGGGACTCACACTTTTTCTGTGTCCAATCAGGCTTAGAAAATGAAGTTACAATAAAATAACCTATTTAGGAAGGTACAAAATTCATCTTTTGACCGTAAGAATGCATTAGGCTAGCTAACAGCAAGTAGAGAAAGTATCTGAGAACATGATAGCTAGAAACAGTTTTCATCTGAAAAGGTTTTTTTTCCTTGTCTGGCAAAATATCTCAACTAACTCACTTCTTATGTTTGAAGAAGTATGCAGTTTTCATAACCAGAATAATTTCAGAATGCCTAAGCTTGTTTTTATACACAGTTGGTAACTAAACCATGTTTGTAACATCAACCTCAAAACATCCAAAGAGGGACTACTGAACATCTGTCATCAGGCAGGAAGTAAATATTTTGTATCCAAGTTATCAATACCCAAATATGATTGAGAAAGAAATAACCTGTCATATTCCTACAACTCTCAGAGGTGCAAAGAGTTATTACACAATGCTGGACTTTATTCACACCATATGAAAAGCATTAAAACATCTGCTCTGCTTAAAATGAAAGGATTCATTTTTCATTTAGAAACTTCGTGTGCTACCTATGCCATAACATCACCTGTACAAACCTCTACTACTACTTCATTTCTGCAGGAATCTCACGTGGGTGGTTTAATTTCCTCTTTGCAGAGTGGTGAAACACTCGTCTCTATAGCTTTCTATACTCCAGCACGCTGCCTGCACACTGGAGACCTACAGGAAAATTGACTACATCATCTCCACTTTGCAACAGCTCTTCCGTTGCCCCTCATACTTGGACATTAGGTTGCTCTCATGTTGTGGAGCCTGAAGCATCTTGTATGTGAGGACACCAGCTACCATACTTAATCCCTAATCTACCTCACTGCCACCCCTTCTAAGAAATCTGAGCTGATAGCATTCTGCAGACATTATTTAGAATAATCTTTCCAGAACTCTCCATTTTATTAAATCAATAAAGAATTTGATAGCTACTTTACAATGAAATGCTCTTTCTTCTTTTACATAGTCCATAAAGTGTAGCAGGGATATATTAGACTGAGGAGATTCCACACTAACCATGATAATAGAGTACAGAATGCTATTTAAACAGTTATAAGAAGTAGAGATAAATGGTAAAAACTATTTAATGCAACCAATTAAGGTCACTAATCTGAAGGTCCAGAATAGGACTTCAACAGGAATGCTGTGCCCTATCATTTAATAGACTATATTCTATAACATTTGTTCCAAGTGTAAGCTGTGGCATACGTAAAATTCTTCAGGAATCAGCAAGTCAAGCTTCAAGTACACCTAAATAAGATTTCAAAAGGCTTTCTTGTGGCTAACATTCTAAATGCAAAAGCTCAGCATATCCACAAAATACTCCTGAATTAGTAGGCACCAAGCAATTTGCACACACAAACATTTGACAAGAGATGAACAAGACTGACCCAAGTGAGATGACCTAAGAAATTCTTCCAGATCAACCTGACTTAATGTGCTTATGCCATTTCTATGCATTCAGTCTCATTCCTATCTTTCCCTCCTTTACCACGAACACATCCAAATTGAGGAAATTTTTGTACTGGGAAAACGCATTGGGAGAACAGAAAATTTATGTCACTGAAGAAAGCAGAACTCAAATTTGAATTGAAACCTCATTTTCTCATCACACTTTCTAAGTATCATTCACACTTAATCTTCCAATCTTTAAAATGGAGCAGGACAAGCTGATAAATAATGAAAGATAAAAACTAGATACTACACAAAGCACAAATATTTTGCTTTAAAATTAGAAATGGGTATTTTGCAGGTGCTTTGCCCATTAGTTTTTAAGGCTACATCACAATTCTTTGAGAGATGGACTATATGTAGACATAGCTGTCATGTACAAGAACATAAAAGAATAATTATAGTAAATTTGTCAAGAAGCTTCGGTTCAAAGCAATTGCAAGTGAGAAAGAAGAATATGCTTAAACAAAGAGCACTAGTTTTAGTAGAACTGAGGGTTGCTAAGTGAATGTGTTGCTTTTGTGAATTAGCTGTACAGATATTGAGACCAGACTCCTAAAACTAAAAAGTAGATGCAACATAGGCAGTGGAAGACATCCAGTTCAGCAGCTCCTTGACAAAGCACACAGACAGAAAACGTGCCATGTACACAGATCTCATTGGGCAGGCAAATCTTTCCTCTGAAAGATTATGTGCACTCAATTCCCCAGCACATCTGGGTCTAAAGCATGAAGTGACCTCAAGAGTAAGGAGGAAGATACAGTTTCACGTGTTATTTCTTGGCTCTGAGGAACCTTAGCCATATTTCAGGAGCAAGTCCTTTGCATTTGCAGTCTGGAGCATTAACGAGCAAAGAGCCATTCTGCCAGGGATCTAAAGGAACAGCACCTACATTGTGCAGAAATGAGTTCGCCAGAAAAGCTGGCTTCCTTCTTTAGCTCATGCTCCAAACCAGCAGAGCTATCCTGTCACTCCAGACATCTCCTGGTCAGCATCACCTGTGCAAGGACCAGGAGGGAGGACACTCGAGGCTCTCTCACTCTGTTTTACTTCCAGCCAAAATAACCTGGGAAAACAAACACGCCTTCCCTCTTCCAAGAGCTTCCAAATCGTTCCAGCTGGAAAGGCAGCCTTGCAAAACCGTAAAGCAGCTTAGATCCCTGCCCCTACCCAGTACCCTGACACCAGAACAGAGCAATCTCCTGGGCAAGTCTTATAATCAACTCCTCCACCTTTAACCTGATCATCATAATCACTATAACATTAAAATGTCTCAACATCCTACAACATTATATTCATTGCCTTAAAAAGAAAAATAAATCAGCAGTATCTTAAACAGTGTTCAATGTAGTCAGCACTTACATTAACATTTGACCTCAAAGCACTTCATTAATATTGTATTAGTAGATTAACATATCTGAGGTACTTGTTTGCCCTCAGATTTTATTTTTTTTTTAACTCAGTCTTTATTCTGCTGCTCCATCAACATAGCAACATCATGTTTTAGCATCCATTTGATCAGTTAACTGGAATTCTAAAAGTTAACAGAAGAAAAGCCATTTGTCAGGTCAGTTCTCATTCATCTGTTCATTTACAGATCCTTAATTCATGAGCCTGAGGTAGAATTTGTTCAAGCAAGGATTTACATCTTTCAATAAGTGATTAAATAGAAAAGAAAAAGAAAAAGAAATCCTCACAGTCCTAAGGTTAATTTTATCTTAAAAGTCAAGCTTCATATAGCCAACTAGTTAAAAACTGTGCTTGGGGCTGAACTCTACAATCATTTAAATTCCCTAACTCCTCCCTAAAATAAGCTTCCACCCTTAATCATTTAAGTGCTGCCACCAGTTCTAATCAGGAGCCAACAATAAAATTGTCACAAATGCTTTAACTGTCTCAAGTAGAGTAGTGTCTTTAAGATGCTCAGGATACCTGGTGTATCTAAAGAAATCCATTCTTTCCCATCATCTATTACTGTCAGCCTTCTTCATCCATTGTTTTGTGGAAGTATTCACTTAACACCAACTAAAAGCCCCCAGTGAACCTGTCTGAATGATCTGCAAAACGGATAATGGTTAATAGGGTTTTAAGCATTTGGCAGATAGCTATATGACATTTGTATTGACTCAGTAGGAGCCAAACTAGTGCCTTCTCTTCTCATTTCTTAATCAAGTTGTTCTACCTCTAGGTTGCCTAAGAAAATTGATCAGAACACTTACAAAAATATTTCAGGTTCAAACATGTCATAAACTTGTTTCTGAAATTATGCATGTACCACTGACAACATCTGTAAGTTACAGCAGATTGGGATTTTTTCAGTCCCATTTGCTCGGTGAAACAGTAGCTCCCCAGTTTCAGTTTGATACCTTCCCCAGTGACCAATCAAGAAATTGAGAACGCCTTCCCCAAAGTTTTCCTTTAACAGAGCAAACCTCACATCAAATGCAATGCACAGCTTAATCATTCCCACTCTCTTTCCTTCATGCAGTGCTAGAAAAATCTGTCCCGTACCGGCTCTCACCTCTCCCCCATCACCTTGCCACATACTCTGTAAATCAGAAGTCACAGTTCCTTGATTTTACTTCTTTCTGAACAGACATAAAACCTGAGTGAATAAGCATACTCTGAAGCTTTATAAGGTCCTTCATTGACATCTGTAGCCACAAATCATCAGCGCAGCTTGCTATCATTTCACCTAGCCAACTCCAAAGCAAAGACTATTTACTCTTTGAATTATTTAAGCTGTACAAGTCCACTGGGTCAGTGGACCTAGTCCTCACTTCAGACAGGGATAGGAGAGGATAATTAGCCCACAGCTGGCCAGCAGAGCTCATCATGGCTGCCAAAGAGCACAGAGGAGTATTTCATTTAGTTTAAGCGTGCGAGGGATCTCACTGCTGATAGAAAACGTTTAAAGAAATGTAAGAATGAGAGGTAAAGAGATTGTCAAGCACTATCCAAATTTCTGAGGTCAGCTGCATTCTGGCTTTTCAATCAGCAAAAGTCAAAGTCTTAAAACAGAAAACAGCCAATTACAGTCTTCTGTCGCACTGGTCATCCTCATACTTCCATACAGTTCTGGTCAGAAACTTACAAGAACTCAGTGCTTAGCCTGAAGATTGTTCCGACAGACACAGGGGAGAACTGTCTCCTAGACTGTCTTCCTTGTCATTACCACATAAAGCTCACGAGTTTCAGAACATATTAGTTCTCTGTGGAGTGACAGACAAGCTCTGCCAGGCCATTGACACTTTGATGTCGCTTGCAAACACTCCTGGTTCTGGCTGTCAGTGGTTATTTTTTAGAGCTGACAGTCATCCCCCAGTTGTTTGGATGAGATACTCTGTTTGTATGATCTTCTAGGCAACCTTTCACCTGTACATTCTCAACATTCTCTTTTTAAGAAGAAAAACAGAGGCATCTGTTCCTCGCACAAAGAAAGTGTGGATTGTGTAAATGATCTTTCTTTTCCTAAATAACTCACTGTTAAAATAAATTGTTTCAAAATACAATTTAAAGCTAATGTGAACAGAAATAACTCTTGAAGTTGAGAGGACAACACCAGGGTGACAGTTGGTGAGGATTAACCAACTTGCAAGTGTGAAGATCATAGCAGTGGGTATGCAAGAATCTGTAATGCACAAGCACACAGAGTCCTGGCTTCCTCAGGGTTCTTTACTGCAGATTACTAGTAGCAGAACAAATATACACTTCCATGTATCACAAAATGATCACTGTGGAAGCAATGATATCTATTACAGGAGTAAAATGTATTTTACAAGGTGTCACTGGTACAACACATTCCAAAGCCATCCCAGGAACAGGGATCATCAACAGCAGAAGTCTCATGTCACAGACAGTCCACATTAAGGAGCCCAGCTGGGCATCCCCAGCAAATATCAGGTCTGCCTGCAAGATCTCCTGCAGAGAAGCTCATTTTAGGTAGACACTAAGTTACTTTTTACCACTCTTTTGGGTGCACTCGCATAAATGGGCATAGGACATCAATTCCCAGGACTCTTGTTGATGACCTCCAATTTCCTTGGAGGTTGCTTTATCATCACAGTTTCTGTGCCTATTGAGTTTCTTTGTGCTATCAGCTATACCTCAACAAGGAGGTTTTACTGAGTTTATCTGAGATGTCTTGTGGCTCCCAGATAATTAGACATCTTTCTCTCAGTATTTTTACTGGGTCACCTTTGTGGCACCCAGCACAGTTAAGGACCATCACTAAATGGTTTTAAGTTATTGTCTTGCTCTTGACATGCGAATGCATCAATTTCAAGACTTCTTTTATTCCTGGATAGTTGATAAGCCGCAGATTGAATTCTCTTTGTCTAATCTGGGAAAATCAATCTTTGTTTTGTAAATATGGTCAAGGGAGAGAAAACTGTCCTCTTCTCCAAATAATCTGCTGTGAGATAAGAAGCAAACTCAAAATCATTTCGGATTTTTTTTCCTCCCAAGTAAAACCTGCTGGGGATGTTGTAATGTTCTTTGTTCTAGCTGTCCTAGTTACTCCATTCTGGATGGAAGCTTCCGATTCACCAGGCCAGTACTTAGAATAATGAAAACATGGTTTGCATAATCACATTTTCTTTCTTGAACATCATATCTTGCTTACCCACAAAACAATAAATTATACATAAATAAATATCAGCTATATGATAGGGAAAAGAAGAAGAAAAAAAAACACTCAGTTTGGATTAATTGAAAGCAAACACATCCAAAAAAAAAAAAAAAAGGTTACAGACAATTTTTGTTTCTGAAGAAAATACAGGCAGTACATAATAAATATATGTAATAGGCTGAAAATAAATAAAAGTGAGTGGAAGACAACGGGTAGGAAGGTTTCCTACAGACAGCAAAGGGAATGTTAGTGTCAATAAATAGTAATACATTTCCATTTTGTAACATCTAGTACTATTATCCCAGGAAGTTATCACGATTAAATTAGCATTCCCCTTTTCCATTCTGTAAAATTCAGATCATCTGAATCCAGTGTCCTTTGTTACACAGTTGCTGTTGGACTTTAAATAAAAATAATAACAAAGTCTGGACTTCTACTAAATGCATTCATACTTTCCTTAATTGGATAGGCCACATGAAGGGATAATGACTCAGAAAATAATAATAATGTGTATAAAGGAATCACAAAAGAGTATAAAAGTTCAGTGTTCTATTGGAAAAAAGAAATTGATTAAAACAAAACACAATGTAACACAACAAAACAAAATGGATTAAAATAAAAACAAAAGCCAACCCAAAGTTGTATCACTCCTCACAGTGCAAAAACGTTTCTCTAGAACTTAATGGGAAGCTGGCTCCTCTACGTACCAGCCTGGTTAAATGCTCATTCATTTTTTTATTGATTTGTTGTCATGTTTTATCCTTATATATATTTTTTTCAATTACTTTCTCGAAATTCTTTCGAGAAATTGTAGAATACAAATAATATAGTTTTAATATTCCAGTAGTGCTAGTCATGTCAGATCACGCAAGAGCATTTGGGATTTTCCTTTTTCAACAAGCCCTTAACTGTTCAACAGTATAGAAAAAAAAAAAAAATACTATCCCATCTTTTGCAGAAAGATTAGACTGTTCTGCTTTGATTCCTGCCAAGAACTCCTTCCTGCACAAACATACTGACTTGACTGTGGCTATGCAAATCCTGGAACTGACATGCAAACTTGAACTCTAGTATGTTAATAGCCCCCACTTGAATCATTTACCATCTGTACATAATAAGCATAGGCATAAATTGCTTGTTGAATATGGCCTAAGAAGATACTCAGGACTGAAGAAATTCATTAGAATTTTATTTGGAAGAATCTAACCAGACAGAAGAAAAAGAATTGACTGTGTTTAAGATAAACAGTTTGCTTTCCAATGATAAAGCATCAGATTCTGACAAAATATCATAGCACAGATATAAAAAATCACCCCTGGACTTTTAAATGCCCTTTGACAATATTGTTGTGAAGTCAAATTTAAATTTGGAAGAAAAAATAAAAACAACATCACCAAAAACTGCTAGTGTAAGCAACACTATCTGGGCAATGCCTTGTTCATAAGTAGTACGTAAATATGCAAAACTCAGGCAAGTACATAAAAGTACACACAGTTTTTGTCTTGATGGCTATTGAACATACAAGCAAAAACTGCATGACTTGGTGTTTCTCTGTGCTCCAGATTTCCCTTACAAATGTAGCACCATTGATTTATAACTAATATTTTCATGTAAAGTAGGATCGAGTGAGCGCATCCTCTCTTACAGACAGGTGCACCCATCAAGGGAATATTCAGGCAGAACAAGAAGGCAGTATACAAGCATGAGTCCTATTGGCTCACTTCAGGCTGCATGAGCAAGTCTGAGAACACTTGCAAGGTGAGTGGGTCTGCATTTGTAAAAATCAAGAATAATAATGCAACTGCAAACAATAGCAATCTACATTTTCATAAATCCATATTCTTCTGGCAGCAGGATATTGGGAAAAACATTTGCTTTTTTTTTCCCGTGGTGGTATGTTTAATACATCTAGTCTCTCGCAGGAGCTCGAGTCTTCCTTGCCTTGTTCAGTGCAGAGTATCCTACAGCACTGCCAAATGCAGTCACTGAGGAAATGACGGGGAAATCACAGATTTGGAGATTGCTTGCAGTGCCCCAGGGCACAGCACAACATGAGGCAGGAGACATCCAGCCCCTGAATCTCTTGTTAAGTCCAACTGCAACTTTTAAAATGAAGCTATGCTATCCTCTGGCCTTGAAACCTAACCAAATGCTTTTCCCTTCTCTGCGGTCAGAGCACTCTTGGTTCTCACCCCCTTAGTGTACGATGGTACCCCAGCAAACAGCATGTATCAAAGTGTTCCTAGTTTCCACAAAGTCTGTGCTAACAAGCAATAGCAGAACCAAGGATGATAGTATAAATACTCAGTTTCTGAGTCACACGCTGTTTCTTTCAGAGTTTTGACCTTAAAGCTCCCCATTAAAACTGTTGCTTTTGGCAGAAGCAACAGTTCTTGACCAGAAAAAAAGAAGGAGGAGGGAGAGGAAGCAGCAGTGATGAAATGGAAAAAATCAGGCATCTGCCAGAGTTTAGACTGCTGGAATAATAACATTTCTTAGTCATTTTTCCCACCAGAAATATGGGAGAGAAGGGCAGTGATAGCTTCTGAAACCATCAGCTGCGGGAACAGTGGGATTTGTGGTAAGAAAATTAAAATATAAAAAAGAAAAAGAAAACAGTGGTACTCACATTTTGTCCGGCACTCTCTAAACTTTGCATAAAACGGAGATGTTATCATTCCTTTGGGGATACTTGGGAGGATGAAGTGATAACAAGAAACATGTCTACTAGATAATTTTGCTTCGCACCCTCCCCATCCTGCTGTCCCCCCTCAGTTCCTGGCGCAGCCACATGAGCATCTCCAAGCAGAGAAGAGCCAGCCCAGATCCCACACGTATGCTTGCTCTGCTCACAAGGGTTACCCCAGCAGAAAAGCCTTCTTGTGCAAGGCAAATCGCTCTAGGTAATGCCTTATGCTCAAACTCATCATTTCCTGACTGCATCTGAATCAAGGACAAGAGCCATAAGCATGAGCTTGTAAAGACTGCAGGTTTTTTTTCCCCATCACAGCCTAAATTCTAAAGGGAGGCACTGCTCTTATAGTCACGTGATTTCGTACTTCTCAGAGAAGAAAGTTGGGCAAAAGGAGAGTGTACAAGCATAATTTTAAAAGTTTGTTGGTTTTCCATAGCAGTTGTTAGCCTGATTTGCTAACCTTCTTTGACTGCTGTTGCCTTGGTCTTACAACCTCTCCTTCTCTGCTGTGCCCTGCAGTGCAAACCCACTGCTTGGGATGAGCTGTGCGTGTGTGTGGGGGTGTGTGTGTGTGCACATCAGCTAAGAAACCATGGCAGAAATGTGTTCTCTCATTTTCAAGTAGCGTGGGGCTGAGACACGGCTTTAGCAAAAGAAAAAAAGCTTCTAGCTAAGGAGGAGCTTCAGACAGAACAGCTTTGGAAAGGAACAGGTCACGCATTTCTTTGAGTGTGATTCTGCCTGAAGTTAACAGCTCACATAAGAAGAATAAACCGATGGTGCTGTAATTGAATTTTTATGGAAATAAACAGGTGGCAGATTTACTATGGCTGCGGGGATAGCAGGGGGTGAAATGCTGCAGCCACATTAACCTGTTTAATTTAATAGCCTCTCTACTCCAAGAGAGAGGAAAAAAAATAGATACTGTGCAGTTAGTTCAGTCAGCTGGATGCCAAATGTAAATAACTACAATTACCCTACTATGCCCATGTGCTAGATGAGAAAGAGAGTTCATGCCAACTCTCACTTAGTTGTCGTATTTCTTAATTAAGCTGCAGGAAGTTTAAAAAACAGCAGCAACAAAAGTTTTGATTCAAAAACAAGACGTGGAGGAGGAGTGTGCATATGGAAGCAAATGTAGGGTTTACCTGGGTCTGCTCTGCTGCGTCTGCTGCTGAAACTCCAAACCACAACCTCCAGGTGTGGCCGTGCTCTCAGAGGGAAGACGTGACCAAGTCAGCAGCTTTGTCTCATGTCACTGCCTACCGGGCTATTGAAAACTGGTCAGCATTTAACAGCAACCTTTAATCCTCACAGGGAACCTGCAGCAAACAGGCACAGAGATCCAAAACCATTATGCGTTTATAATCAAGGTAATTGTATGGGGAGGTCTGGAAATATTGGATTTAGCTTTTTTTGCCTTAACCGCTGATGCAAAACAAAATAGGCTGAGGCATTAGCAGTATTGTATTCGCATCCTGGCATGTTGGAGATAAATGAAAGAAATGCTGCTATAATATTCAAAAAGGGCTCCAGGGCAGCCCAGTAAAATTATACATTAAGGGAATGGGGAAGCTGCACCGTTAAGCAGCCGCCAGCCAAAATTGGGTTCCAGGGATCTGCTCCTTGTGCATATGGATGATAATATAGTCTCTAAGTATATGATCAGACTTTAATGATGAAATATAACAACAACACATTTCCTGGTGCACTGCTCTCAGTAAATGCCTACACCTGTGGATAAACAGCCATTAAAATACTTTATACGTGGCACTCCTTTCATTTCAAACAAACAATATCGGTCTCATTGAATGTACTTCTCCAGAAAATTGCTCTGTTCGAGAAAGGGAGTCAAATTCCCTGTGAGAGAACGCTGACATGGGCTTTAATAAAGCTACAGCAATTTATACGCATTGAAGATCTGGTCCAAGTGATCATGTAATTGGAGACAGCAATGCAATTGCACATCATTAGCATGGCTGAGATAATGCCTTAATTTGCCTTTTCAGCAATATATCTGGGTTTTTAACACACTCTCACCGTTGGGCTTTATGTCATTTGCCAGATACGTGTATTAGAAAGAAGATCCTCTAATCTGAAATGCAGAGCAGGGATACCGGCTCCCCGCCCCTGAGGGGCGCGGCGCCATTTTGCAGCGCTCCCGCCCTGCGGAGCCCGCAGTCATGCCGCTGCTGCCACCGCGTGGGGCGGAGCGGGAACGGAGCGCCGGCTGAGGGCACCGGGGCAGAGGGATCGGACCAAAAAAAAGGCGTCTTAACGAGCCTCCAACTGCGCCGAAACCGCACCAGAAACGAGCAGCGGCTTAGCCGTGCCCTGCTGCTTGGGCATTCCTCGCAAGGTCTCCAGCCGAGCGGTGAAAATTGGTGGGAGACGTTCTCCTTGAGGAAAAATGTCAGGGCTCCGTGAAAGGCAGTGCTCTGCCATCTGCTGATAGCAAAGGAGGGTCCGCTCTGTGTCTGTGGCAAACTGCCCCAAGCTTGCGAACTGAAAACCCAGTATTTCTTAGCGCTGCAGCTATCCCTGACGTCCTGAAACACAGCCGCTGCAAATGGAAACAACATAAACTCTTCTTATTGGCATCCAAACTGAATTTAAATAAAATACGGAGTGCCTTTATTTCCCCCCAAGTTCTCTTAAACTTCGAAGCACTTCTGCTCCGGAAGAAATATCTACAGGCTCCTCAGTCCCATACAACACTAGGATTTAGCACGCAGAGAAAAGACATCTTTATGGACAAAATATGCAAAATATTGCACTGATGGGGACCTTCTTCCTCAGAAACCTGTCTCTAAACTAGCCACTATACGCCATAAACGCAGGAAAATTATGTTGCTCCGCACTGTGGTGTAGTATAATGCAAGTGTTGAAACAAGAAAGTATGATGCAGGTATACGTGTGGCTAGGGAGTCATAAACTTCTTGTGCTTTTCTCTTTTTTACTATCGGAACCCTATAATGCCTCCTGTTTTGTCCCTGTATTTTTTCTCAGTTGGTTCCTTATATATAACGGGTACAAATAACTCTTACAAATAGTGATGCAGTATTCATTTATGTAGTACAGTAATCTAAATACTCAGGTTTTATTCTTCCTTCATTAGATATGTTTATTCAGTCCAGGTTTCTTCGTGGCACGCCCTAGTGAGATGTGAAGATTCATTTGAATGGACAAAAAATAAAAAACTGAAGTACACCGAAAAGCTGCTAAACTGAATTTGGAAGGATTTCCCCTTGGCAGGATGATAAATACTCTAAGGTATCAAGTTCTGCATATTTACAGGAATTTTACAGCTGTTCTGATATTCATTTAACACTAGAAATGTAAAAAGCATTGTAAAAGTGAAGGCCAAGTATTTTTTTGTATGTATCTGCTGATCACATTCACCATATCTTTTCATCTTATTGCGTATTTTGATTGTTGTCGCTCAGGCATTTCATGTTAATTTCCCATAGCAGTAATTATGGTTGCAACTTATATCTTTTGATACCGATTCTTACATCGGTTTCTGCTTTTGGGTTTTTTTTT